>VZTH01013799.1:239152-254152 GCA_013397815.1 Aleadryas rufinucha | reverse complement strand
ATGGCAAGTAGCTCCTACGTAGCACATGAAAAATCAAAAACAGGATCAGGTTAGCTTTTAAACTTGAGTATAAATAGACAGCAAAATAAATCAGCATATATTTCACAGGTTGCTAATTGCAATTCTTAAAAAATCAGGAAAGATTCCTATCTGCTCATCACTACACATCTCATAATTTAGAAAAGAATGCATTCTGCTGTTATTGCAGAGTGCACAGGAGTAAAAGGGTTTATCTGAAGTGTTTCTTATATTCAGAAAAGCACTATCCCTGCACCCTACCTATGTAAATAAAATAATGGAGGCTGCAAAATATTTGGAATTTTCCTGTCCAAATGTGGAATTGTAAGATGCCAGGAAACCATATTCAACTCCCTACAGGACAACTACACAGTGCTATTCTAACCATGTACAGCTAATCTAAATTGTCACACACCTGCAGCAAGACAGAAGAGAAGCTTTGTGGTGATTAGTGTTCAAGATGCAGCAGAGGCAGGCTGTCCTTTCCAGGAGAGCACAAAGAAAGGAAATAAATACATCAACTCACTTCCTGACTGTCAAATTATGAAAATCAGTCTTGGAATGCTCCCATACAACCTTGCTATGAAACAAGGGCAAATTTAATCCTTCATACTCAGTAGCTTGGCTGTAGTCCAGGAAGGTCCTCAGCATGAAAGCTGAAGTGATGCCAAACCATGAATATCTAGGAGAGCACAAATATTAGATTGAAGGATCTATTAATACAGAAATGACTAATGTTAGCATTAGGCAGAATTTATCTGCTATTTTACCAGGGAATTGGAGTGTAATGCACTTCATCTATTCAAAAAAAATTCCTGAAGACATATCTGGATGAATGTACAGCTAGGAGAGATATCTAGTGCATGTGCCCATAGGTTTCTGGGCACTCCATGTGCACACCACAGGTGAACTATTATCAGAAACAATAGTGGCCACATGAGCAATGAGCAGTAAAATGGTAGCAAAACCATTTTCCTTACACTCCAATTTTGCTTTCTGTCAAGAATTCACATGCACGTTCTGGCACATGCAGCCCATCTTCATGCACAATTTGGGCAGGTGAATTGGTGTCCTTTTGCACAAGGGAACAGTCAGAACCTCCTTGTTAAAAACTGAACAGTCAGCCCACCTCGTGTGCACCAACATCCAGCTGGCTGTAGGCCAAGACTTTAAAAGTCTTGTTACTGGGAATTCATTCTTTAGGATTTTATCCGGTGCGTCAGAGGTGGCGGTCAGCTGGATTTTGGGAGTTTGTTTGGGGGTATTTTTTGTTTGGTTTGGGGATTATGGGGGGTGGAGAAGGGGAATTTACATGAGTTTTTGTGTCTGTTAACATTATTTTTTCTTCCTATCTTTTGCTTCCATGCTATTATGCAAGTCCAAGACCAACACCAAAGTCCTTCTCTCAGCAATCATGAGAAACAGAAACCACTGATCTCAAACTCACCAGCAGAAAAAATGGTGAGAGATCTTCCAAATCTGATATATCAAGTTCTTTTTCATGTACTGTATGTAGACACCATGCAACACAAAATCCTCACAGTAGAGTGAATAACTTTGAACTATCCTGGAGAGTTTTCTGAAGGAGCAATACAGGAAAACTGCACATTTTTACAGTGTGCCCTCGTACAGTAACCACATATGATGTGAAGAGATGTCTTTCCCAACACACACAGCTAAACCAAGGGAGTTATTGTAGGTTTTATGGAAGCTTCAACTGGAGTCTAGGTGGGAGGAAAAAATGAATGGCTGTAGCTCGTGTTTTAGAGGTTCCTGAGCAGAATGGGAAGGGCTCATTTACCACTGCAGTCCCCCACCTCAACATCAGAATTAAGTCAGATTTTGCTGCCAGCTTCGCTTAAGTCAGTAAGACCATCCATACAGAAATCGTATCTAAAATGTCTTTCTGTAGGTCTTCCCTATGACCAGGAAACATGCTGGAGGGTCACTCAGGTTTCTGACAGCTAAAGGTAACAGGGCTAAATAACACCTTTTATCTTTCAGAGAACATCTATAAGATACAAGTAGATACTACAATTTCCAAGTTATAAGTGTAGCTCCATTGCTAAAGCAGTCATTTCTAGCACCACTGAAACATAAGTCTTTCTGGGACTAGAACAGAACAAGTCTGATGACGTTATGCATGACAAATTGTTTCAAAATTTGGAAATTTCATTAAGATTAGGTATAAATACCCAGTCTCATGACTGGCAGACCAACTGGCCTGCAGCTCTGTGCAAAGAACTCCATGCTATGGAACTGAAAAACTGGTAGGGATACTCCATGGTTTTCACAAATGTACACACAGAAACAAAGCATGGCGGAAGAAAAGGGTAAGGTTGTGGGCAAGATCTGACTGGGCTTAATTGGGTAAATGTTACACTTTGACACCCGTTGTACTTTCTAAACCATTGTATTGTAATCTCATCATTATAATATTAAGAGCAGGCACCTAGGGGCTAAAATTAAGAAGTTAAGAGTTTGGTTTATGATGATGTGTTTGAAGTGGTGCTGTTATAATTGGCGCATTATTTCTTCTGAAAGCAGTGAGCTGTTAAACACAGTAGCCAGAGGTATGTAGGAGTAATTCTTGTTCCCTGCTGTCAGAGATCACGGTCTTAAGCTTACTTTTCCTTTATACAAAATTGACAGATTTAGTGTTTCTCAAGACAAGTTGTTTTTCCTGCCTTTCTATATAGCGTACAACTGGCTTTCTCAGAACACAAGGCAGTGTGTTGTATGGAAACTGTAAGTAAGAGTGTTTACAGCTAAGAATCTCTTCATATTATCATCTTCATATTTGCTGACATCACATCAATCTTTAGGCCCCTTTGTAAGATATTTATAATAACAGATGGCCAAAATCTGTTTGTCAGCCAACATTTGGGAAATTAACATTGTAAGTAATATAGAATACAACATTTTAAGGGAACTTCTCCATTGCAGAGATCATTAAAGCATGCAGGCCCTTGCGTTAATCTACACCTGGTATGGTGGCTTTAGACTAATTACAAAGGACCACATGGTACACTGACACTTAGAGCTGGGATGTTCTGTCAGCTGTCATAGCTATTAATGAACAGGTCTTTCTCTGAGACATCTTAAAACTATGGACAAAGGCTGGATTGGCATTGCCATGTGATCATCAGGTCATTGGGCCAAGTGGATCTTACTACAGAGTTCCCTGAATATGTAGAAAAGCACAGCTGAACTCCAAACATTCGCAGTGCAACCAATAACATTATGAGAACGTAAATTTGGCCAAGTCAAAAAGTGAGATAGTTCATTTAGAAATGCTGTGTCAACATGTTATTTGAGCCAAGCAGAACTGATATGTGAAAATACTAATGTAAGAATAAGGAAATAGGGATTTGATCCTGGATTGCAAGTGTCAGAATCCAAAGTACAAAATAAAACAAAAAAAGTGACAGAACATTCGCACAGAAAATTAATGCAGAAGAACACAGTCTTCAGGCTGGAATCATATTTCATATGATTCAGTAGGATCAAGCTCTAGGATCAAACCATGAGCAGTGAAACAGGTCAGATGATCTAAGAATGTCAAAATGTACTTGCATAGCAGCAAACAGATCTGCAAATATATTTTACAGATGAAAGAGGCCAGAGAGGGAGACAGAGCTCTGGATCATAGAGGATTTTAATCATTTAAGAGGTTGATTTGGATAACAACAAATCTAAAAGAAAGAGAAGTGTGCACACATCTAAAGAAAGAAGTCTATTCTCTTCCTTGCATATTAAAGGCAATTAAAGGGAAATTAAATACTCAGTTTTGGAAAAAGAAGCCAGCACGGGTTAACAACACTAAAGGCAGTCCTGGCATATTTAAAAACAAAACAAAACAAAACAAAAACATATTAGTGAAGCTAGGTTGGGTTTTAGGACAAAAATTGAAAAAAATAAAAAGTAGATATTCCTAATAGATTTCTATACAAACACTTAATATGCACAAAATGAAAGACTTATGGGAGAGAAAAAGATTTATAATATATTCCAGATGTGCCTCCTATCAACATCCATGCTGGGCTACTCATTGTTCAGGATCCTAATTAATTTGCAGAAATACTTAAAGACAAGGAAGCCAATATAAAATATATCTGATTTAATCCTATAATAGATGTGCCTGAATATGGAGACAAAGCTAAGCCTGAAGAGCACTTGATTTCCCTGCAGAGTTTTTAAATAATCCAATTTTCCTGCAAATTTTTCCAAACCTTTACATTATGATGCCTTCCAGATCTGTGCAGCCAAGACATGGTTTTAGAGCATCCTTACATTTTATCCTGAATTCTAGGAAAAACATGAACTAATCTTTGTCCAAGAACTGAACCTTGAGGAACCTGTCTAGTAACTGCTGGATAACCTTATCACCCTCTACAACTTCCTGAAAGGTGGTTGCAGTCAGGTGGGGGTTGGCCTCTTTTTCCGGGGAACAACTGACAGAACAAGAGGACACAGTCTTAAGCTGCGCCAGGGAAAATATAGGTTAGATATTAGGAAGCAGTTTTTTACGGAAAGAGTGATAAAATATTGGAATGGTCTACCCAGGGAGGGGGTGGAATCACCATCCCTGGACGTGTTTAAAAAGAGATTGGATGTGGCGCTTGGTGCCATGGTTTAGTGTAGTTGAGGTGTTGGAGCATGGGTTGGACTTGATGATCTTGAAGGTCTCTTCCAACCTGGTGATTCTGTGATTCTGTGTGATTCTGTGATAACTTTTCACATTTATATAAAAGCGTAATTTTCCTTTCTACATAAAGATTGTTCTCAGTAGCATGACTTATTGTAATATTCCCTTTTAGAACACCTATTTTAGTTTTTGTACTAATGCTAATCTTCACAGTTGTAAGAGTTTCATGAGGGCATGTAAAGATTAAGGGAAGTTTATATTGAAGACTATTTTAGTCTAAATCTTTTTCAAGACCTCTGTGTCCATCCTTAATTTTTTTTTTGAAAGGAAAACTTACCTAATAGGTTTTAGCCTCAAAATGGAAGACCAAGAGGCCATATTCAATCTTCAGTTTTGATATGCCTATTGTTCATTCACAGCTTCCATGAACTTCATAAAGTAACTTAACAATAGCTCTGTCAGACATCTACAGGCCCATGTGGAGCTCACACTCTCTCTGGGTTGTCAAACATCCAGAAACACTGGACAGATGGCCAAATTCTGAGCAGAAAAAAGCCTGTTTTACACACCATCCATACTTGGCAAGCATAGACCTCTCTTAGACTCATCTCAAAACCAGCTATTTGAAGAATCCTAACACAGCAGATCCAATTTGTCCCAAATAGACGATAAATATCACATACCATGGTATGTTTCCGCAGGTCCTTCCAAGGCCCATCCTCTCAAAAAGAAGTTGAGAACGGCTTCACAGTGTGTCTCAAAAGCCAGATGTCAGTGACAGAAAACAGTGCAACTGATAACATAGAGACATATGCACTTCTGTAGTTTTTGCCCCCTTGAGACACTTCTCAAAAGTAGCATAGGAAGAACTCTGCAGGCTGTTAGGACACATTTGTATGCCACAGGCCCACATTTTACTCCTTCTCCTCATTCACAGCTTCAGTTCTCTCAGCAAGGGATCTCTCACAAGCGCTAAAGCTTTGATGAAGATTAAATGCTATGTTAAAATTACTTTTCTGGCAGCTAGCTCTGGATGGGAGAATTCTTCTATTAGCTGAAGTGCTGGGTGCAAATGATTACTTTTAAGTAATTTTTGTGAAGAGAGTCAGCCTAAACACATACAGCAACAGGACAGAGGTCTGATAAAATACACCATTCAGATAAATGATTGCATTTTTAGTTTTAAACGTTTTCTTGGGATCTCACTAAATATTCATTTTCACAGCTTTAAAGGACTTGCTACTTAAAAAAAAAGTCTGATTTATCCTTCCTTCAGAACTGTAAAATATGTATTGAACCATTATCCCAAGTGTTTGCTGCTTCTGTTTACTAATGAAACCTCTTGACAGTCTTGATTAGAAAGTGTCACTTAGAACTCTTTGATCTGGTAATATAGCAATGGCACATTTGACATGTAATAAAATGCCAGAATATAATCTGGAATGACGCTGCTTTTTTTCTACGAAAAAGAGAGCAAACTTTACCATGCCAACTAAAGCTAATTTCATCTAAGAAATTACAGAAACATAAAATCCTTTTAATTTTTATAAGATTAGGTTAAAAAAAAAAAAATCTCCGAAGTCTCACAAACAGTCTTTGTCATCTTATATCAGTCCTTTATATCATGTCATCAACCTGATCTTCTAAATATTAAGTTTCTGTGCGATTATTTTTTACCATACTTTTCTTTTATTTGTATTTCTGCTCATTTATTTCATAATTTGCTTTAATGTAATGATTTTCATTACTCATGGAAGTCAACTGCATTATAATTACCAGACACGCAACGGAGGCCCTGTCTAAGCAATTTTACACTTATTTTAGTTATATATGAGGCTTTCCTCCCCCCCCCCCCCCCCCCCCCCACTTTCTCTTTGAACCACAGTTATAGTACTAGGTAGTGGTGTTAGTGAAAAAGTAACTCACAGCATGAAAGTTGAGACCTTTCCAACACTCAAAGACATTTTTTGTGCAAACACATTAAAATATATCCTGGTGAATACTCCTAAAGTAAAAGCACAAAAGAAAATACAATTTTCCAAAAGAGACAAAAAGAATCAAAAACTTAAAAATGTTACTTCATCTCATAAAGACAGTACAAATAAATCCTAGTGCAGAGAAGTGACTTGGGTGGTGATAGTTCATCCCTTCAAGTAATAACTTTTCCTTTTTTTTAAAATAATTTTAAAGATTTCATAATAAAGAAGACTGTTCATATCTATCTCCCTGACAGAAATGGATAAATCATCCTTCTTTGCACAATCATTTTTAATGGCCCCCTAAAATACCAACAGTTGCTTATATGAATATTTTTATTATATATACTTCCTAGTTTATTTGTAAATTTGATTATGACAACACTTCCTTCCCTCACAGAGATGTTGCACAAATAGGCACATTGCAGATGGTAGGATATACAAGTGTTATTATGTAGGGAATGGTTCAAGTTACCAGAAAAATATTAAAGGAAAATTGAGAGATTCAGAATTTCATGGAAACTATAAGCATATCACAACATCTTAAGATTCTTTTAATTAAATTTTCAAGGCTTTCAAGTTCAAACCTTCAACTAAAAAAGCATGTTTTTGCACCCATAACAATTCCTAGGTAATGCTTGATTACAAGTTTTGGTTACCATTAACGTGCATGCTCTAAGCAGTCAGAGCAGAAAAAGAAGTTGTTTTCTCAATAAACTAAGCCATATGTCATGTTTTCTATTTCCACAAAATATAGTCTTGGAAAGAAAAGATTTTTCCTGGACAAGCTTCCACACCTAAGTTTCCATGTGCATCTTGCCTAGACATCAAGGAAAACCGTTGGAAGGAGAGTAATGGCCATTAATGTTAATGACCCCATTATGCCAATAACTCAGTCCAACAGTGTCAGGTTCTACATGATGTATTTAAGTAAATTAAAAATACAACCATGACCTGTTCACTTATCTAGTGGCTTCTTTCCACCTTTACACATTGCTCACAGTACTGAATCAGAAAAAAAGGCATGTGATCTCACAGCACACCGGATGGAGAGACTCATGTGATTAAGAAACATTTCCATTTTCTGCATTCTTTTTTTCCCCTAAATCAGCTTTCAAGTGCGTCTGTCCACTGCTCAAACTGCTGAATCTTTGGAGCAACACAGAAAACAGAGAGAGAACTCCTCAAATTGTGGCTTCAGATTTTGGGTTGTCACAGAATCATGCTATAAGGACCCTTAAAAAAAAAAAAAAAAAAGGAAAGAAAACAAACTGAAACAAAAAAGTTGTAACAGGCCATATTTTATACTCAAGTCAACTCTCTAGTATTTTCACTAACTTTCTTTTAAATTGTGTTTATAGACTTTTACATATAATTCAACATGGCTTGCAGACTTCAAAAATATAAAAAGAAAGAATATTAATGTTTTCATTCACAACAATCTTGAAAGACCCACACTGTATCCACAGTGATGGAGACATTAAGCTGCTTGCCTCGTGCCATACACAAAAGAAACTGGGAATAAAATCCTGATTGAAGTAGCTGAGAGAAAGTTCTGATTTTTGTAGAAAAACCTGTGTGCTAATTTCCTGTATAAAATTGTAGATTTTCAAAAACTATTTTTATTTCATTTTCTTGACAGGAAAAAAGTTATTTTAGTTTGATGTGATCTAAAATGATTTATTTCAAGCCAATTAAATTTACAATTTCTTTTATACCTAGAGAATTGTAATTTAAAGCCTATCCTGTCGTGCTGAGAAGGCTTCCATGAAGGTCTTGCTATTGACTTAGTGTCTGGGTATGAGAGAAGAATCACTCTGTTTTTGTCCCCAGGGACCAGGTTGTGACCAAGGATACCCAGTGCCACTCCCTGCTTGTTCTTCTAGCATCAGGAGATGGATGATTTCACTGAAGAGAATCTAGAGGTAACATTTACCACTTCTAAAAGCAGTCTAGATGCAGTGGAGGTGGGACTGGTGAGAGCATGAGGAAACAAACCATTTACCTATTTTTGTCACTACACTAAGTGGCCTTGGTGTCACTGGGGGTAAATTAGGGTGGTAGAGCCAGCTCCACACACAGATCTACCTAACCTGGGAGCAGCAGGCACACTTACCAAATTAGGAAGGCATTTTCTTAATCCAAAGAAAAGAAAAATAAATAACCTTTTTTTTTTAATAATTTGATAGGGAAATTCTTGCAAACTGATTTTTAGGAGCAAATGGAGGAGGGCATAATATACTATGAAGCCTCTAATTTTTCTGGATTTCTATCTGTAATGTCATTTGTGCATGTAAATGTGGCACGTTTTGATTGTTAATGGCAACCAATTTATTTTCGGTTTTGGACTTGGCATCCACACAGTTTTGCAAAATCTTCTTATTGATCACCATGCCTGAGGAACACCCAAAGGATTGTTTCTTGCCTGCACATGAGAGCCACCCAGATAACAGCCCACTATGCCTATAAAGTGGCAGAATAAGAAAGCAAGTGAGAGCACTCCTTGCATGCCCTCTATTTGTGAGGGAAGACAGATCATCTACTGGGTCTTATCGATTGGTCCCTGCCATGGGGACTCCAGGGTCCTCAGCAGTGTTTATGATATTTTACGCCACATTAACTGTTGAGATGATATGCTATGACAGATCTTTAAAAAAGTGTACCCCTGAGCTCTAAATTGTTCCAATTATGCCTTTAGCATAACAGTTGCCTACCAAGGGGCACCACCGCTCAGTGCCTTAGGAAAAGAAGGAAAGGAGAGGAGCCAATAATCGTCACATATGCTGACCTCCCTCTACCCTCACCCAGCAGAAGCCTGTCATTGCTTTCATTCACTGTAGCTTTTCATAATCCTTAACATATGGCCTTTGTTTTGATAGGCATGAAATTACATCAAGGTCATTTTTAATAACTGTCAATAGCCCCAGAACAGCAGTCAGCTTTATTGACACCTTAGTTGAAGGGCTCAGAGAGCTGTAAGTAGTGCACAGACCCTGCTTGAGAAAGTTGATCCACTGGGAAACAGATTATTATTGATATTAGTAAATTAGTATTGATAGAAATTTGATGGGTATCGTGCATCTGGATCCCTCCACAATACACTGATGTCAACCAAAGCCCACAGCTCCCTCCATTTCAGACAGGCAATTTATTTGCATTCTCTACATCTCTTTGTTAGAGGGTGGGAAAAGGGAATAGCAGGGGGAAGAGGAAAGCACGAGTGACAACAGCAACTTATGCTTGCAGGCACATATGAAGGAGCTTCTGGAAAACAGAAGCTTCTGTAGAAGAATCCGTTGTCTTTTAATTGGAGAAGAAAATTCCTTCCCATGCACATTCTTTCATCCTCTCATTGCCCCACTTCTGTCACTTCACTGTTTCTCCCCACTTTTTGAGCTCTGTTTCTGTACCTGCTTTGCTTGGCCTAACGAGAGGTAAATATAAAGTGCTGCATCTTGTATAGATGCTAAACATTTTGGAGATTTTTGTGACAATGTCTCATACTGTCTATACACTCTTATGTCTGTCTGCATCATGTAACACCAGCACACAAATAGTGCAAAGCACTGTACTTCAGTTCTGTTGATTATGCTTTCATGAAGGAAAGACAAGGAGAGTGAAGTTCACCACTGATTTCTATCATTTTACCACAGTGACCATATGCCAGTGGTTGCTGGCATGCTGATTTTATTAAACAAATATTTAGAGGCCTCAAACAAAGAGATCAAGCATGCCTCCAAATATCAACAGAAATGAAACAGAAACTCTGACAGACTTGGAAATGACCAAAAAAAAAAAAAAGATACAGGCAGCCTCACTTAAACTTGAGTTCCCTAAAATGCATTCTAACTGTGCATAAGGGAGGATGGTTTCAACCTCCTCTGTGTAAAACACAAGACAGGAAGCATTTGAAACCGATATAAGTTGCACAAGTTTACGCTTTTACTCATGCTATTGTCTTTAAAGACAGATAGATCATATATATACACATATATATAAATTTAAAAAATCTTAGCCTGGTTTTAAGTCTAATCTATATTACACATTATCCAAAACTATGTACAGCAATTGAGGATCCTGCCTGACAACTCCATCTGTTTGACAGCTTCCTGGAAACATACTTACTTTCAAAGCAATGTTTTAGTCCTTTTATGACTAGTAATCCACACAGAGGTAGGATATGAGCCCTTACCATGCCACATAAAGCAGTTTTCACATCAAAACTAGCTATTTTCTTTTTCCTAAATGGAAGCAGATTGATATTTACTATATCAATAAAACATTAAAATTATATCAATATAAACATTCCTTGTTCAGCTGATTAAGATTTCTTATCAGGTACTGAAAGTTCATAAACCACATTAATATCATAAAATCAGATGTATTGCTAAACAGCCTAGTCCTAAGAGAAGCCTGTTGCCAGACACTGCAGTTGAATAAAAAGGAAGAAAAGTATATTTCTAAGAACAGGATTTAGTCTGGTCTGTTCTTTATACACCCAATAGCTGGTGCTACTGGAAATAAACCAGGAAGTTTAAGACTATTAAGAAACTACGTAAATCCTAAGGTGACAATGAGGTTTTTTCATACTGAACAAAACTGAAATGTGCAGTACTGCAAGTAATTCTATTTTTTTTCTTCTAAAAAAAGCAACCACAACTGGAATTTTCTACAATTCTTTATAGCAATATCTCTAATAAATCCCTCACTGTCAGCCCTGCTGGGAATTTTACTTTTCAACCATCTTCACTAAGGAAAAAGCTGCCATCTCACTGTTTAGCAAATCTTCCCAACAGCCCCAATACATTCAGAAATCAGTAATGATCAGACCTTAATAACCTCATCATGACTTTAATGTAATATCTTTTCATCTTGAAGACCACCATCAGCAGAGCAACAGAGAGACAGATAACATCTCAGTTCTCATGATCACTCTTGAGCTGACTAATCCCAAGTTTTACTAGATTCCCTACTAAACACAGTCTAAAGTATTTTCTGCCTACCAATTTGCTCAGCAGATATCTATATAACTTATCTTAGGCTCGACTAAACCTCGTGCCTTGTCAGAGAAAGACAGAAATAGACTATTCTCAGTGATACCCAGTGAACAGACACAGGGAAAAAAAACCCACAGTAACCTTATTGAGAGTTATCAAGCACTAGAACAGCTGCCGGAGAAGTTGTGGACTGTCCATCCTCAGATATATTCAAAAATCAGCTGAACACAGCCTTGAGCAATCTGCTGTAGTTGGACCTACTTTCAGCAGGAAGTGTTGCACTAGCGTTGCACTTTCTTTTCTCATCCAGTAGCCTTTCCATCCTACTCTCAAACTAATAGCTAAGATAATTTTTACTTCCAAGTATAAAAATTATAGAAGAGCTGCTTTAACTGCTCTTCCCAAAAGAAACTTCACGACCTTCACACAGTAAAACCAATTCAGATTCAAAATTCTTCAAAAACAGAAGCACAGGTGGTCAAGGTAACAAGATACCATGAAGAAAAAATGTTGATTTTAGTAACACATGGTTGCCTCATTGAAATGCTGACATCCATTTTGATGTGTAGCGGAAAAACAAGCCATAGCGGTGGTCTGTAAGGTAGGTGCTCGTCACCTTCCTCCTCTACAGTTATAAACAGAGAGGTAAACTGGCACAATGAAACCAAAAGCATCCAAATGCAATCCCAACATGAGGCAGGACCAAATGGAAGGCCAGTATTTCCTAAGTACTCTCATTACACCAGCAGGATTTGTTGGCTTACTCTGGAACAATGGGCTCAACAGTATTGCATGATCTGTGTGTCATATGTGGGTAGAAAGAAAGAAGAAAAGGATAGCTTATTGCTTTGTTTTGCTTCCTAAACAAAATCATTATATGAAGATTTTATTTCAAACTTTTTTTGAGTCAGTTATCTGCATAAGTTCTTAAGTGCTAAAGAGGATGAGAAAAGTTTAGAAGGCTGGTTTTGTTTTTTCCTTTTTTGGGGAGGTGGGGTGTTTGTAGGCTTTTTCCAGCTACAGCCAATTTGGGTGCACAGCCTGTTAAGCATACAACAGGAGACTGTGCTTCACATCTCCTGGAAGACAAACATTTATTTACATGCAACATACTGTTGTCTTCTTAATAGTGTGCTATTTAGTGAAAAAGATGACTACATTTTCTACTTTGCCTCCTTCTGTATTTCTGTCTTGCCTTAGTAAGCTCTTGATGTCTGTCATAAATTAGCTGTGTATGTCTCAAAATTATATTTGTGCTTTTAAAGAAGATAGCCTTCCAGACAGCAAGAAACAAAGGCTGCTAACACACTTCCACTACAGAAGGTATACACATTTTAGGCAGCATTTTATTCTGAAAATCATTTTTATGTTACTTGAGCTTTGGCTTGTAAAAGCCTTTTTGGCCTGATATAACACAACTATGCAATTGGGCGGCACTGACATGTTGCTAGTCTAAATAAACTAAAAGTCCTGTCTAGAAACAGGACTGGAAACAAGGTGACTTTCCTGGCAGGTGAGCACCCTCACCACCAGGCTTCACAGACACCTTCACTCAGTTATAAAAAAAATCCATTGCCAAAGGTTACAGGAATATTAATACAAAAATAAAAGCTTCAGATAGGAGAACTAAGAGGTTATTATCTTGGAGCATCTTTACAGTATTGGGATGAGTAGAATAAGATTAATTCTTGGCCAGGGGAGGTGAAGTCTCCTCATAGAAAGGAGAGTTCTTTGGCCCAAGGCCTCACAGAAAGTGAACACTTTAACTTCTAGGCTAAAAGGAAAATGGCAGCTTCTTTAAATCAGCCATGCAGAGAACAGCATCTAATTTCCCCACTAAGGTTAACCTGAAAACTAAACTGAAAAAAATCTGTACAGAACTATCTCTTCCAGAGTTTCAAAAGGAACAATTATTGCTCTTCCATACGAAATTATTAATTCAATTCTGCAAATACTTTCTTGTTTTTCTTTTTTTCTTTTAAAGAAATAAACTAACTAGGGAAAAAGAAATAAACGCCCCGGTTGAGACATGAGACCTGCCAACTTCATATTAAAAATTCCACCTATACCTTATTGCTGGGCTATGGCCATTTGATAATATGCCAAATGACTTCTCAGCAAGTGCTTTCCAAACATTGGAAATCCAGGGTGCTGGGACTACAGGCAAGACACGGAAATATTTATGAAGTGGTGCCACCCAGCAAGAAAGCAGAACCAGTGCTTGTGAATCACAACTGAACAAACATCCACCATGGGGAAAACAGATAGGACACAAATAGGTCAGCAGCTGTAGATTCAGGATCTACTTGGCATAGGTTGGACTGCTATTTACTATGCTCTCACTGAATTCACTTTCCAGATACAAGCAATGCTTAGCCATTTATATGGAGGTGAACGTGAAAATCCTATAATATGCAACATTTGTTGATCTGTGGAAAACCCGCGAACAAAATAAGCAGACAACTTTCTTTGCCTTTGAGGAATGTAACACTCAAGTGAGAAAATTAATCTGAAAAACAGAAAAAAACTCTCTGAGGGGGGAATGCTTCAAAAGAACACAAACCTGAGGTAAGCTGCAAATTAAGTGCACCCATAAACACTGAAAAGAGGGCCTTGTAGCCTGACATTTTGAGTTTAAAAGGTCCCAGATACAAATAGGACACTGCACAATATGAAGTTCACTTCTCCCTCTGGCTGAGCTAGAGTAATAGCTAAAAAGGAACAGTCTGCAATGATGGAACAGAAGGGGAAAAAAAAATAAACAGAAGTACTAAAAGAACAAAACCTTCTCCAAGTATACAGCCAGATGTGAAAACAAAGGTTACAAACAGAACTATGCATAAAAAATAGGAAGACTTCACTACCTAATCACAACCCATTCTCTGCCGCCGGTTGAGCCAGGTATTATCTTTTGATAATATCTGTTCACATCCCCATTCCTCTTCAGCATGTGAAAAAATGTTCTAAGCAAAGCCTTTATAAAAGGAGAAAGGGGAAGAGAAGACTGCAAACAATGAATGAGTTTAAATTATTTAGGGTGTTTGTTTTCCTTCTTTCCATGCTCTCCACACTCAAGGAATACTTCTCCAATGACTATCAATATGGACATAGAATATAGCAATGAGAAAAATTAACACGGTTACATTAAGATTTTACAGAAAACTATTTCCTCCAGAAAAAAGTGGTCTGCAATCTCAGATGGCAATATATTTTCTAGCACTTTAGTAATAAAGTGGGTATCTACTTAAATGTATTAATTAAAAGGAAAAGTGGCACAATTTTTTTTAAAAGCAGTGGGAAGTAAAAGACATCAGTGATGGAGAATTTCATCCCTGAATATAAATATAAATATAAATATAAA
>VZTH01013799.1:221527-232679 GCA_013397815.1 Aleadryas rufinucha | reverse complement strand
AAAAAAAAAAAAAAAAAGAAAGTCACCTCACACAAAGTGAAAATTTAGGATTGGGATGGGGGGAGAGAGAAGCAGCAGCACGGCCCAAATCCAAGTGCTCCATGGCAGCAAAACTCATGCTTCAGTGTGAACAACGCGTTTCATCTGGGATGTAAATTTTTGTTTCATCAACAATCTAAGTGATTTAATACTGACTGAACTGATCCAAATCATATTAATCTTGGAGTCGGGCTGCAGGTCCGCCGGCCCTGTGTATCCCGGAGGACAGACTGCCATCTAGTGACCGCAGGGACGCTATCCTGCAGGGATGAATCCACACCCAGAGAGAACCGGGCGCTGCTTCGCACCCCGATCCTGTCTGTGCTCTTGGCCAAGCCGGGAGCGATGCCGATGCTAACAGGTCTTTCCGATCCACTGCTGAAAGATGGGACTCTTGCCTACAGCCTACTTCAGAAACAGATTTCAAATAAGGACACAGCACATGCCTTCTTGATTAATAATAATTTTTAAAATATTCACTGAAAAAAATAAATTGGTTTTGTCAGAAAAGCTGAGTACAAGACATTTTCCTAGAAAAGATTAGAAAGTATATTCTTCTATATTTCTCAGCAGAACTGCCTCAGTCTGTTTTATTTTATTTTTTCTGGTGTTACCACTTCTGGTATTGGGACCTTTTCCTCATTGAAACCTGTCACAGAACAAAACCCTGAATGCTACTATTTACTAAGTCATAATGGGAGGGAGGAAGAGACAAAAACTTAAGCAACAGCAAACTCCAGGCAAAGAGAATGGCAAGCATATGCATAAGAATTAAAGGAAAATTGGCAAAGCAATAGGATCCTTGTGGTTAATTCTGTCAGCTTCAGGTGCTTGCTTGTGTCTAACACTCTCAAGATCAGTAAAAAAAGTTAATGCATTGGAAAACATAACACTTATAATGATTCAAGGCCATTGAAACCTAGAATTATCCACTTGTCACAGTGCAATATCTGCATAATTAATGGTGCCTTCCTTTAGTATGCAGATTACTGTCTTCCAGTTCCATGCACACTCTGGAATACACGGTACTGTGCAGCAAAGAAGATGCTGGTTACTTCCAGCTTCAACCCATTCAACTCTTCAGGCCACAGAATCAGCAAAGCTACCAAAAAAAAAGAAAAAAGAAAAAGAACCCATAATTAAGAGCACATGATTAGTCAAGGAAAAAAATTGCACAAGTGTTTGTGTAAGCAATTAGTACATGGGAAAACATTTTAAGAGGTGATGGTACATCATCCCAATTCCTCCCACCTGTACAGCTGCAGGCATCAGGAAAATTATATTCTCTGTGTTGCCAGTTTTCCTGTATGTTGCCATAAGCAACACGGAAAAGGGAATGACAGATTAGGGCAGAAACTCTCTTCTGTATAGTCAAGGTAGTCATTGCTACCGCTACCACTTCCCCGAAGGGAGATGGTAATAAGAAGAACTATACTCAGAACAAGATGTTTCCATAGCACAGCTAGTTGAATAACTGGACAAGGCAAACACATAATATTCTATTGGAAGTACTTAAGCTAAATGGCTGAAGCAGCTTTCACAGGTCAATAAATTATAAGAACTTGCATGTGGCCTTGAAAGAGGTACAAACTAGAACTTGCTGTTTGTTTTTCTTTATAAACTTGCAAAACAGTTTGAAGAAAATGTTGAGATACAAGTTCTAAAACTGTTGAAAAAGAAGGGTGAGGGCAGAGGCTGAGGTTAGCTGCAGGTCAAAAATTTATTCAGATGGTTAGAAACCATCTTCCATGATATCTCAAGTGACAGGATTCCTAAACTTGCAGAAAAAGATTCAGAACCATATTTGTGTACAGAGTAATGCACCTAGTGCTGGTGCCAATCTATGAACAAGAAATATACCAATAGAACCAGGAATTCAATATGTATATTATCATAGCTTACTAGTTACTGAAATCCGATAGCCTATTTCCAAGAAGAAGAAGGTATTAACCAAAGTTTAGTTTTCACACTTCATCTGTGGTTACAGACATTGTTCCACAGAGAATTAAAAAGAGAATAAAATGGAGTGGTGTGGATGATATTTAAATCAGACAGTCAAGGAGCTGCCAGTGCAACCTTTATTTTTTAAAAAAAGTCAAATATTATTTGATACCTCTTTTCCCCACTCAATATAATAATCTCTCAGTATAAGAACTTTTAAGTTTTGTAGTAAAGAGATTTTTAAGAACATTAACTTTTTAGTGTTAGAAATAAAGTTTTATTCCTTCCTAACCATGCCTCAGCTCTTGAGCTGATTAAAACTGAGTTCTGTTCTGAGTTCTGAGTGCTTGTGACAATGTGAAGCCTGTGAGAAATTTCAACTAATTCAGAATTAAATACCCAACAGTAAATTATTTCATTTCAACTGAAAACCACAAGTCTGATACAGTTATTATACCATCAATCAGTAGAGAGAGGGTTGTTTCTTAGATATCATTAATGGAAAAACTTCTGGTTTCAGCAGATGAAGGTGGAAGGAAACCTAAATTTTTAAATCTTGGATAAAGTAGAAAGGTTAGGAAGGAAGCGCACTGAGACAGCACAGCAACCTTTCAGCATGGTGTAATCCTTAAAATCACAGAGGAGAGAAAGAATGTTCTGAGAAAGTTCAAGAAATAAAAATAGCATGGATGGGAGAAAAAAAATTCGTGTAATATTTCCAATTTATGCAATTTCTCCTGGAAGCAAGGAAAGAATGTCGTAGGCCTACAGAAAGAATAAAGTAAAGATCTCAAACTAATAAACAAAGTCATTTTGAATAGTGAACAGTGCAATCCACAGGAAAATACAATTTAGGAAAATATCTTTACCAACTGACAGGTGAGAGAATCAAAAGTTATATTGCTAACATGGTTAAGAAATACAGAAGATGAAAAAAATTTCTGTGCAATTTTCTGAATAAGTATTTTGTGGAAGCCATTGAATACCTCGGTTCTGTTTCCCTGGCTGGCCTGTTGGTTCCCTGCCCCTTTCCCCTGTGTGCCGGGGCCCCGCCTATGTCCCGCCCCCCTGCCCAGAATGCTCTGCCCCACTCCTGTATAAAATCAAAGGGTTTGTATTTTTCGGGGCTTTCGTCACTAGGTTCCAGCACGGAATAAACTCTGCTGCTGAAATCTACACAGGAGCCCTTCCCGTTTTTTACCGCCGGTGTGTCAGGAAAGCCTGCTGGTGCCAAACCCCGGCATGCCACCTGACAGTATTTTTCACTGCAATTGTAAATTGATTCAAAACACTACAACAGGAAATTTGCTTGCCTTTGGATAGAACAGTAGATGTGTCCAGAACTACAGAGGCTACTGATAAACTACTACAGTATGAAAATAAAGCATATTCTCTTAAGTTAAAAGTCAAAGAAGAAGACCGAATACAGCAGAGAGTAAATTGATCTCCTTCAAATTTATTATAGCAAACAAGAGATGTAAGAAGTCCCAAGAAAACAAGTGTATTGTCATGCTTGCCATATCACCAACCATTTTTCACAAATTGTGCAGAAATGCAAACCAAAATTTGTCCATAAAGATACAACTGGAGGACAAAGTTTTGATCATACAGAAACAAATATCTTTTGTTGCGTTACTTAATAAATTTACCAGATTGTAAAGCAGATTAGTTTTTGGCATAAACCACAGGAACAGAAATAGAATATCGAAGAGACTGCAGCGGAGTTCAAAGTAGTTATAGCATCAAAAACTGTGCCCAAAGGAATGAAATTGTCTATGAATGGGAGCAGCTGTCCCAAGGAGAAACTGTTTTAAACTGTAAAGACATTGGTCCAAGTGGAAGCAAGCACCAGGGCTAAGCTTAACAAGCTTTTTTAAGTGATCTTATGCTTCATGCCTTCCAGAAGACACTGACATTCTTCTTAAAACTCTCCAACCACACACCCGTAGTGCAATGATTAGTGGCTCATCAACAAGTAAAAATTTCCCCAAAATTTCATGTGGGGTAGGAATATAAGTACATAAAAACTTCAAAATAGACATAAATCATGTAGAGTTTTGTTGTTAATTATTACTGGGTGTAGAGAAACATGAACTTCTAGGAAAGGGGTCAGATTCAAGATGCAATAAAAGAAGCTGCAATAAGATACCAAAGCAAACAAACATGCTCACCTTGTTGCTACACTTCATGTTCTCCAGCAAGATGTATTTACATAAACACAAAATAACTAAGAACACTGTTACTGGTTCAGGGAAACCAGTCGTATTTATTGCTTTATAACAATTTCTATTCTAGATTCTAATACATATTTCCTAGTTGATAGGTAAGGAGTCCAGGGTTGGGGCATCATCCTCCTGAAATATCTGTAAACATAATTTGCAGCCTTACTCCAATGGTTTGAGGACCAACCTAAGAAGGGCTATGGAGCTTTAATAGTGATAGGTCTCTGTTCCAACCAAAAATTGGCACAAGAGCTTAGTCTCATTCTAATGCCTTTTTTAACCTCACCTCCAAGATCAAGACAGCCAAGTGTAGGCAGCACTTCTGGGAAGAAGGAACTCTCTTACACTGATGTGCGTAATTTAACAAGTCACATCAAGTCTCCAGCCAAGAGGTAGCAAGAAAAGCAGAGAAGACAAACCACAAACACACTGTGCCCCATCCTACCCACAGTCTGCTGGCCATAAGGCTCCACATTCCCAATTTTTAAACAAAACGGTACCCTGTAATGCTTAGGAAAGGCCCTGGGTCAGGTGTGAGGAACAAATGAACAAGATTTTAAACTCTAATACCACAGTGGTGAGCCAGGTGCACTTTTTAGGTTAACAGAATGCCTGGGAATAAGAGCAAGATCCTTCCCACTTGCTCTTGAAATAGGGCAGGGTGCAGCACATGCATCACAGCACCCCTGGAGCACACACGGGCCCCTTGTGCTCTGTTAAAAATACCAAGTATTGGTTCAATATCCTCACTCTGGTTTTCCACAGCCTCACAACCCGTTCTGCCACCTTCCAACCAGACTGGCGCTGCAGGGGTTCTGATTAATGATAAATAGACAGATTTGGAGTACACATATAAACATACTTTCAAACAAATCTATTGGTAATAGAGCAAAAATCTATTTTGACCTCCACTTGGAGTATAACTTTATCCAAATGTCTTCCCCACTGGCCTGGGGAATTAAGAACACTGTACTGCAAATCTTTGCTGTTTTGAAGGATATGGTTCAAACAGCCACTGCATATTGCTAAATGGTTTTCAGCAGTTTCTAGCATTTGAACAGACCATTCAACATAACACAGGGAGGACTCAAGAGAGGCTAATATTAAGAAAAAATGAACTTTTTTTGGACTCTCTAAGTATGTAGCATATAAGTATAGTATGTGATAAAAAAAGTGCTCTACTTATAAAGGTTTATACCCTAGACCTTTTAAAAGTACATTTTTGTGTTCAGTTAATTCCTTAAGTTTACGCGTACTAAATTCACAGCACTGACTAATCTATTCCCTTAATTAAATGATTTTGGGTTTAGTTTTTTGGTTTTTTTTTTTTTTTTTGCTAATTATGACTCTGTTTGCCATTGTCCTAACCCAAAGACTCCTAAAAATGTTGATCATAAACAGCGTAAGATTTTGCAAAAATTGTACACATGATGGCTATAAAAGCTATCTATTTAATGCTGCCACCGTACCAACATATTGTAAAAGTTTAGACATTTCAGTGAGTGGTTTCTTTCTCTCAAGGGAGTCAGTACTTGACATACCAAATAAACCATCTCCATTCCCCACAAATGCTAAATAATTGCATCTCAATTCTTGTGTCGCTCTACATTTATGCAAAAATTATTGTGGATGTTTATTTAGGTATGTTACACCTGCACCAGTGTTATAGGCTGAGACTTGAGGAAAATGAGCTTCCTGACCCTTCAAGAGCATGGCAGCACTCTAACAGAAAATGGCTTTGGCTTATACTAAAGCTGTTTTAGAGAAGATAATTTCTGTTCTTTTACAGAGACACCTAACCACATTGTTTTGCATCTAGTTGTGCACTTTTGACATATGATTTTTATTTAAAGAATAGATTCCACCACACACTCAGGGGGTTTGGGATTTTTTTCTCTAAGGGGCTAAAAGATTAGCATTGGTTAGCTTCTTTGGTTACAGAAAAAACACAAGATTTTTTTGCCAATGAAAGTTTGTGTGTTGATATTTTTTTTCCCCTGTAGTTTAGATTGAAAACCCTGAAGACAGCTTTAGAACATTATTTCTTTAGCATAAGAGATTCCCCTCCATCTTTGGCTTTGATACAACATCCATACAGAGCCACAGTACAAGATGTCACAGTCTGGTCACCAGCAACTCAGTGCACAAGCATTGCATGTTTTTATGTCATTTCTTATCCCAGAAAGTCCCTGTGCAACACAGAAATAATTCAGAATCAAGGTGGTTTTGAATACAGAATTTCCCCTAAAGATGGAGGATAAAGGACATTCAGAACAAAATACAAAAGTCTTTAGATTAATAAATGGTCTTCTAACCATCACTTGTGGAGAAGAAATAGGTTAAATACAATGTGGTTTTCCTCTACTACATCAGGCCACTGCTCTAGTATAGTGTGTACCAACAGTTTGCTCATCATTTTGATGGGGCAAAAAAAGGAACTTCCAGAGAAGGAAGATAAGTTATGCCTTTATCTTGGGGTGACTTTATCATGTGTATCCCCTACCATCGTTCTATGGCCAAACACGATTCCTGTGCCTTTAAACTGAGCCCGGGAGAGGAGAGAGAAGCGGCCAGACGAACTTTTCAAAGCAGTCTGCGCCTCAAGGTCGCTACTCCTCTGTGTTCAGCTGTGGGGGGAGAAGAGTGGAGGAAGCACCCTTCCTGCTTTTTCCAGCCAGCTTTTCGGCTCTTTTTGTTCAGAGAGAGATGGAGAGAAAAACTTGGTTTTGTTTCCTTCTCTTTTGGACTTGCTCAAACCACCAGAGCTGCTGAACTCCAGCGGGGGACCCTCCCCCAGCCTGGAGTGGGGCACCCACGTCGACCCAGCTCCAAGGAAGAGAAGAGAGACCACCCCGCAGGAGGACGCTGAAATCTTCCAGGTTTCCTCTCCACAGTGAGAGAGATTTCGTTGTTTGGCATTGTTGTTGTTTTCCTGTGTGTTCGTTAAATAAATATTTCTTTTTTTTCTCCTTTTGCATTCCTCCGTGGAATATTTTTCTTTCCCGAACCTGGTGGGGGAGGGGCGGCAGTACCCTGCCTTTCTTTGAGGAGACGTCCTTTTGGACATTTTCCTTGAATTTGGCCCAAACTGGGACAGCTTTGAACTTCACAAATTTGTTTACTTTGATTTCTTCCTCACTATGCGTGCTCTTTAAAATCAACTCTGCCAGTTAGGATTTTGGTTTAATTTCATATTGTGCACTTTAAAAGACTTCTAGGGCTATGTAAAGGTAGCAACAATTAGTAAAGTGTTTCTGTAAATAATATTAAATAATACATTATCTTAGGAAGGTCAAGATAGCCTTTTTTCCCTTTTTTTTCATGGGGGTCAGGCCTCTCAGAGAGAGAGGGACAGAGAGACAGAAGACAGAAATCAAGCAGAAGATAGTCATCACCCATGGATCCAGCAGTGTCCCATTGGTCCTCCTTCACACTGAGCTTCTCAGTGGTGGGGTTTCTGAGGTCATTCAAAATTTTTCACTGATTATACATTTTAGCAAACAGGGGAATTAATGCTCACTGAATACACAGTTCTCTTATTCTGTTGGTTAAATGAGTCCCTGTCTTCTAATGCTAATTAGTCCCATGCCCAGTCTTTTGAGTTGCTGGGTTTCTTGGGTCTGTGGACCACGACTTGGTGCTCAAAATCTCCCCATCAAAATTACCTTTTGCCCAGTCCAAACTGATTTCAACACAGTTGTGGAGTTGGCTTTCTTTCTTCTGCATTCTTTGTCCCCATTTACAATGATACATTCTTTTCCACAAGATTTGTTAACATCTCTCTAGGTTGGAGATAACATCCAGACAAAAATAACACCTTAATCTTATCTCAAGTTCCTGTCACAGAGGCTTAACTTACAGTCCAAGTTCCAGGTATCCAGAGGCATATTCAGGGGAGTGGTTGTTGGTGGTCACAGACGCCGCCATCTGCTCTAAAACGTGGGTTGGTCTTTGTTTGACCAGTGATATGTGTACAAGCACTCACTTCTTCACACAGTTTGCCACAGTGGGGATTTTTGTCTGGATGCATTACTCAGGATGTGCTACCCAGGTCTCACCTCCACCAGGCCTGGAGTTAACATCATCCTGTAACTCCATTCTGTGCTTATCTCATGGCAAAGTCCTTCTGTGGCCTTAACAGTGTTTGAGATGGGTAACTGTGCTCTTTAAGTCCTTATGAAAAATTTTAATCCTGGATAACTCTCAAAAAATTTTGGTTTTGTGGTTTCATTGTGCTTTCAAGCAGCTCCGTTTACTATAATTTGTATATAATCCAAGCCTGAAGCGTTATTTAGGATCCCGATTCTTTAAGAATTTTTTAAGAGGTCAGAATGCGCTTGAAAAAATATATTGACCTATACAGGCACATTGTAAAAATCTCCATAACAATTCCTAAGGTATCCCATTGGCACTTCTGTCCATTTTGAAATACTTCCAAACACAATAGTACTCTGAAGAGCCTTTTACAGGGTGCCAAAATACATTATTTCCAATTATAAAGTTCAAAGGCATTTGTCACTGTAAAAGTAACAGAATGTGATTTACTGCTTTAAAGTGTTAGTTTTTATGTGTTCATTAGAACAACCATTTGGTGGTTTTCTGTTGAGTATTCATAAAATCCTGCCTGCCAGATAATTATATTGCATTAATATGGTTTGAATAAATGAAAGCAGTAATTATGGTTTTATTCTTTGTTTTGCAATTTACAGTTTGCTTTCCTTCAATGTTACAAAACTATTGCATCTGAAACAATATCACATGTAATTTGTTTTAGAACTCTTCAGAACATACACAGAGAGAGAACTCCACCCTGAGTAATTGAATGGGTAGCATAAAGCATATGTACATTTTCTTTATATCAGGCTTTGATCATGAGGGACTGCATAAACTGGCAGGAAAAAAAGTTTCAATTTTTGTGAAGTCCAAGTCTTTAAAATAAGAAAGGATATTCTGTGCATATTTGCCCCTTCTCTCACCGTGCACATGCTATACCAGGCCATCAATTCTGAAGTCCCCAAGGAAATCCATGAGGATTACTGCAGAAGAAATAGATAGTTCAAAATAACTGACTGTCAGGAGAACTTGATTCTATATCACGCTGCTTACAACAGATGTTAGAAGGGAAATTAATATTTATTCTTTTTCCAGAAATCAACTTTCCATTGCATGATCACTGCAATTCATGGTGGCCTCCAGGAAGAGTCAAGCAGACTGTAGCTCAGAGTAGTGCAAATTCTCTTCCTTATATCTAGAAGTTGGAGTAGATTTCTCGGTGTGTGGCTTTGAGAAAGTAATGACTGACCCAGATAGCTGTAAAGAGGGGACATAAGAGATCAGAGATCAAAGAATGTCAGACAGAAATCCCTTCTGAAATCTTGAAGAATCCTACCTCCTACGGGCCTGCATATTAACCTCACACAGTACTGACTAGCAAGGTTTCAAGATCACTTCACTACCATTAAGCAGGTATTCCCAGAGACCCTCAAATGCAATAATCCTCTTTCAGTACCAGAGAAAGCATTCTTCTTGCACACAGCAAGCCCGTGGCTCTTCAGAGAAACTCCTTATGGTGACTCTCTATGGTCCTCTTATCGGGTGTGCAAAGCAAATGCAGGAACAACTGGATAAAAGTCTTTGGCATGGGTGCAAGGTAGAGCTAACCCATCAAGAACACATCCAACCATCCTAACCATGTCGTGCTTTCACCAGAATTTTTACTTGAGCTAGACAGACCCCCCCAGGAGCCAGCCCAAGGAACTCTGTGGCAAGTGCAGGAAAGGAAGCAAATGGATGTGATGAAAAATATTACCTTCTTCTCAGAATTTTTTGCATATTTCACACCAACAATATTAATAGTTGCATTTAGACCCCTAGAACAGTATTTTGCAGGTTTCCATATGAATTTTACACTAAATTGTGGTTACCTGGCTTAGAGGTGAAGGCAGCTTTTAGGAAGAAAGCCCTGTTCAATAGGCATCACAACCTTGCACCATAAAGCCATTTCAGCCAGACATTTTTACAAACCTCCACCCAAGGGACATACTTAAGAATAAAAATCTTATTATCAACCCCAGAGTATTAAGATCTTTACAACAACCCAAGAGAAGCTGTCTTTCTACCAGACATATACAAAGAATGTAGCTGTAAAAATCAAGATTTGTATTTAGCTATTACAAACCATAACTAGGAGACATGAATATTTCCAAAGAGTTTGCATTAAAAAGTAGCAATAAGCACTACAGCTTACAGAAGAGAGCACTAGAGATTACAGAAACAATGGATAAAAAATAAAAATAAAAACCCCAGGAAAACAAAAACACACACACAAAAAATCCCTCCAAACCAAACCAAACCAAACCAAACCAAACCAAACCAAACCAAACCACAACCCAAACCTAAATACTTCTGTCCATTTTGTCATAATCTTGATCGTAATAAAGTATGGCTTAGCTGAAAAACGTTAAGTGTTAAGACCCACAGCTTTTCCACATTTTGTAGTTGTGCATAATATCAGAGAGGAGACATTATAAGAGCACAGACATGGGGCAAGCAAAGTTGCAAAATTTAAAGCTTTTCAACAGACTTCTCCAGTTATGATGTCAGTAAAGTATGTAAAATGATTTTAAGGAAGGTAAATAGGCCAGAGAAGAATAGCAGATATAAGGGCAGCCGTATCTCATAGAGTCCTTTCCAGAATTATTGTAAACACAAATAATGTTTCTCTTAAAAATATAAATCATTCTGAACACTTGATTCTAAGCTTTGTATTAACAGGCATTTTTCTTTCTTCTTATGGAAGAAAGATACTCCTTCAGTCTTGACCAGGCCATGGAAATAAACACATGAAGCTGAAGAATTAAAAAAACCTTTTATTTTTCATTAATATATTTCAAAATAGTTAAGAGCAGGTAATGCTCCACATCCTAAATGGTTTAATATAAGATTTTTTT
>VZTH01013799.1:199027-216527 GCA_013397815.1 Aleadryas rufinucha | reverse complement strand
ACATGCACAGGCCATACATAGAGTTGCCTTCTCAGCAAACGAACAAGCCAAGTCTTCTTTTTTCCATGGATAGTGTCAGACAGGACACACATATACCTGTCTGAGGACACTGAACTGGAACAGGTAAAGCATCGTGCAGCATTTTCAATAGGAACCCCAGCACAACCTCCACACTCCTAGAGCATTTCTCAACTCTGTGGGCTATACAATTGCACTTAAACTAGCTACAAATGGTTATTCAATGCTAAAAACAGCATGCTGAATTTGCAGTTAAGAAATGTAAAAACAACAGCAAAAAAGAAAGCTAAGATGTAAAAAAAAAAAAAAATACAAACACAACAAACCAGACCACTGTAAACTGTGGCCTGCTCACTAGCAATTAGAAAACATAACTGGTGCAGCAGCAAGCCACAGATACTGTATCCCAGGATTTTAAATAACTGTCCTAATATGTCCTCCCTCTGTTCACCAGCTTCAAAGAAGAACTGGTCACGCATTTGATAAACATATGTCAACCACCCATTACAGAAAAACAAATTCATCCACATATCTTGCTGCAAAAAGACCTTTCCTCCACTACATTTGTAAGTGACAGTCACAAAATATCTCTATACTGTATATACTCTATATATGTACTGCTGATGTATATATAGAGTACTTATATACTCTATATATCCCCTGCTGACGACAACTTTCTGGTCATAGAAGGTTGACCAGAAGGTTGACCCTGACTGGTCAGGGCAGTCCCAGGATGCAACCAGCCTCCTGTAAGAAATCATCTTTTCCAGGACAGCATGACATAGATCTTTTCCAGTGTAACATAGATCTTCCTCCTTTTCCTGATGTGAACACCATACAGTGCTTTTACAGCACAGAAGACATGAAAGAACAGGCACTATTCTTGAATTGCAGACCTTCTTTTTCTGTAGTAAAGAGTTGAGAGAGACAAGTCAAATCATTCCTCTCTTCACAGAGACTTCATCAGACTCATCACCAGTTGAGGCTGTTCATAGGCCAGCCCTCATTTTCAAACAGCCCTTGCACCAGCTGATGAACATCATCTCTGTTAGCTTTCCTTGGATCTCACCTGTGGCTTTCAAGGCTTTCACTGATTGCCTTCACGTTGTAGAGGGCTTGCTGCACATTGGGTAAAGTTTAGCGGTACTCTTGAAAGACAGCTCTGAGAAAGTCAGTATCTCTGAAAACCTCTTGTGAGGACTTTCTGTGGAAGGCCTTATAAACTTGTAAATCTGCTGACGCTAGAAAACCATGCACTGAGGCACATCCAACAATAAATTGGTCCTTTGTTTAAATCCATTCTTCTTGCACAAATGTCAAAGTATACATGGCGTTAGTTTAGAACGTGGTTAAAATAAATTTCCCATATGTAAAACTCTATAACGATTGTATTTACAAGTTGACAGAACATGGGCTTAACAGCTTTGTACTGCTATTTCATTTTTTGCCAGCAGGAGGGTTGATGGCTTTCAAGTAATAAATCATAAAAATTTCCTATTTCTAAACATTTTCAAATAAGGAAGTTCAAAATCAAATCAATTTAGGTTTCTCTGCTCAGGTTCCAATCTTTCTAAGCAGGAACAAAACACGCTGTCCTTGTCAAATCATTTCAACGTGAACCAACTGAAAATGTATTATCTTAAAAAGATAATGTATGATTTTTCCCAGCATTCCTTAAAGACTATACTGACTACACTGAGATGATGTCCACACCAGCTGAAATTTTATTTAGAGAGAGGGGGGTGGGAAGGAGAAACAGATGCATACATAGTTACTCTAAGTTGGTCTATCACCAATGTTAGTTAGTCTTGTATTTAAACAGCAAAATTATATCTGCAAAAATTAAATTAAGTCAGATTTGTGTACTTTATGTGCTATGTCTTAACATCCTTATTACTGCTTTTTTCCACAATGCTTTATAATAGGACAGTTCCCTCGACATAAATATTGACTATTCTGCTGCTGTGTGGCTCCCTCCTGCTGGGAGAGCAGATTGTTCAGCACTTGGGGCAAGGGAGTGGAGGGGGACAAGCAGTGAGGAACACAAGGGACTTCTTTTCAGAGGAGGTGACTGTGGCTGAGATGAACAGGAGGCTCCAGGCAGTGTGAAACGCCTGGCCACCTGAACAACTGCTGTGGGGCTCTTTCCTCTCCCTGGTGGCTGGCTAAGTGCTCTGACTCTTTCCCAGGAGTCTCCTACAAAGAGTGGTATGGAGAAAGGGAAGGAAAATAGGGAACCAATAGGTATGGAATATGTGGGAAGTACCTGAGTACATCTATGCTAATTTTTTTAACTCTGAAATCTGCTGTTTATGGTTTTATTGTGCCCATGTAATGGCAAAAAATAAAAATCTACACTCAAATTAAAAGTTTAAATTTCTAAAAATTGTACAACTGACATTACAGTAAAAGTCCTGCTTCCCCATCAGTGGTGGAAAAAGAGGGGTGTGTGTGGGAACGTCAGTTCTGCCTCCTAGCTGAACTGTACTAATTGACATTAGTGTCAAGGACACTCCAAACCAGGAGGATTGGGCCCATTCTGCAGCTGTGCTCAATTAACATTTTAATGCGAAGCTGAGGAGATGCAGATAGGTAACAGGTGTGGCTCACCCTAATTAAATAGCTCTTCTCAACTTTATTATTTATTTCCTGTTGTACAAAATGCCATAGTACGTATTTTTCCAAAGCTATCATTTAGGGGAGAGGCCCAGATGAGAAATTGCCAACAAACATATCAAGTCTTACAAGAAAGTAAAAGCCCAGCAAAAGTGTTTCTAATGACATTTCATTTAATCAAGTTGTTTACATAGAAAAGCCCAGGAAGTTGACAGCTGTATAGTTCCAGAGTATTACACATCTCTTCCCCGTAACGTGGCACAGCACACAAAGATAAATGAGCTCCACTAAGCAAAACTACCACTATCATTAGAATAGCCATAAAATAATGCTAAAAGGGATACACTGCTGGCTTTCATTCATTGGAAAAACCATGATGTTGGCAAAATGGAGTTTGTTTCTTTTTTTTTTTTAATAAGTTAATGAATGTGAAGTTTTGACTGATGGCAACAAGTACACATTATTTTTGGCTGGGACAATACAAGAGACCAGATGGCATTCATCCCTGCATTCATGGAACGGGATTTTCACAATATTCAAATGTAAAACATGACAATTTTTCTGAATTAATAAGTAACTTCTTCATGTAGTTTTTATAATTCAAAATTTTGGAGGGGTTTTAATATTTCTGAGAAGATAAATGATTTTGATTTTTTTTTAATTTTCCAAAGGATCAATACAACAAAGAATGGATGCAAAAATAGTGATTTGTTTTGCTTTGTTTAAAGCCATTCTATTGCTACTTTTGCTAGTCTTTATGTGACAACTATTTGATAAACTGTGGCGCCATCACACAATAGGGGAATCAGAGTTTGGTAAAACAATGCGAAAATAGAGTCCCATATTAGTAGTGAGAATTCCTTTAATAAGAACCCCAGGACCATAGGATCCCTCAAGGGTTGGGCAGATCTCCCATTAAGAGTTAGCACTGGACAAAATCAATTATTTTGTGAATCTAAGAAGTCTGTAAGAAATCAAAAGAGAAATATTGTGCAGATGTAATCTCACACAGATTTTTGTCTATGTACAATTTCTGTCCTACAGGCAGCTATGTCAAGCTAAACAGACTTCAGATGAAACAGTTTTCACCCCTAATATGAACCCAATTATTCTTATTCTCTAGGTTTGAAGAAAGTTCAGGTTTTCTACCTTTTGAAAAATCCTCCCTGCTACGCATCTGCCATGCATCATTAAAATTATAATTTTATGATATCAATTTCTCTTCCCTTTAGTTCCAGTTAGCTTTAACAACTCAGTTTTTAACTTCATAAGAGGAAGAGCTTGGTAGACAAAAAGAAGCTGAAAAATTGCTTTATTAAATATGCATTACATGTAATTACTTCTTTCCTGCTTAACTGATCTGGTGAGGAACTCTCTTCCTCAAAGTCAGATCCCTTCACAGAAAGGTACTTGCTTTGAAAAACTTCCATTCGAGAGGTTTCTTGTGTTAAAGATGGAATTATTGGTCAAAAGGAAACTCAAATTATTGGTTCATTATTGGTCAAAAAGAGACAACTATTCCTTATATTCTGCTAATTAAAGCAAGCAAGAGGTTTGAATTCCATTGATTCACATCCTACATTAATATGTTAATGTGGCCTTTTGACTCCATATCCACATTTCGATGTTCCTGGCAAAACAATTCTTTTTGCCTCTACCTGGTTTATCATCTAAAGTGAATGGGAAATGTGCTTCCCAGAACAGAAAAAGTTCACAGTCAATTTTCCACAATTTTGTATATCTTAGTACATGGAGGAGGAGAGCAGAGGGACTTCAGTGGTTGGTTGAGTCTGAGATGACAAGTAAATCACTCTAAACTGGTAACATGACACAAGAATTGTCCTGGGTTTGGTATATGAAGGTTCATCAGGCTCTTCTCATTCAAAATCTTAATCTAGTTACTTCACTAATTTTTCCCTCCTTTCCTTTCAGAAAAAAAAAAAACAAACCCCAAGTTGTTTCTGTTACATCCGATTTCAAAGTGTTACTACTATGTTGTAAGAAACTTAAGAGGGATTATTAAAAATACCTGGATTTCTCCTTCAGAAAAATTTAACTAATCTGATTTCTTTTCTTTTAAGTGGATTTGATATTTTAAAAGAAAGCAAGCTGAATATCAGTCTTATCACCAATTATGCTAAATCCTTATTACCATGAAAAGAGTAATTCAGAGGTACAGAGAAACTATAAAACTACAGGCAAACACTATTAATTCTAATTAGCCTTAAGCTTTGGCAAATATTTTTTCATGACTGTCTAATGGACAACACAAAAAATTCCATGAAAATTCAGCTGGTATTGGCTTCTATACCTTGACAAACAATAAGATTCCTGGTTCTAGCTGCTGAAAATTTGTTTACCAAACATCTCTTTTTGGTGTGCGCTTTAGTACACTTTGGTACACTTTGGTGTAAAAGTATTAATGAAACACTAACACCAAAACTAAAACCAAAACAAAATACGTGGAAAATGAGTAAAAATCCCAAAACTCAACACAGCAAGATTTAGATTAAAGTATTACCTAAAAAGATGACAGAAAATGTTAATTGAATTACTATGGTACATTTGTATTAAATATAGAAAACCTCATACCTCAAAAAAGTAAAAAGCTATATTTATCACTTTTTTTAGCAAAATTTTAAGCTTCTCTTGGAGTCATTAGATGAATTTTCCTACTGAACCTCTTTCGTAAGTTTGTGTGCACTTACAGAAAAAACATCATTTCAAAGTCAAGAACAAGAAGTAAGTCACATCATACTGTGCTTATAACAGTGACTGCTGAGTATAAATAACTTCCTCTTAATACTGGAGCTGACCCCAAAACAGGTCACCTTTTCACCACTGGAGACAAAAGCAACTGCATAAAAGGCAAGCACAAGTATCCTCCTGTGATAATTTCAGAAAATGTTTCACCTGGGTAGGTTAATTACATGTCAATACCCACAGGCTGAGTTAGACCCCAAAGCATAGAATTATTCAGATCTTATACATACATAATATAAAAACCAAGTCCAAAAAATATAGGTACCAGGAGAGCTGTATTTCTCAAACATACTGTGGTGCTTTTAGAACCAGAATGCAATCTCCTCTTTTCCCAAAGAGTGTTGAAATAGCCTGGGCCCCTCTGCTCCAAGATAGAATCCCATTTCATTTGACTTGCTTTGAAATCTGCTCTGGTGTAATCTGTATTCATCATACTTCCTTGAACTCAAAGAAATGGTTCTTATACTAAGAACTGTAATTCAACTCTGTGCAGACTTCACCTTGCCTTTTAACAAACAACTAGTCATGGTCTTTCACATAACTGTACTTGTTCCCTATGGGATTTCAGCACAGCACGACTTGGCACTTTGACCAATGCACATGTTGGAGAATGAAACCACAGAAAACACTGGCATTCCTTCAGCCACTTCAGACCTTGTTCAGACACCTTTCTTCAGTGCTGATAAGGCAATAAGTTGTCAGGGTACATACAGAGACTTTTAGGTACTGTGCTGGCTGTGGAGCCAAACATGCAGCATTCTCACTCCATCCCCACTATCGATGAATAAATAAGACTTTGAGCCAATGTTCCACTGGCAGCTCAATTTACAGTCTCTTCAAGACAGAAATTAGAGTACTATTTACTATTAACTTAAAGACAACAATACATATTTGCAAAAAGTAAGCCCTGTATCTTTATAATGGGATCAATCAACCTTTTATATTGTAACAATAGACATATGATAACTATTATGGCAAACTGGTGAACTTTAGAAAATATTTGTCACTACTGTTACTACTGCACCTTGGCTAGTATTGAAGTGGCACCACTAGCACCTCTCTAAGATGATGCACAATATCTCTAACATTATTACTTGGCTTGTTGTATCCTGCCATTATCTTCACGAAGTGCATGTCCACCATAACCTCTCAGATTTTATTGATTTCAGCCTTGATCTTGAATGAAGGCAGAACATTTTCCTGTCATGAGGAGTCTTGGTAATCAAAATAGTATTCAAAAGGGATGCAAGAGTCTCTGATACATAATTTTCAGAGTAGTGTGTTGACAACTCCATCTCCCTGAAGATCAAAATAGCATAGTACTTTATTAAGCAAATTACACCTAAATAAATAGCCTGGTTTGAATATCAAGTGCCTGTTACATCCGCCATCACTCTAGGTCATCTCTAATGGAGAAGCAGTTCATAAATCAATTGGTGTTTGGCATAGGGAACCCTGCCACGTTGCTTATGTGACATTCACAATAAAGATCCTAGGTAAATTGAAAAAATCCTTGGAAGAAAGGTGTATGGGTTGGGGGGGAAAAAAATAGAAGAAGAGAAGAAATTTTCATTTAATGTTTCTCCCCCCAAAAAAAAGATCCTCTATACACAAATGCCTCTTACCAATAAGAAGCGAAATATTTCAGAGAAATTCTATCAGAGTATATGCTGGAAAAATAAAATACACTGTTGCAAAGCATAAATGTTCAGAGTCCTGTACAAAAATAGTATTAATAATAGTCCTTGTAAAGGAAAATTTCTCTGCACAATAAAAGCATTTTTTCCTAAAGTACATTTGTTTATATTACAAAGTGTCTCCCCTCCAAGTCTTCTGTACGCTGCTGCCCCTTCAGCACAGTCACAGTCTAGTAGAAGATTAATATTTCAGAACTTGTCATGGGCAGTTTCACTTGACTCTGTCACTGCCTATGTCTGACAAGCTATTTATCATGCTGCTAAGTGTCAGCATTAAATTATCCCTGCTGTTATGACAGCAACATTATTCATCAGGATTACACTCCCAGTACAAGGCTGCTTACAGCTGTTTCCTTCTTCTGAGCTTTATCGATCTCTGCTCTTTCTATTATAAAAGAAAGGGTCTATGCACATGACCATTCACATCTTGCATGTCTGATGAATTTTATTTCTGTGCCAACATCAAACAAAAAGGCTTCCCAGAAACGGGCTTCCACAGTTACAAAATGTCACTGGCAGAAGAGAATCGTATTCCCTTCAACTGGAGGCACATTCTCTTTGAGGGGACAGAGAAAGACTGTAAACATTATTGATCATAATGCATAGGCACCCAAGGTTGAAGCATGTTGCTTGACAAATCAATCTGCATTTGTTTTAACCAAGTCACCCTTCCTTAACTACTGCAATGAAATGACAATGAAATCAAGAATTATTTATTGAGACGTGTAGTGCAGGCAGCTAAACTGTGCCCTGTCTCCAGTCCAAACTCTGCAACTGCTTTCTGCTGGGCTGTCAGTCTGGAGCAGAATAATACAGTGAGTAAAGATATGTGCATGCTGAATTCTTCAAAAATTCTTCTGCAACTTAAATTTGACATTCCACACACCACCCCCCGAGGAAAGAACAAAAGTCATTGAGAGATTTGGTTCAAGCTATGTTGTTATGGCATGAAGCTGTGTCAGGTGAGGTTTAGGTTGGATCTTAACAAAAGGTTTTTTACTCAGAGGGCGCTGGAACAGGCTCCTCAGAGAAGTGGTGACAGCATCAAGCCTGCCAGGGCTCAAGAAGCCTTTGGACAATGTACTCAGGCACGTGATGTAACTCCTGGGGACGTGCTCTGCAGGTCCTGGAGTTAGACTTCAATATTACTGCTGAGTACCTCCCAACCCAGAATGTCCTATAATTACATAACTCCATGTTGGTTTTTACTCCCAGGACTTCTAAGTTTTTAGAATATCTGCTGAGATTACTTGTTCGGCACTTTTACCTCCCATTTTACCTTTGGTTGCTCCTTCTGGATTTCAAAAAAAAAAATACCAGCATTGTTACAAATATGCTTTAAAAAGAGAGATTTCAGTAAATTTAGCAAAACATCCTGCTGTCTCTGCACCATTTTCGCCTGGTAATTCAGACTTTGATTTTCCAAATGATCGTTAACTAAACCTCTCATTGAGTGCTGTTTCAAACTATTAATGCATAAAAGGATAAAAGCGACTACTGAAAATCAAGTTCTTCAAATTCATTCTGAAGTATTTTAGGAAATAAGAACAATGTCATCACAGTGAATGATATTCCTCTGTTTCATATTCCTATTTCATCACATCTCATGAATGCTATTTGTTTTCAAATCAAATGTAGTGTTTGGTGTTTTCCTTAAATATCAAGATATGTCATTGAGGAAGGCTTTCATCTTTTATTAAGGAGGTATTTTTCATTTGCTTATCTACAAGGAATACAGCTGAAAGGTAATTTCAAGGATGCAAAACTAGTGGAAAACCAGCCTTTCCACACTTCCACTTTATTTCAGCAAATCACAGTTCTGGGGGAATGGCACCCTTTTTGAGGGGCCTGGGGCACACGGACCCAATTTTCTTCTTTGCAAGAAGACTGCTAGCCCAGCAGCAATGTGGCAGCGTGGGACTTCCGACAGGAAACCAGAGCCATGCATGTCCCCATGTTTATAGTGCTGCAGCCCAGCATTTACAAGGTCGTGGAATCAGCTGTCACTTTGTCCCTTCTTGTTACCCATCTGCACTAAAAGTGTGGGGAGCACAGCTCAGCCCATTGTCACCACTTTCTTTCACTCACTCCCTTGCTTCCCCAGGGTTTGCACAGACTCATGTGTGAGATATCTATAGCTTGTGCTCTACCACTTCAGAGTAAAAGATAGCAAAATAGGCAGATGCACGGTGCAAGATTTTTCAATCTGCTTTTCTCTTTTCATGATTTTTATGTCCAAAATCATCAGGGTAACAGATCTTGGTGGATCTTGCTCTGAGCACTTTGATTCAAGGTGTGTTAATAGTTCATCTACATAAAAATATATTTGGGAAGTCACTTTGGCTCTTTCCTCATTCGAAGTACTTTTTCTGATATTTGGCAGTAAACTAAAATTCTAATAATAGCATTTTATTTAACATAAATAATTCTGTCAAAACATTCTGACTGAAATTTTTCTTATATTATTAATGTTCTTATCTCTAGGAATTAACATTTAAAGTCTAAAATGGAAGTCTATACTGCAGGTCACCAGTTTCTTTGACATAACACAAAGCTAGGGATTTCAAGTAGAATAACCTGAAAGTTTCATCTTTGTATGGCCTGTGTTTATACCTTGCACAAAATTAGTTAAAATTTTATGGGCATTATCACAGTGTCAAGGGACAAGGTGATAAAAATTTTGATCTCAAGAGAACGCTTGCTGTTAAAGAAAAGGATGCCATTTGAAATTGTTTCAAAGTCCCAGTTCTACTAAGAATGCTCACCCAAATAGTACATCTCATATTCTTCAGCAATTACAGGACCATAATCTATGCTATTAAAAAAGAGTGATTTGGTGTTCTTTAAACAGTAAGCTGCCAATCTTTAGGTGACTGTACAGAGGTGTAAAGAAAATTGCAGTGATGTGGATACGACGAACAATAACAAGTGTTGTGGTTGGACATACTGGCACTTTGCCAGATGGGAGTAGAGATTTGAAAGGGAAATCTCAATGAACGTGGAAGTTCATTTGCAATTAATAAAAAATTAAATATTAAAAAAAAAAAAGTTATTTGAAATTAAAAGTCAGGGGAAAATTATACTTTGAATTTAATTCTGAGATTGACCCATACACATAGATTCATTTATTTAATAAAATAAGGCCACAGCTGAATTTTTTTCCCAACAGCCTGTCCCTTACAATGGATCTGTTTACTTTAGATTTGCTGGTGATTACATTCAGCTGTACTATCTGTTTGAGAGCTTTTAACTTTGAATGCTGTGGTAAGTGTCAATCTTTATATTACTGAAGGACAATTAGGCAAACCATGTAATTGTATTGTCACTTATTAATTTCAAGCTCCAATGTCATAAATTATATGCCTTAATTAATACTACATGTCAATCACAATCTGCAACTTTGAAAGGATAAAGAGGTTAACAAGAATACATAATTAAAAGAAAACAGCGAATAATGGCACGGCTGAACAGTTTATAAAATTAGACAAGAAAACTGGTGCTGTGTCAGCATGTAAGAGCCAAGAAAAAAATAGGGTGCTTGACAAAATGCACACAAGAATTAAGAAGTCAGAAAATGAAGGAAAGTTTTAACTCTTCAGGTTTTGTTCCATTAGCAAGGCAAGTGTCTGTCAGAAAGTAATTTAAAGACAACTGTAAAATATATAAAGTCACTTATTCCTTCCATAACATACAGCTATACAGATGAAGAAATAGCATGGGCATTTATACAAATTTATAGGTATAAATGTCTCAGTTCAGCAGAAGCTACACATATTGCAGTAGATTTCCCATCACAAAGAGGTGGCAATGCTGCCACAACACACAGACACACCAGAGCTGGAAAAACATGCCAGATAAACTTCTTCTTTTTATATTAGAAATGAGGCCAAAGCTGAAGGCCAGTGGTCCTAGAGGGCTCACAAGTGTAAGTATTGTCCTGGCAGGTCATCTGCCACAGGGAAGGAATTGCAGTAGCCCTGCTGTCCCGCTTACTGAAAGTAAGGACCAAAAGGAATCCAAGCAAGTAGTAAAACTAATTCAAAATGAACATATCTCAAATGTGCATATGATGTCGGCCAGGTAGTAGGACGTAGTAAGGAAATTATTCCTGTGATGGAGAATAACGACATAGAGGAATCTGTAGTAGCAGCAAGAAACAATGAATATAGAGCATCAATCACTTTCAAGCACAGCAAAGTATTCTCTCAGTGTATCTACCTACTGTGGGACATTTTCTAAAGAACAAAAAAACATCTAGTTAAGCATTTGGTTTTTAAGCTAATAGCATGCTAAAATTGTGTCTATACTACCTGTAAGGATTTCCAGATCCTGCAAGAGTAGAAATTAGATGGATTGAGAGCTTATTCAATCACAATATCAAATGTTTCTATTTTTTCCACCACTGATATCCTTCTATTAAAGACCAAATAGGAAAAAAAAGTGGGTGTAGGTTAGTGGCTAATATTTAAGATCTCCTAGAGGAACTTTAAATAGGCACTTGTCTCCACAGGTAAGTTAACATTTTACTCTTCAGCTGGGTGCACCCCAAAAAATAGGGAGACAGGAGCCCATCCATATGTTTTCCTTTTCAAAGCACTCACAGGAAGATTTCTAAATCCCAGAAGCCTTCCCTTACCCCTTCCCACTCAATGCAGCACCCAAAAGAAGGCAAAGGATACAGCATATCCAGGAGGGTTTTCCATGGGACAGTACATGCAAGTGAAGGATATTTTGTCTATTTTCCCACCAAACTGAAGCATGCACTTCTCATCCCTCTTGAAGAAGAGCAGTTTATCTCTCTCCAAGCCATCTGAGGGACTGACAGCATGGCATCTCAGGATAGAGTAGATGCTCTTACTCAGCCAGGAGAAGAGCTAGTGGAGGCATGTTTTGGCATGTCACAGCAAGATTCAATTGCTTCTCTACTTCTAGGGCCTGAAAACCCAGCTGGGGTTGGTTTAAGACCCCAGGGCTGCAGTAAAGCTGAAAGAAAGCAACTCTGCAGAAAGGGGGCAGCTAAGTCTGATGGAAGGTATATGCTTACACTCCCAAGCTGGACCTTTAACCACAGTGAGGGTGTAGTCTCCTCTGGGCTTCCTCCTTCTTTTTCCACTGTGAGATCCCCATGGGGAGGCAGGCACAGGAGCCTGGGGGACCAGTGCTGCCTGATCGCTGTCCACGGCCATATAAACAAAAGAAAGCACCCAATGCTGTCACTACCCTCGTCCTTCAGTTTTGTGTTCCTTGCTTTACTCTAACTTCAACAGAAAGGCAGCACTAGGAAAGTTTGCAAGCTCTATTGACAGGTTCAGGTAGCAAAAAGAATTTTATTCTGACCTGAAATCATAAGAAAGGTACTTACAAAGCCATTAAACACATATTGAAGTTTTAATTTCATTCCCTGGGCAGCTGAGCTGGGACAGCCCTCAAGGTGTACACTGAAGTGTGATGACCCTGGACTTCAGGCACTGACAGGAGTGGAAGAAGGTTGTCAGTACCTCATAATTTTTGACATTAGTTTTCCTTTTGGTAGGCAGCGCTGCTATGTAAATAATACCTTCTGCTTCAAATACATCTAGCTGTGTTTCAAGGCAGACATTTGTTTCTGTGTACAGCTACAGGTTCTTATCCTTTTTTCTCCTTGCTCTTTCCTTTTCTCTAGTTAAATACTTGCTTTTCAGTATAAAAGAACCATATTGGATCTGAGTTTTGAGACTTTTTTTCATACATGTACCATTTGTCTATATTTCTACAACTACTTATAATGTATTTGTGATTATAATTACTCTCTTTTCACAATCTTTCAGCAAAATAGGATATACTTTATCTACTAGAAGGAATAATTGTATCTGGCTTTTGTGGCCTGCATTTTCTCAAACTATAAAAATTATTTTTAGAAACTTCGTGTTATATTTAAGAACACTACTGCTGCAACATGTATACCTGATGTACTATTTTAACTTATTATTATTTATTAATGTATAATTTTATGCAATATATTCTTTCTTGAACAATACTCATAGTGATACCATAAAGTATTTTAATCACTGTCAGAGTGATCTTTGCTCAAGATGCTTTTCCTCCTTTTGCAGCTACTTTGCATCAAAAGATTCAGGCGTTAACATAACAATAACTAAATTACAGCTCAAGAAACAAATTCCTTTGTAACATCAATCCTGGAGGGTACTGGAAACATCTTCTGATGCACTGAGTACTTACAACTTTTATCAACTTCAATGAGAAACGCAGGTACTCTGCAGCTTGCAGAATTGATCTCTTCCATGTTATCAGTTCCCAGCTCTTATCTAATGCATAATCGTATTGTATGAAAAAGAGCTATTTTCAGTGTTCATTGTGGTGAGAACCATTAAAGATATTTACTTGTCAGACTTCACACATCATTAAATCACTTCTCTATGAAAAAAAAAAAAAGTATAAGATACATTAAATTACCCCACCAAAAAATGTTGTATCTGCTTTCTGCATTAACTATCAAAGTAATGTTCACATTCTTTTCAAGTACCATTATAGCATGATTTTGCATTAGGAAACAATGAAAACTGCAACACTGCTTCTCTAATAACTACACCCCCCTCCTCAAAGCTGCTGAGCTACTGTTCTGCTCAAGAAATTGAAAGAAGTTTTCGGCAGCCAGGGGATTACATACCTAATCTGCTGCACCCAGTTAGAAACAGCTGTCTGCATCTCCAATTCTTTTGTTCCTAATCAGATGAACCACTTTCTCACATTGGATGCATGTGTAACTGAGTAGGCCTGTAGCTTTCCCTTTTTGTTTACAAGAAGGGAGGTGTGTACAAGAAATGCACAATACAATAGCCAGGAAAAGTTGGAGGCTGAGTCAGTGCCATCCTGCCACTCAGGCAGTTCAACACATCAGTCCAGCAATCACCCTCCTGATGCTGTTTGGGGTGTGCTCCTCTGCCTGGCCCTGGCCTGCATCCAGACTGTGAAAAACGAAGTTCACTCTCCTGCTAGGATTGAAAAGTTTAATAAAAGACAATAAGGGACAAGGAAAATAAAGCAAAAGTCACAGCACTGGGTGCTTTTGGCTCTCAGCCAAGAGCACACCTCTGACCTCAGAGACATCCTTTACATACACCCGGCGTATTACATATTCATACACAATTAGACATATTCATAAACAATTATACATATTCAAACCCCTTGCCCATAACAATTCAGAATGGAATCTTGCCCCGATAGTTCCCAGAATCAACAGGACTTATCTGTTGGTATGCCGGTAGCAGGGGGGTCCAGGCAAATAGTTCATAAGCATAGCTATTTCTAAGTTGGTTTTTTTTAATGAAAAAAAGTATTAAGACAACCACATCTTCACAACAAAGCTACCTTATATAGCACTTTACATATAACATCTATTTGTGACAAAGCCACTGTTACAAAAGCTACTTTAACATCACTTATTTTAACATTTGCAGAAAGCCAATATTATAGCATCTATTTATCACAAGACCAAGAGTGTTTGCAGCATACATGTCAGAGCAGGCTAGAGCAAAAGGCACAGGTAATGCTTCTTTTGAGAGTCCCATCCTAGAGCCTCCTAGCCCTAAAAATCCAGCCTGGAAACTCTGCAGGTCCTAGTGACAATTCACTGGGCTCCCCACAACCACTAAACATGTAGCTCAGCACAACAACCACTACAGATTGTTTTCTTGTAACTCAGAGATGTCCTGGTCAAGCCTCCCTCATCCCAGCCAGGAACCAGGGAGAGAAGAGCACCTCCCCCACCCCCACCCCCCGCTTCCAAATTCCCAGCCACAGCATCATCCCAGAAGCTGTCACAGTGATGGGATGCTCCATGCATCAGCTTCAGCTGGCATTCTCATGGGTGGATTTGCTACATGACAGTGACAGCTGAAAAAAATTTTTTTCAATAATCGGTCCCTACTTCAGAGCTGAAGAGGGCAGCTGTGTGTGCCCCATAGTCCTTATAGGGTACACATTTACTTCCAGGCATTGGGAAAAACACCTGACTTTCCATCATTTCACTGGTAAAGAATACAATCCCAAAAGACCACAACAAGAAGACAAGTTAAAACAATCTCTGAAAAAAGCAACTTTTAAAATTTTTAAATTTTTAATACAAACTCGTCATTTTGAAGGTCCAGCTCAGTTACATCATGTCAAAGTTTCAGACTGTGCTCAGCATCACAGTATCCAAGTGCCTTCTGGCACAGCATTAAGCAACCTAACATCTGTCATGGCTTTTTTTTTCTTCACATGCTTTGTATCCTTTGTCTCCCTCCCTCCTTCCAAGGCACATTTACACACCTCCTTCCTTCCACATTTAAAATATGGAATGGTTCATTTGGGATATTTTTAAAGGTTAGTGTTATGCGGCTGTGTGTTTGAATATGTAATAAAAGCTATGTTATGTAGCTTTTCTCTATGTTATAGAGAAAAATATAAAGATATATCTTTACACACATATTCCATACATACAAACTACCCTCACAAAATCATAGTGGGGGGAGGGCCTTAACGGATAGACTTGAAGGAAAATGGTGACTCCTTCCATTATGGAAAAATCTTATTAGCTCTGCTTTACTGTGCTTTTGGGAAATTGAGAGAGTGAAGGTACTACTAGAACTAACCCATGTACACGTGAGAGGATGCAGTATCCTTCCTAAGGGCTGTGCATCAGTATCACATCTGCTAAAGCACTCTCACACTAGCACCATCGTTTAATGCTACCTGCAAATGTCAGGGTGATAGTGCTGCTGTAATTCCTACAGTTATTCTCTCTGGTTTCAGAACTCCCCACTCAGCCCTTACTCAAACTGCACTTCCTTTGAAGTTAGTAAGAATACAACGACCAGCGTGGGGGGTGTGGATGAAGGCTGGGAAATTTCGGAATCTGGTGAGCTAATTTATTTGACACTGCCATATTTTTATTTTATTGATATTCCTTTTTCACTTGTCTACCATTGTTTTGAAAAAGAGCAGTAGCCTACCTCCTTTACAAACCAAAAACATCAGAAATAGCAGCCGTTATCCACAGGCTACGATTCTGCATTCGTTTTGCCAGGGACTGCACACACTCCCTTAAAGAGAATCTCTTCTTCATACTTGATCTGTTGTCTCCCTGTTGAAAATATCACTGACACCGCTGAGGCTAACAAGGTCAAGTGCTTTGAGATGGAAGCCTTTTGTACTGATGAACAGCTGAAGGGTGCGACATATGTTTTAGGGCCTTAGCAGCTGGCTCAGTGAGAGCCTCTTGGGTCTCTTTTAATGATAAATCCAGGCCCTGCTACTTCATCTCAGCATGGAAATAGCAGCATGTTAACATTCATCCAAACTCTTGTGTCTGTCATTAATGCAGCCCTTCTACTGTAGTTACATGGCAGGGCACAGCTGACATATCACCTGTCCTCCCACCTCACAGAGCAGTAGGGCAGGTTATGCATCAGTGCAGGATTTAAATGCCATTTGACTGAAAACTATTGATTACTCCACGTGTTTTATGTCTCTGTTTTATTTTTAATTTTCCTGAATGCCAGCTGGTCATGGTTGTTTCTTCTACTTGTTATTTTCTGTACTCTAAATGTATAAAAATATATGTGTTTATATATATAAATACATGTGTTTACACACGTATATACATATATATATATACATATAAAGCTTTATAACCAATGCTTACAAATCGTGTCAGTCATACACACAATAGGAAAAACCCAAGCATATCTGCAATCGTCTCTGCAGGGACAAATCAGATCAAGGCTGCACAACATCCCGAAGGTCACAACCTCCCATTGAGCCACACTCAGAGGAATGAAAGAGAAAAACAAATTCAGCAATAAATGCTCTCTTTAGTAAAAAGTTTTGAAGCCACTGGTCAGGAGGGAGGAAATTTTGTAACTTCTCCTCCTTTAGCAGTCTTCAGTCCTCAACTTTATCCTTTAACAAGTACTTTGGGATCCTTGAGAGTGAAAGGTGCTATATAAATGAGAGATGTATTAATAAAATCCCCAACTGCAGTTCAGCTGCAAATGGGAGCTCCTCCAGCTCAAGGCTGGAGTAATTCTGCTAGGCAACCACAGATGGTGTGACAGATGATCTCAGCAGCCCATCCTTCTATGTTTTTTTTTTAGTTTAAATTAAAACAAAAAAAAATTATAAAGCTATCTTGGCATGCTACAGATTTCAAGGGCCTTAAGTTCATCTTCAGAGCTAGGTTTGGTCCCTTTACTGCTATTTCTTGTCAGAAAGTTTTATACCTGAATCCAGCTGGGGAAAGAATGTGTATGCTAGACATTTGCTTCCACCTTGCCACAAATGGCAGGGGAGGGAGAGATATGAATGCCTGGAATAAACGAATCTTTCTTGTTGAGAACAGAAGCAGACTCGTCATCCAAGAAAGA
>VZTH01013799.1:191527-194027 GCA_013397815.1 Aleadryas rufinucha | reverse complement strand
GTAGGGAAACACTGAAGCAGCAGAATAAATGTTTTCCACTCATGCAGGAGAAGGGACGAAATATTCTGCAATCAGCTTATCATAATCAAATAACTTTATTTTGCCAGTGGCACAGAGGCTTTCAATTTCATGAAAAATATTGCAGAAAGAATGGGAAAATATGCGTGTTCCTTTTGCTGACATCATCAGACCCGGGGGAAAGAAGGAGGGGAAGGGGATTTCCCCAGCACCACTACTCAAATGTCTAAAAGGAAGACAGACCTACATGGGAGAAAAATTTTGGTTTTGGTCAAGTTGGGAGCACCATGCAAGCAAAAGCCTGACTTAATTTCACACTAATGACATGCTCACAGCACTTACTGACCATACAATTCAAATAAAATAGGAAGAGTCTACTGCTGTTAGCTAGATACCAAAGCTGTCCTGATGCAAAGTAGATAAATGCTAGTAGCATATTAATTCAGAAAATTTTGACCATCTTGTAGCAGAAACAGAAAACCCTAAGAAAGACTACCTAAAAACTAGCAGTTATTTGCAGACTTATTTTCAAGCACAGAATGCAAAATGACACTCTAAAAAACATATCTGCATGACTAAAGCTGGCTTGAGAGACAGGAAGAATAGGTTTCATTCAGAGACAGCTCTAAATGCTGTATATTTATATTGAGGGTAGAACAATAGCCTTGTTTATTTGAGTCTCTCTAATGTATTTACCAACTGTAAGGATTTCTGTGCACTGATTATGGGTCAAAAGGTTATCCTGGAGTATTATTTGGCAAGATTGCTCTTTATTATAATGAACGTTGAAGATGCACATCAATAAAGTGGCTATTTTTTAACACTTTTTAGTGCTTTTGAGACAAATACAGTTTTGAAAGCCTAAAATGTGTCGCGGTTCTTTGAAAAATCTGCTATTAGCTACTAACATATTATTTTCTGTCAGCTCTTTGAATTCACATTATTTGCATTAATGCAATAAATTAATTAGCATTACCACTTTATTTGTTTTCACAGCTGCTTAGCTACAATGAATATTATTCTCTTAAATCATTCTGTCATAAAGTGTTAATTATAAATGTCTTTTATAATAATAATGGTTTCTATACTGGTAATAAAACCCTTGCAAAGAGTCATTGCAGTAAATGTAAGATTATTAGACTATTTCCAAACAATGCCAAAATGGTTAGCAAAATAGTTGTTTCATTAGATTCTGTTGATAATTGATTTCTCAAGGATCCTTTAAGTGTTTTAATGAATCTCCATCTGTAGCCAGAACGCTTTGTTAAATGTCGGGCATCTTTTTGTATTTCAAATCCATATTGCCTGTTTTGAAAATGTGCATGTGTGCCAGTTTTTCTGACCTGGAGAACCACCTCTTTGTACCATCTAGGGCCAGTCCTGCAAATCTAATCCAGCCAACTCTCTTACAGATGTCGGACAGGGTTTTACTTCATAAGGCTCAAACAACTCAACTTCTGTTACCTCCTTTTTTACTCAAGAAATTTCTCCTGGTTTGTCTTCCAGTGTCTCACTGCTGGAAGGAACTACTGAGTAACTTTAATTCCTTCTACAAGGTCTTGAATCAAAGTGATTTTCAGATGATCAAGAGACACTTACAACACTTGGTCATCTACACATGCCAATGGATCTGGGTCTGTCTTCCTTCTATAAATTTTCTAATAATGACAGAAAAACATAGAAGTAGGTAAAAACCAGTTTAAAAATGCAGTTCCCTGTCAAGCAAACGCAACAGCTTTCAGCACCAAGTGTCAGATCCATCTTCCAGATGTCTCAAAGTAAATATTAAAAATTATGAAAGGTTCCTGATAACCATTATTCTGACAGTCATGAAAAGAGGATTGGGATTTCTCAACTGAACATTATTACTATGAGCAAAGTATGATGTCAGGCCTTTTGTCATATTGTATTTCTTCCTCAATCTGTTCAAACAAGGAAATAGAGTAGATTTTTCACAGAAAAAAAAAATTCTGATTTCTTTCCTGCAGTCACAATTGAAAAAAATTCCTAGATATTTTAAGTAAATTACATCCAAGATTTAGCTAATATATTGATTTTTTTATTTTTAATTAAAAACACACCAAGAACCAAGCCAAAATATACTGAAAACAGGAATAATTCAAACTCTGAACTTGTCAGTCTTTGAAGAAAACAACTAGTTGCTAAAATTAAGCAACTGCAACCTCAGCTGCAAGCTTCTTCTCATCCTGGTTCTCCCATTTCTTATCAAGAAACCTACAACTCTATCAGACACAACATCATCAAAAAAGGATGGAGTCTATATCAGAAAGTTCAGCAGAGAAATGGTTGAACACAAGATAGGAAAAGAATCAGAACTATACTGTGTAATGCTTGATCTTTTTTCAAGAATTTGATCATCAAAGAGCAAAAGATGGTGCAAAAGCATCACTGGAACAAAAACTGGAGAAGGAAGGAAGGAAGGAAGGAAGGAAGGAAGGAAGGAAGGAAGGAAGGAAGGAAG
>VZTH01013799.1:16483-191428 GCA_013397815.1 Aleadryas rufinucha | reverse complement strand
AGAGAGAAAGAGAGAAAGAGAGAAAGAGAGAAAGAGAGAAAGAGAGAAAGAGAGAAAGAGAGGGATAGAGCAAGAAAGAGTGACAGAGCGAGAAAGAGGGCAAGAAAGAAACAAAGCAGCAACATTTGCTTAAATCCAAGTTGTAAGGTTCAAAACTGAAAACCAAATAAGCAAGGATATTCTTGTAGCTAAATTCAGATATTGGATTAGGACTTTAGTTCAAAATCTCCTCCACAACAGATTACATGTGGGAAATTATGATCTGATTTTCTAAAAATACCGCTGTGCTTAAAGAAGCACCTGCACACGTTGTCTGTGTGACTGCTACTGGAATTTTTGAGATTATATACACACATTGTTTAGGCACTTCAAAGTTTTCCAGTGCTTGTTTGTGCATGATCTTATGCTGAGTGCACCTGTGTTTGAGCTTGGATGAGGAATGTGCTTTTGAACTGAATCCCCTGACTGCCCCCTCACCAGGCATCTGCCTGTATCCTGGAGCACTCCCTGAACACAAGAACAAGGCCTCTTTCAGATGAAACTAAGCTTTAAGATGTGCTCAAGGAGGGCACCTCATGCAGTCTAAATGCAAATAGGATTTCAGCCCATGGGACTGGGACCGAAGCAAAAATCCGTCAAATGTTTATAGTACAGACATGACATCCTCAGCACAAATTGTTTCACTCCACAGATACTAGTCCACATCACTTATTACCATAACTTCATGTCCATTTCCGTAACAGGACTTAAACGCCTAAGGAAGGATTTTAGTTTAGGATGCCATAGCATACACAGTCGAAAGCCAGAGATGATCTGAGAGAGGTGTTCCCCTGTCCCTCACTCCCGATAGGTTTACTTGGTTGCTACTCCTAGAGCATGACTAACATACACCAACCTCAGACTCCCCAGAGTACAGTGGAAGTATTTTCTTTTTTCTAAAGCAGCAGAACCAATGTCTCTTTCTAGTCTAAAGCATACCAGGAGGTGAAAGTGGGTTTTGGTCCAGATCCTTAACACTCACATCCATGTTTTGTGTTCTAGACACTAATCTGTAGCCATCTTTTTAGCTGAATATATTCCACTGTAGAGACTATGGCTGAAGAATATTGCAAAGAAAGGGTAAGAAAGAAAAAACAGAAAACCTAAGTGGAAAGAGCAGCATTTGATTAGTGACAAAGGAACTCAGGCTCTTATTTGCTTTCTGGTCTGTTTCTGCATTTTACTTAAGACTTTCACTGGATAAGTAATATGTCAAAAACTGTCAGTGATTGCTCACCAATTCTTACATTCAGCAAAGAGGGGCTGTGTGAAACAATGATATCAACATACTTTTCACTCTCCTTTGCTGGCCTGTGAATTTATTTAGATTTAGATTATGTAGATTTCTGCAATAGCTGAAAACCTAAGAGCACTATAACACAATCCTGTAGGACTCAGGCAACTTTTCTGGGAGATTAAAGGCTATTTGTTTGAATTCCAGATAAAGGAATCAAAATCTGGTGTTCCTCAGAATACAGTGGGTTTCCTGGACTGCCTTTAGTTGGTGTCTAAATATCAGTGTGTGTTCAGAGCCAGAGCCACCAGCAGCCTTTTAACCTTTCAAAATACTGAAGTAGCTCTTCCTCCCCAGCCCTCCCCCTCCCCCAAAAAATGATGATGCTGGTAATCTCCGGAGCATGCAGTCTAGGAGGGAACCTGAGCTTTCTTTTGAAATCTGCAACTTCATAGTGGATGGTACCTCAGCTGCCGTGCTGAGGTCCAAAGCAGGGAGGAACCAGAGGACTAGCAATCCTTACTCTTGCCCCTGGTACCACCAGTCTAATGTGTCAGGAACCCTAGGCTGAGACCACAGCTGTTCTGCTGTAGCTTGTGGCAGACAGGTCTCCTGTTAGAACTTTAAGAGTCCCAGGCCCCTGCAGCTGGATGGGAGATGCTGTCTAAGATGTGCTACTCCCTTCAAGAAGGAAGATGGATGAGCAGAGGCAGATGCACGGCAGTTCAGCCAAGGCACATGGAACACCATGGACTGGAGCATGCCAGGAGCCTTGCCATAATAATACAGCTTTCTTAGTGCTGAGTAATTTTGGATTCATGTGTCTACTTACAACTACTGCACTTCTGTGGCCGTGGTATACCAGTCACCTTCCCTAAAGGCAGAATTAATCTTTTTGATCTTGGACCCCAGCACTGGCTCTCCTTAGAGCTGCATGTGATACTGCCAAAATATACCATGACCAAAGCATGCCAGAACAAGAGAATAACTCAGTTAAATGGGTCTGTACCAAGCCTTTCCTGGCCTTCATGCCCTGCTCAAGCTGTTAAAGCCCTCGCCTTCCCTGTTCCATTTCATTTACAAAATGGAAAACCAGCACTTTCTCCCTATCCTCTGAAAGACATAGTGCCAGGAATCAGAGAGCCAGAACAGGATTTTTAAACAGGCCAATGCAACCCAAATCATGAAGAGCTGGTAACCACTTCTGGCTTCATTTAAAAGAGAAGCCTTGAGAAGCTGAAATATTCGGATCCCTGCACTGGTTGGGCACAAGAGATCATCCAGGAAAGAAATTCTGCCTCTTCTTTCCCCTCTACATCTGATATCTTCTTCAAAGAGATCACAAGCAAGTTGGTCCTGCATAGTTGGAGCCTCCTGAAAACCAGCTTGGCATGCAGCAATAGGAGGGAACAGGAGACTCAGAAACTTAGATGCACTCAGGGTCCCAGTTTAAACACAGCCTTGGTTTACAACACCACAGATTATAAACCTGCATTTAAATTTCTGGCTGAAATGTTGTTTCATGGCAGCTTTCTTTGAAAACATGTCACACTTAAAAGAGCTGCGAGTCATTCCCTCGTTAACTCAGCATACTTCCAATTTATTTTTCATCGACTGCTACATCCCTAAATATTTCCTTTTAATATACCATCACAGAATTTACACAGTGAGCTTCCCCATACTATATGGCTGAGAGGAAGTGCATACTGTGATGATTGCAGCTCATCCATGATGAAAAATATCTATCATTATATGCTGCCCCCCCAGTTCTTGTGCACAATTATAATAGCTACACTTTGGTGCAATCAAAATGCTTTTTTTAAAGAGCTTCATATAATCAGGAAAGGAGAAAAACAGTAGATAACTGTATAAAAACATTTCCAAGGACTAAGTCCTGTTAGAAACCACAAGGCTGTTGAGGTGTGCCCTCTGCTCCTCTGACCTCTTTGCCAATGAAGAGCCCTCAGCAGATGTCAGAAAATTCTGTCTGACACAGAAGACAGAGATGTCTCTCTGCACCTGAATTATGAGCCCACAGACTGGTACATTCCTGGCAGCTCAATAGGTTAAATCACATGTGCCTATTTGGGACACATGCTCTGGCAAAGGCCAAAGTTACAAGTGTAAAAGGTAAAAATGCACAGTGAAACAACGAGAAAATGAATAAGGTAAAGAATTGAAAGTCAAAACATCTACAGGAGTAATTAACTATACTACAGTCAAAAGCATTATTGAAAGAAGACAGCAGCAAGAGGGACTCTGAAAACCACGCAACTGAGTGGAAAAAGGGGACCCTCTGCATGCCTGAGCCAAATCCCGCTGAACCTACATGACTCTGAAATGGCTATGCCTCAGCTGGCTGGGAGATGCTGCTCTTCTACTACATCCTTTTAGAAAACCATCTATTGGAAGGTTTTCTGAAAACCACAGTCTCCACGCAGGAGTAAATTGCAGGAGTCACACTGGGTTTTCCTGCCTTACAAAACTGATTTTTAAATGTAAACAGATTCTATTGAAAATGCAAAGGCTATTCTTTGCCAAGTTCTGAAAAATCAAAAATAGTTCAACATGAATTTGCAAAATATCCCAGGCAACATGAATCTGCATTTTGTGAATAAAAAGTTTTTTAGAAAAAAATTTTTTTAGGAAAAAAAGACCAAAGATTTCATGTAGCGCTAGAGTACATCTCTAAATTAAAAAAAAAAAAAAATTGGGAGTGGTTTAAAATGGGACTGAAATGAAATTTGATGAACACATTCTTTTTCTCTCTCTCCTCGCCCACAGCATTTAAAGGCAGCAGGGCATTGTGACAACACAGACAGCTAATTGCAAGGAAATGGATGTCTGATGCCATTAACACTACCCACTTTCCTTGGACATTTAAAATAAAAACAAAACACGCCACTAGGCACACAGTTCTCTCCCTGGGGTGGAGATGAGAGAGCGCCTGAACTACATGTGATAGATGTTAAGTCAGATTGCTTAATGCACTACTGGAGGGAGCTCAGATACACCTAAATGAGGATAGTATTTGAACCTCTCTAAGACAGAATGGAATACTCACATCCTGCAGAGTAGATGTTCAGTCTTAATTTTAGGAAACAGCTATAAAACTTCACCATTTGAACCCACTGAAGTTGTCATTTAAGCATTCTAAGGAATTACAAAGAGTATTATCTTTAAAGTAAAATGACAAATAACCTACTGTACTGAGGCCATACATAAGAAATTTTCTACATGGAAAAAATATGTACAAAGAAATAGAAGTAAGTGTTTGTGGGGAAAAAAACTCCAGCTGTCTGAAAAGTAAGCCTTTGTTCTACACATGACAGTAGGAAGCAGAATGCCTGATGATCACTCATTTAGCATTGGTAGCAGGGATAATGATACAAAACTATTTCTTGTTTCATTGGATGTTCAAACATAGGCATTACTCAAATGCAGAGTTACATGAAGAACAGGAAGAAGAAAAAAATTGAAATGACTGAAGAAATTGCTGAAAATCTCAGGAATGCTTGCTCCCGTACAATCGTAAGTGATGGATTTAAACTACTTTAAAAATTCAGTGAATATATTTGTTTTAAAAATACACCTGCAAGACATCATTTTGTTTCCATTTTGAACATTTGTGTACTAAACCTCTAAAAATGTTTGGAAATAACAGTGGATTGTTAATTATAATGGCACTGTTAAGCACCATTACAGTTACTAAACTTACCTGACTAACATCTGCACTATTACTAACTTTCAACTTGAAACAATAACTTTTTTATAGCTTACCCTCTTGTTTTAATACAGCATGAATTGTTTTAAACACTTATTATCACACAGTGAAATATGACCTTGACTAGATTAGACTGTATCATTTTGAATAACTCATTTCCCCTCTATTTTAGTTAAGAAAAACATCTTGAAAGTTTCATAGTCAGAAGACAGAATTTGAAGTTATAATATATAAACACAACAGATCATACTGTTACTGAAAGAGATTTTTGTTGATAAGTTGGTCTACCATTCACTACATTGCCTTCTTTGGAGGAAAAATGAGGAGCTACTATTTACAATTTGGGCTACAACCTGAATTCACTGAAATCAGTGGGAGATTTTCCTATTAATTTTGGTAGCAGCGGGATTGGACCATTAATGTAATAAAACAGGTAGTGTAAAAAATTCCCAGCTCAAATCACTATTGAATTAGCAGCCTGCAATTAATTTGTACCATCTCAAGTTGCTGGATAAAATTAAACACCTACAAATCTAGTTATGAAACATATATAAAGTAAAAACAGATAATAATTAAAAGTCTGTCCTAACTAGTTATTAAATTACTATTTAATGTATAAACAAATCTTAATAAGCGCCATTAATTTAACACAGTGATTGCCTAGAAAAAGCAGATAATATTTTTATAGCCAAAGTTTTTTTCAGTTTAACTCTTCAGTTTAACAACTTACGTTGTGCCTTTTGTAGCATATCTCTGAAATGATCTCAGCAGTAAATTGCTTGTGCTTGTCTGCTGATTGTGATGTGAAGAGGCTGGTTGGGCCAGCAGCTGAAGGGCTCTATTTATACACCTGGCTGGTTATATTGAATGGACCTGCAGGAAGAACCAGCCCCATCAGAGCTTCTTCAATGGTCTCCATCTTGACCTTGAATTTGACCTTTGCTATGGTCCACTTCCATCTCCATAAAAATGAGCTAAAGGCTAGATTGTCATCTATTTGCTCTTTTCTGTTTTCCTGGGTTTGATGATATATTCCTAGAGCTGCCTAAACTAGATTAATTTTCACACTTTGTTGTGAATCATAGGAAAAGAGTTTGCAGTGCACAAGTGAATAGGTGCATGCAATTCCTCACAATGCTGAACTGGCATTGTTATTCAAATCAGAAAATGCTGATTACTAGGGTAACATTAGGAAAGAGGTTCCCATCACAGAATGAAATGAAAGGTCAAAGAGCTTAAGGCGATCAAACAAATAAAATATGCAAGATAAGCAATTTCTGTACTCAGACGGCTCTGATCTCAAACTGAGGCTCTTCCCTCCACATTCACTCTCACTGTGAAGGTAGCACATATAATGAACGATCATTTCACTGGTTTAGATACAGCATATTATCTTACCAGAAGTAAAAATGAGAATTTCACTAATTATAGATGTTTTCCAGAATTTATCGGGGCAGGGACTTGATTTATCAATGAGTGTTCCCTTTTGACTCTCTTGAAGGTAATTTTATAAAGTGTGTACAGGTCCTAGTATCATTGTTTCAAGTAATTGTATTTTGTCTGTAAGAGGGGAAAGGATATTTTTATTTAATGTATCTTTTAACTGCTGGGTAGAGATGAAATAAACATGGCATAAATTTTGAATTAATACTGTAAAGGAAATGTAACATAACAGCCTTGGGTTTGAGTAGATAATTTCTCACTTATGTAAGTCATAATTTTTTAGAATTGCAATTTTTTCTATGTACAGACACTATAGACAGAACTGTACAGCCCTATACCTCTTCTGAGCTATGCACTCCATTAAGTAACTAGTTTGAGTGCCAGGCTGTGTTTGGCCATTCACTGAGAACTTATGAGTTTAATATCCTGACTAGTATTGCTCCATTCTGGTACTCTTTTATAGTGGGTTCAGATCATTGATGCTGATGTTTACAACAAAGGCAGTTCCAGCAACAGGTACCAAATACTGCAGAGATTTTTTTTTAATTTGTATGGGTCATCAGAATGTTTAAAATTTTAATCTCACAATTACACAGTTTCAGATTATGGTTTTGCTAATGCTCTCACAAACAGAATATTAGGGCTAGGCACACAGTTTGACTGCAACAAATATTATAGGAATTATTTGCTTTGCAGATCTTTCTTTTTAAAATCCCTATCATAATTTTGATTGCTTGTCTCAAGACAAATCTGCTATAGTTCATTCAAGTATTTTTAGCTATTCACTGATTTGGGCATGTTTGAAAAGCAAATTGCAGAACTATCTGCATGAATAACTGTTGTAACAGATGGAAGTGTTGGTATAGAAAATATTCTTACAAACAGCCAGTAATGTACAAGGGGAAGGACTAACCATTACCTCAGACCATTCACAGTCACTGCTCCAAGAAGCCATGGTGCCTTGGTTTGTTCACTGCTTCTATGTGGCAACCAAATAATGGATACATTTTTGGCATTCTCATATAGTTTCAGAGAAGGATCAATGTGTAAGAAGATGAAAAGGAACAAAGGCCAAGGATGACAAGTAAAACAGCAGTCTATTTGGCCTTATCAACACATTTTTAATCACCAAAACTATTTGATTACTCATTAGGTTTCAAAAAAGTATTTAGTTAGATTTTCCTGGGTCAAATTAGGGTTGACTCAGCAGAAAGTATATTATTCTCCATTTTTATTCCGCCTTCTATAGCTTACCTTCAGAAGAAGTTAAACAATGGTAGCATTGTGGTACAATGGCTTACTTGTCATTTGTTGTCAAGGAAAAGGTGCCCATTGCTGACTTCTGTACTCTTTCCCATTAGATAAATAGACACACAAACTTCTGGCTGTTTGGACCTTGCAATCCTTTATCCCCAGGAGAAAACCATTAATCTTTTGCATCAGAACATACATCAAAAACTAGAAGCAAGATACCCATGATTCCTGGTATTCTATTCCCTTTGGCTCTCTGTGCAAAGAGAGAGAGATTGATTTTTACTTTTTAGGGTGGATTTGCTCTTAAATTAGCCCTTTTATTTTTTGCAGCATTTCATTCTATAAAATCACAGTAATGGAGAAAAAGCAGAACCAGCAATGCTAACTAGATGAAACAGATGGATTTTACATACACACACGCATTTAGGATTTTGAGAGGAATTCCAAGCAAGTGAAACTTAGTTCTGAGTCAGAAAGCTACAAGGCTTTAATATTATGACAACACTAACAAATGCCCTGTAACTGTGATACCCCTGCAGCTTACTCCATCCTCTGGAAAGGCCGAGTGAAATCCTGCCTTGCAGCAGGAGAAGTGGATATGGCCCCAGGCGCCCGGAGGGGAAGGCGCGTGGCCGTGGGCCGCAGCCTCGGGGTCAGCTGGGGGCACGCAGAGCACACGGATCCACACACGCTGCCTTCCCATCAGCTGCTGGCCAGGCTCCAAGAAAAGCAGGGCTTGCTCAGCACAAGGCACAGGAGAACGACTATTCACACGTGTTTACAGAAACAGCTGCGAGGGGAAGGCACGAGTTTACAGCAGCGTCAAATACACGTGGCGGCTGTCAGACCCTAATGCCACGGTTCTGCCAGGAAAAGGAAAGGAGGATGGGGAATCAGCCCTCACATCGGTATTTTATATACCTCTGACCAAAGAAGATGCTATTAAGAAGTCTTGCAGGTACTTGGCTGGTTATAAAAGGCCTCTCTTCTAGTACTCTAATTTGGTTAAATAAAAAAAATTAGGTTTAGTTAATATCCGAACAAGTTAACTCTGCCACTACCATCATGTTGCTCAACGAGACTAAACCAGCTTTTTTGTGATTTTTTTGCCTTCCCCTGTTATGAGGAAACATAATTTCCATCATTATGATTTGCTCCAGATCTAAAAAAAAAATAAGGAAAGAAAAGCAAAGCCCAAATAAATGTGAACATGGCTTCAACATTATAGTGTTTTCAAGATTCTATCAAATTTCGGTTTATACATATTAAAGTAGCAACATTTGACACTGTTATCAAGTTTATTTAGAAAAATTAAGCTCTTAATAAAAAAGAATATCCTTGACATGCTGGGAAAATTTTAACCTTGCATTTTTTGCACATTTTTTTTGCTCAATTCCAGCAACAAAATATGTGAATGGGAAAGGAAATATGATGTCTGACTTCTAGCCCAGCTCTACACTTCTGAACCAACTTTCAGTTGTGTAAAAGAAAACAAGCAAGCAAGCAATCAAATGGTACCACAAATCAACCCCGTTTTGGGACTGGAAGGCAGGGTATGTTCACAAATTACTCTCTTTCTGTTTGAATAAGTTTATTTCTGCATGTGTTCCCCAGATGTTTTATTGCAATCTGATATTGATGACTGTGCTAGCCAAGAATTATCATTGAACTGTGAAGATTTTTTTTTTCATGTGGATTGTGCAATAAATCTGTAATTTTTTCTATCTGTTTTTAAGATAGTCTTTAATTTGCAGACATGCCTCCTTTATATCTGTGATTTTACTGTGCTTTATTGCCTGGATACTTATAATGGCTGTTATTACTAAAACACAGTCTTTTATCAGAAGAACTACAGAATTTAAGGTTATTTAATACAGTCTTTTAACACAGTCATGATGTACTAATTTAAAAGAGGAAAATAGACATGACAGTCTGGCCTTCAGGCCACAGGAACCAGTTGCTCAGTGAAAAGTCTGATCATCTACGATCAACTTTTAAATCAGGAATGGATTCCCATAAATCTTATTGCAGAAAATCTCCAAAATTCATAAATTCGTAACTCCTTTATGTTACATTGGTCTAGAGGAGCAATGTTATCTGGAAGCAAGAAAAAGAGGTAGGAAAATCTTAATATTGTTGGGCATAAAATACTAGTAGTTTTCCCTGCTTAAAAGTTCCATTCTTTTTGAATGTGCCTGTTTGCAGTGAGAAGTTGAGGGACAAATACCTGTTGCAAAAAATGTCCCTTCCCACTCAGCATCTCCTTTGCTGCTTGGGATGTGAATGAGTTGCAGAAGTTACTGCAGAGTCCTTGGAGTTCCCTCTGCACCCAGGGGCTGGCACCAGGAGAAGGAGGTGACACAGCAACATCTGTCATGCAGCAACCTGCCCCTGTTACTGCTGCTGTGGGAGAAAGTATTCAGAAAGGGAGACAGAAAGAGGTTCACTGAGTTGAGGAGTTGCTCAGCAGTGTGATGCAGAGTGCAAGGGACTTGAGTAGATACATCTCAGTTTTAGGATGACAGGAAGGACTGAAGAAATGGAAAAATTTTCTTTCCTCACTCCAGAAGGTGATTAATTATTGTCACCAAAAGAGTGGGGGCTAACTGAAAAATGTTTTCAATATCCAGCCATGCATAAGTGTGGATGAGCTTCTCAAGCATAAAATGTGGAAGAAAAATTGATAAAGGAAAAAATAAATCTATGAGCCAATTAATCCAGTTCTAGTATTCAAGACTTGTGTTTCTTGATCTACAAAGCCCTGAAAGTACTTGAAATGATTGCGAGAAGGCATGAATTGACGAACATTATACAGCTATGAATAAACACTGAGGAAAAGCATCAGTATCGCTGTTACAACTTGCACAGACCCAAGATTTGCTTTTGAACACTTACACTGGTGCAATGTCTGTAGTTCCCATACCAGCAGTGAGGACCTCTGAGTTTTAGTAGAAATACTCACATTCTTACTGAGAAAACACCATTTCTGAGGTTTTTGGCTGTTAATATCAATATCCTGTGCTTGTTTATACCAGACTGCTGAAAGAACTCAGAATCTCAATGCAAAATTTCCTTAAAAACAAGTTATCCATTAAAACCATGAGGAAACTTGGTTTGTAACATACTTGGAGCCACTCTTAGTGTTTACAATTCAATCTACGGGTTAAACTATAATAAGAAGTAGTATTTGGCATCTTATAAATGCAGTTGTTGTTAAGGCATATGGAAAATACTTAAACATTCAAATAATCCTATAATTTCAAGTATTGTCTATGGCCACTGGGATCAGTTATGAATCCTGTGAAATTATGGGACTTGTTTTTAATCTCCAGGGACTCTGTCATTTGACTTTTTTTACATCCTCACATTGTATTTATATTAGTTTTTTGACAACGTCTATCTAACAGGTTTTATTCTGAGGCCCAGTTTCAGACATGCTTTAAACAGCATGGCAAAGCAGTTTTGGAATTCAGAGGTCTTAGAGACACATTAGAGGCAAATATTGCCTCTAATTCAGTGCTCTGATTGTTGTAAAGACCTTCAGTTGTACCACGTGCACAGGTCAGCTCAGCTCTGAGTGACTAACCCTCAAATGTCACAACTTGATATGGTCATACCTACATCATACCTGTATATCCTGATTTACAATATGACTGTCTGTATTAGTACAAGCTTCACAAAAAAACCTCTCAAAATTGGTGAAATAATTAGTTCACGTGCCATTAGCTCGGAGACAGGACATGGAGCATCACATTTGTGCACATTTATGCACATTTATGCATACCAACGAGTCATCTGTTTTTACACTGTAAATAAGAGAGAGTTCTCAGTGAAAATACACATGAACTTTGCAGTATGGCTTGAGATTCACCATGATGTGTTATGCCATTAAGATTTTTAAACTCTGCCGGGGCCATCATAGAACCCATTATGAAAGTTCAGGTCCTGAGTTATAGGATTTGTACTTTTATACATTTGACCTTACAACCCAATCAGTTTTCTTGTGGCAGAAATAATTTCTTTCTCTCTAACTGCAAGACAAAATATTCTGTAGTAGCCCAAGACTCTGTTCTGAGAATTACAAGATTTTACTTCATAGAGGCTCAAGACAAATTACTTAAGGTTCATTGACTACTAAATCCATCCTGGGGAGTTGACTGAGTGCAAAAAGCGTGCATCTTCTGCTTCTCCTGTCTCTTGAGTTTCAAAATGCATAAATTGAAAATAGCATTCTTACCTTAAATAGGGATAATAATGAAAATTAATAAAGTCATCCCTAAAAATGTATACCCACTTTTACAGAAAATCCCTGAAATTTAGGTGTCAGCTTGACACTGACTGCCTTGTGAAATGTGACTGACTTAAGTATAAACATCTTGACAGTTTGAGGATTTACAACTTTAGTAAAATCTTCAGCCTAAATCACAATTATTACTATCTTTTCACAATAGTTAGTACTGTTAATCACATTAGCAGTCACTATGTCAACATTCATCAACTACAATATGAAAGTGAGAACAGGGATGGGTTTACTAGATAGAAAACCTGCCAGTTTTCAAAGCCCTGCAACATTTTTAATGTTAACCTATTCTTATGGTAGCACTGGGTACTAAAATATAAATCTAGATTACAAAAAAAAAACCACAACAACCTAACATAAACAAACAAACCCCTCATAAATAGTTTTTCAAATATCCAGCACTTATTCCAAGAAGTTATTTCAAAAATGCCAGCTGCCATGCAGACACCTGAAGAACCACCATAGGAACGTATCCTCTGTACATTGCACCAGAGCATGAAAAATATGGTCACGCAGCCAAAATCTGGAAAGGCTGATAAACTTATATTCAAGTTGAGGTAAAGCAGGTAAGAAAGAAGCAGAACCCTTATGCAGGGAAAACATAAGCAGGTATCAGCAAGGAAATCTGATGACAAAACTTCCTTATTATCTAGTGTACTAGTATTATGAAACAGAACTCATAGACATGCTACAGATGTTATTTCATTCATATGACCCTGATGAGAAAACTAAGATATTATCTTCAAAGATTCAGATATTATTCTGTTATAGAAATACCTTTATTTTACATGGATTTTTTTGTATTTAAGATGTGATGGAAATATTGTTCATTGAATTATTTAATCTCTGTTACATTTTGATATGCAGAAAACAATAGATGAAAACTACAATCTAAATCTGGGAGTTTTTTTAAATATTTTGTTTCTTTGAAAATTGCTCAACCATTTCTTTGAATGACCTATTTTTTGATAATACTTAAAAAAACTTTCTCTATTCTAGATCTATATCTTCCTTCTCCTTAACAAGTCTTTTCCAAGTTGAAGAGGTTTGTTCTATTCAGTACTCTTTGCACACAGGTATTTCCATACCTATATGATCCCTGTCATCTTTCCAGGTCTGTTCTCTAATCCTACTATACCCGTTTTTAACGGGAAGTGTTAGTCAACACAGAGGCATAATGACATTACAGGTAGCTCTACTCCTTCCCCTAAAATTTCCTGCAGTTCTCGTTGCTTTTTTGTCTGAGAGTCAAACTGTTTTTTCGAAGACTTATCCACACTGACTCCCTTACTGCCTCCCTTAGAGCTGAGTTGGAGTCCAGCACTGCATTTATACATAGAGTTATGCTTGCAGAGGTACAGTATTCTGCAACATGTCTGTCAGGTAAGTTTTTCTGCTGGGCTGAGAAAAAATGAGCTGGGGAAGATACTTATTACTGGAGCATATTTTCTGTTGCACCTCAGCACCTGTCACTTCTCAGCTGACCCTTGAGTGATAAAAGAAATAAACTCTGTTCCATGCATCTTCCATCTAACCGCTGCACTTCAGTACAGAGTTTCCACAAGTATAACTGATCTTGTTATCCTGCTTTTGCAGAAAAGCCTACCTTTTTGATATTTTCCTTTGAGGGATGCCCATGAGTAGAGGAAAGGGGTAGGGGCTGTGGAGAGGAACTTAAGGAGCAGGTTTGGCATAGGTAGCTCTCTGCAAGGAATGGATTACTGCTTGACATTGCAAGGCTGTGGCCTTCCCAGTATTTAGAAAGGGGAGAAATAATTATGTTAATAATCTCTCATTCTTCTTTTACAGAAAAACAGGCTGGTAAAATAACTGTGTTCATTAATGACATATGAGTGTTGTGCTAGCCACAAACCACCTGCTGCACCAATTTGCAGACCAAGGCAGATGGGTAAAACTCAAGGTCTCCGATACCCAGGTGGCTTGGTTGGACATTGGGCAAGACCCAGTCTATTCAATATACACTGCAGTTACTAAAAACTCTGTGTTGGGTTCTACAATGGGTGCTGAATGAATTGCAAAGTATTAGATGTTGTTGCAAGGAAAGGGAGTTTGTCAAGACTATGAGATCAGGCTAGCAAAGGTATAACTCTATGATAGGCGTTTGTTAATAAACTTTGCGTGCTTTTTTTTTTTCCCCCCTCCCTCCTGAACAGGAAAAAAAAAAAGGGACCATTTGTATTACAGTTATTTGCAATCTAATTTGCCAGGCCAAAGGACAGTCCGAATGATCTAATTCTCAATATACTACAGGACTGAGGTGAAGTACAAATCATCTTAGAGGAGCCAATAATTTTGTTTCAATTGATCAGCTTTTTAGGCAGTATCCTTCGGTTGAGACTTTTCAGATAAGTAAAGTAAATTAGGTTGAAAACAAAATGCTGGTTCCTGAAATGTGGATTTCACAATGTATTTTTGATCTGATAGGAGCTCAGTAGCATTTCTTCTATCCGCTGGAGGCCCACTGAGCTGCTCATACTGTACTCTATCAAAGCCCAGTTCTTTGCAGCTCAGTGAATAAAATACTGCAGTTTCTCCCATTGACTGACTGAAATAAAATAATCTATGATGCATGAACAAGTCTAAATGAAATAATAATATCCTTAGCAGTGAAAAACGGATTGGTAATACAGTAATTGAGCAGATTTATTGCCATCTCCTTGAGCTAGCCTGCTGAAACAGCCTGCTATTTTATTTAATCTCATATCAGAGGAATTACTGGCTGGTAATCCATTGTTAAACATCATTTAGAATGATGGATGAAAATGTCAGCTTTTCCAACATAATCAATTCATATCTCATTAGCACATATTATTTATGATTCTCATAATGGGACCTGCAGGGGTCTCCAGGGGGAAATGGAGACCTCAGCTGTTGTTGAAATGAGATGAGATATACTGTAGCTTATGAGTTAATAACTGCATATAAAAAATACTTCCCCACAGTATTGATTGTCCTTACCATTTTACAAATGAATTGAGTGTCTTGGCTTCCCCTCTTGCTGTGTATGGCAGCTCTTCCTTCTATTCATTTTGTTGCTCATAATTCAGTGAGAAAAATATTAAAATGCATATAAGAAAGACTATTTTACAAATAACTTTTAAGAGCCAGGGTAGGGGGGTGGTAGGAGTCTTTGAATGTAAAGTAATAAGAAACACTTTACTGCTCTGTTGCTGTTTTGCTAAGGACTTTGGGCACTTTTTTCCCCCTCGGTCCCTATGAAGACAAATCGACATATTTCTCCAGCTACAGCACAGTTGCATTTTAAGGATACTTTCTACCGTATGCTGCCTCAAAGACCAATGAAAAGCAAACCTTGATTCATGGATTTAATGCAGCTGATGGTGCAGCAGTAATCATGGTCACAGTGTCAACTGCTGCCTCAATTAAACTACATTTGAGAATCATTTTATGCTTCAGCTCATAAACATCAATAAAGGAAAATGAGTAATAAATGACTGTCTAGAGTACAAAGGACCAGCTCATATTTCAGATGAAAATGAAGACAAAATGTAGCTTTTATTTGCCTGTGGAATTCCCATTAACTGCATCACTGACAGGAGGGAGTTGGATCAATAGTTGGCTGGCCGCAGAAAACAGTTTCTGGCTGTTCAGCAGCCAATGCAAAAGGAAAACTGTCATATTGTGATCTTTATCAGGTAATCTTCATTACAGCAGACCAATGATATATGTATATGCTGGTCAGCTAGGGGCACTTCTAATTCCTGCTTCTATTTGTGGTCTGAGCACAGTGTGCTCACAAATTATTTGTTTACAGCCATGAAAAACCTTCAATGTTCATCTCTTTTATTCTTTTTATAGGTAATCCATAACTGGGAACTTTCTGTCAAGACTACTTTATTCACTTGGAATTTTTAAGAAAGCAACCTCAGTATCAAAACTTATCTTTCTTCCTGTTTAAGAGGAATCTTCTGGTACACTTTGTTTGTGGTTGCTGATGTTGAGGCTTGACTGCAAGATTTACTGAGTATCCTTCGGTAAGTTCTTGGAGGATATTTCTGCCTTTATTGCAAACATTTCTGGGCTTATTTGAACAATGGCAACTGCCAGCTGTGAAGGGAAAAACAACACTCTCCATGAGCAGTTTGCTTTCCAGGTGGCAGTTTGTATGGATAGAAAACTATACATAAAACACGATTATCTCCTATTTTTCCCCATTCCAGTCATGCAGAGCAGCGATATTTTGCTCCTTTGCAGTGCTCTGTCATTCACACAGCTTCATCTTGGTGTATGCAAGGTGAGGATCTGTATATACAGGCCACCAGCTCTAGCTCAGTTGGTGTGCCTCTTGAAAGAGCAGTTTCTCAGAATACAGACATGGTTAAAATATCACCACTTACAAATTTAAAATAAGAGAGAAAAAGTCACTCCCTCTTCATGCAATGATAATAGAAATCAAACTATCAAAACTTCTACTCTGATTTTAACATAACTGCATTATTTTTACACTTATTCATTACTTCAGTTTTGTGTACTACTAATATATACTGTTTCTCTGTCTAATTTTCTGTTTTACTTAGACCCTGCAAAATTAAATCTCCACTATGGAACTTAACCCCAAGCATATGAATAAATAAATAAATAAATCATGGCTCATAGCTAAAAATGCGATTTCCTTTAAAAACTTTTGAGTTATTACAATGAACATATACTTTGACTATACTACACAACGATGTTTGACCTGCAAAGTATGCATGCGCATTTCAGGATGATCATTAAAGCTGATGTTTGCATGCATAAAGTGGATCTTGCTGCTGTTCCTAAAAGTTACCCCTTCTTGTTCTCTCTCTCCCTCCTTGAATTCTGCTCTTCATCCTCATTCTTCTCATCCTATCACCTTTCCTTTAGTTTCTGCTTTGTATTTTTCCTCTTCCTCCCCAGTTCCTTCCCGGTCTCTGACAGTAATGCTGTCTCCCACCTTTCCTGCTACACATTTCCCTTCACTTTCACTTAATAAAGATAGTGATGCAGAATGATAAGATGACAATAAAAAAATAAGTATACTGTATGTAACTTTAATAACTACCTACTAGAATATTTTCTTTCAGCATCATTCCATTTCTTTTCAGTCTCCTCAGTTACCTTTAGCTTTTCCTCATCCTGTATTCTGGCTCTTTACCCCAGGAAATCTCTAACCTTCTATACCATGTATTTATTCTCCCCAACATGCTTATTTGTTCTTCTAGTCTCTTTCTACCAAATCTTAATCTCTTCTGTCTCTTCAGATCCTCTTCCCGTCCACCTTTTCACCTCTCTCCTTTCATATTTCTCTTCACTGCTTTACCTTTCTTCTGATTTTTATGTCTCCATGCACATCATAAATGCTTCTTCCAAAACTTGCCACAATCTGCTGATTCACCATTCTCCCATGCTGTATCCTGCTTGGAAAAAAAGCATGAAAATTATATTTGAGTAACTTGATTCTCATTCACCTTTCTCAAGGGAGGGAAAACAGAATAAAAAGACACTGTTGTTCCTATTATGTTCTCTGCCATGGAACTTCATTTTTCTGGATTGGTCATTCTCTTTCCTGAAAAAACTGCTTCAAGATCCCGATGATTTGTTCAGTTACAACAACAGTGAGACAGATACTGCTCTTGGCAGCCTATGAAAGACAGTTGAAAAAGTGTCATTGGATGTGCCATCATGCTTACCAAACCCTTTCCAGCAAGGACACGCCACTGGAGCCCATCTGCTGCTCGTATCAGTGAGCAATACATCACCAAGAGGAGAAGCACAGCCTAGCTTTTCCAGCAAGAAGAGTACTTCTCCTCACATATGAAGATTTTTTAAAAAATGAATGTTTTTCGTTTCTTTGAATTTGGTTTTGCTAACACTCTAAAGACTTCCAAACATCCTGATGGTTAGACCAAGGTGATCCTGGCTCTTTAGCACAATTAGACTAGAAATATGAAAATCAACTTCAAAAAATATGTAAAACCTTTTGGTCTGATCCCTTCAGTCAAATTTCCTTTTCTAGACTAAACACAGAGCAAATTAAAAAACCCACCAACAGGGCATGGTTTTCTGAAAGAAAAACCTGGTCAGCATTGGTCACAGCAAGACAATCATTAAACCCCAATTTTAATCAGCCACAAAGGAGAGACAGGTTTTAAATCAGTACACATTGGAAATATGATAATAAAAAAAGCAAAATGAGAAAAAAATATTTTGAACTATCAGACACCAGTGGCTTGTTTTACTATGTGGTTTTACTTCGCTTTTAGTGCATGAGTGTTATCTTTGTAGATAACCAAAATACATTCCTGAGGAAAGATGGAACTAAGAAAGGGGAGTTACCTTGTTCACTGCTATGGAGGTAGATGTAAGCTCCAGACTGAGACACCAAATAGCATTTTTTGTGGTTCTAAAGTGAATATATAGTCAGCAATTTAAAAAAACTTGCTAAAAAAGACCAAAAAACCCCCCAAACCAACCAAACAAAACCACAAAAACCATAAGAAAAGGGTATAGGACATGTTGCAATATGCGAGGGGTGAAGGGTGAGAGTCTGCCAAATGAAATGGAAGAATATATTATTCCTTTGTGAGATGCTGTGTTATGTTTTGATAAAGACTTCAGGGAATTGCTATTTTTCATAATTTGCTATATGGGATATAATTAATGCTAGGCTACAGCTTTATCATTAGGCTACAGAAATAAAGGCATGTGCTTTTTATTTTACATTAACAGTTGATGCTTTAATTAATTTTTGAAAAGTGGATGTGAATCTGATAGTGAGTTTTGAGAATACTAACCCTTTGCCCTGGACATGCTCAGTCCACATCTGTGTTGTAGATAAATGGTGTTTTAATACATGGTTAATATGATAAAGGTTTTGTAAATATTTTTCAGGTGGTTAGAGAATTCAGCAGCGTTCCACTAAATATTGGTGCAAAAATATTTTCTTCACTAAGATAAACAAACAATACAGCAACAACCTTGACAATTATATTCACTACATGCATTATCTGTATGAGTCCACGATACTTGAGATGTAATATAGGAAAAGTGTCTTGTCTCACTGACTTTATAACACTGACTTTATAAATAAACATAGTAAGCAAAAACATTTAAATATAAATATTTATTATGCTTTACTCTCTATATAAATTAGTTCCTGGCTTCCCCACCCCTTTTTGCACTTAGTGGATATGTAGTTTGTTATACTGAATGAAAGCACAGGTATGCACTGCTTTATGCTAGGAACTACGAATAGTGTGTACCTAATACATCATATTGAATGAAAGACTGCATAAATCAGTTATACAAGGGATCATACAATGCTTTTAGTGAATTTCCGAAGAGTCATAAAAACTATAAATCAATAGGTTTTTGAATAATCAACTCACAATATCAGCTTTTGGCAATAGTTATCTGTTGTGTCCTTCTTACTGGGTGCACACTAGGAAGACAGCTGTCGTCTGGAACATGGAGGCTTAAGTAAGAAAATAGGGAAAAAAACTTGCTACACCATTTTACATACCCACAGCTCTGCAGCAGGGCAGATCTTTAAGTCTTTCAACAATCTGACCTGCAATCTAGCATTTACAGAGGAAATAATGCAAGTTTTGAATGGTGAAGTAAAAGAGCAGGCAAACCCTAATTCTGCAAAAGTTTACAGAGTGCTAAACATAAACTGAATTAAACACACAGTCGAATCTTTCCACCATCTCATCATGTTCCTTAGATGAACTGAGAAATGGAGTGAATAACACAGCTCTCTTTTCTAGATCTGACACTCTGTGTCAGATAAGGGAGCAGAATCACAGACTTGCTTGTGTCTTGAAGGCTATATGCCTTATTTAGCAAGGGACCACTGCAGATTAATTTTTCCAAAGAAAATGCTGTTGAAGAGTGAAATCCCGTGCACATCGTAAAAGACATCTGACATCAATATTTAATTTTATTAGTTATACTACAGGTACTCTAGGGAACCTGATGGAAAGCCTTCTTAGTATCGATTAGAATTCAGCAATCCCACTGCACACTGTTCAAAAAATTATTCAATTACAATTAATTTTTCAATTCAGAATAATTTAAAATTTATTATGAAAAGTTAATAAAAGTAGATAAATTCGGACCACACTGGGATTTATGATTTGAAGATGGAAATACTAACTAGAAATTACTGTGTTTTTTGATTTGCATAATCAATGCTTTTAATTCATTCTCTTTGCCTGTACAAGATTACAGTAATGGCGTAGGTTTAGCATTTTGTGAAAACTTCAGATTTACCTTTTTCATGTGAAAGATGACTATTACTATCCTGTGCTTTCTCAGTTTCCGACAAAAGAGATTTAAATGCAACAGCAATGAACTAATTGTTAATCAAAATGCAATGAATACATTAGACTTGATATACCTAACTTCGAAAAAAAAAATCATTTTATCAGTTTTGTCATGTCAGAAGCCTCTAGACATCTATCTTCTCTGTGGCATGAAGAGGATTCCTTTGGGCTGTCCTCAACTTATAAATGTTATTTCCGAAATTATTTTCAATGCACCCTGGTTCCAATAAAGGAATCACCAAGAACAAAAGTGTCTGTGGAGAGATTAGGATTCAAAGCAGATAATAATGTTTGTTTTAAAAGTCTCATGAAATTAAAAGTAGAACAGATTACGAACTCTTTTGGGAGAATTATGTTAAAGCTCAGTTAGCTGGATTTAACCTATTTATGTGAAAATATTTGATTCTTTCTTACAACATGCAATGCTGGAGTGTCAGAGCACTGTCACTGGTTCGAAGATATTCAGTGCTGGAAAGAGTTGTTTGCCTTTTCTTATAGAAAACATAACAGAGAAACATATTATTTCTATAGCTGGTACTGGAAAGCTCTCTCAAGACTTTCTCCTCCCACATGTTTTGGGTGGCTCAGACAACAGATCAAGTGAGAAATCACACCAAGTAAAAAATTGAAAAGATGCAGAAGAGTTTTTCAGACTTCCCAATAGGAAAGCTAGGAGGAGTTAAGAGGCTCCTACTGGACACCTCTAATTTTAAATTTCTTGTTATGAATCAAGCAGCACTACACTGAAGACACACACACCCACCCATACCAACACCAGCATTTAATTTGCATATTAGGGTAATTGAGATTTCTCCCTGTGGATCCTGCCCTGTCTCACTGCTCTGCTCTCCTGGAAGGGAGAGGAACTGTTCTTGGAACAGAGAAAAGAATAAAATGAAAATTTTGTGCTGCCAAAGTAGCTGGTCGAAGAGAAATGACAGAACAAATAATGATGACTATGCAAAGCCTGTAAAACTTAGTCCAGGCCATGAAGGCAGGCTGCATGCTAACTTGCAATACATGACCAAGATACTTGGAAAATTTGGATTCCCATAGTTGGTAACTAACCTTATTTAGGCAGCTGTTTTATTTCTTTTTACTTTATTTTCAAAAGTGCTGAGTTACAGACTGCAAGAAGTGGAAGCGAGAGAGTGAAGGATGAGCCATTTTCAAGGACATAGTCACTTCGGGACAGCAGATTTAATAGGAGTAGCTAAACAAAGAATTACTTTAGTAACATTTGCAGCAGGTGGTGGAGAACCATTGGCCCATCTGCATATTCTATTGCAGCAGTTTGAAATTTCAGGCTTATTCTTTGTGTGCATCATTTTCAGAAACTATAAGTTTCAATTCAAAACAAAAAATATTGGTGACAATACCTTAGGGAACAAAAAATCAACTAAAAACTGTGTTTTCCAAATGCTTTAAACTAACTTGGTTAAGACCCAGTCTAAATTAGATAAAATTATTACCAGATAATGTGAAGGATTCTACTGTTGTTTTAAGGATATCCTCTAAAGACTCAATAATTAATTGGCAGCTGAAAAGAAAATGAGCAAATGTAGACGGGAAATTGATTCACTTTTAAATCAGGGGCAGCAAATTGTTAGGAGGGTGCTCTTGGGGAGGGGAAGATGTTTGAGGTTGACTTTTTTTTTTTTTTTTTTTAATTTACATAAAGTGTGGAAAGTTTTTCAAAGCACTGTTTTGGATGAAGAATTTGTATAAACCTGCTAAGCAAGTAAAGCCCTGGCAGGTAGGTAAGAACCTGACCGAATGCTTGAAAAGGCAGCCTTGCACATCTGGGTATAATATAGCGTAGACAAAAGCACATATCAAACAGCGCAGTGGGGCAAGGATCTCAGAGTGCTATTCTTGCTGTGCACTGGACAGGGACTTCTCATTTCACACATCATCATTCACAGTTTGCTGCAGCCACTCCACACGGTCAGAACATGTCAACAACACACAAAATGAAATATTTCAGCGTGGTTTTCCTTTGGAAAATGAGGGATGTGGGATTTTGATTTCAATCTCCTTAAACTACAGTGGGAAGAACTGGGAAAAGAAGGAGTTGTGTTTTCTGGTTTGGCACTGACCAACCATACAAGAAGCACATTCTAAACCCAGCTGTCAGCCAGGAGAGAAATAGGTATTTAAGGGTAGAAACAACACACATAATTAGACAGAAAGATGAGAGTTGCTGACCAGCCTTACTCTTCTTCTGATATCCACTAATACACTGAGTTAAAAAAAAAAATACTGTCCCATAATAAAAACCAATTTCTGAGCTGACAGCAATAAGCAGGTTACATTTTGCCATTTTCATCCAGGACAATACAAGTGTTGTTTAGATGAAGGAAAAAGATAATTGTGTAACAAAAATGGTAAAAATAACCTCTGGTCAGAGAAAAAACAGGCTGTGTATTCTGAGCCTGAATTTTCTCTCTTCTCACCCCAATCCATCTCATTCAGTACCTGGTGTTTTTAAGAGTCAGAGTTGTTGCTGTAACACACGGAAGAACGACACCAATTTTTTTGCAGTATTAGCAGCCAGCCAAAGGCAAAGGACATTACACCATTCTCATGAAAAACAGGTGGAAGCACAGGCTTCTGGCAGAGACCATACTTGAACTGGTGTTTCAATTTTAATATGATTCTTAGTGAACCGTCTGTATTAGTTGTGACTGTAGCTGACTGCAGTACCTTTAAGGCTCTTTATGCCTTCTCAAGTCAGCTTTTGGAAGATAGATCTCAAACACTGATACCAAAAGCAAAAGCAACTTAACATGCACCATGGCCATAACAACACACATTTGATCCATTGCCCGGTGGAAGATTAAAATAGCCTAAAAAAACCCCAAAACCCAAATCTAGAGAAAATTCTGGAATTTAATTTTTTTTTTGTTTTAATTTACATTACAAAAATTCTAGAAATGTTAAAAACAATAAAACAAATCACAATGTGCCAACCTCTAACTTGATTTAAAACTGAAGTATCTGGAACCTCATTGTAAGAATAAGGGGAGATCCAGACAGTGGATGGCACTTTCTACAGAGTAAATCATGCTGTACATTATTTTTAGGTGACTATCAATGACAGTTCAAGGAATATTATTCTTAACCACAATGTGAATCTCCTCAGATATATTTCCCACGTCACTTAATATCTGCCACCAAAACTTTTCAATCACTTAATCAACAGTAATTAATACTAGAATGGCAACTAAAGAGGTCTTTTAGCATTTGGATGCACAATTACCTTCTGAATTGTTTTAAAATTGAAAAAAAAAAAAATTATTTTGTGGAAAACTATGGTCAATGTTCAGTTCTGCATAGTATTCATACACATGGATTTTTCTCCCATGTCAAAGAGGTCTTTCAAAGCATTTCAAATATTAGGAATTAATTTTCACTCCTGTGGGTAAACAGTAAAAAAGCTCATACACAGTGAGCGTGTTCTAATTTAGGCACAGAGTCACAGCAAATTTAAACTCAGGCACTTCTTACTCTTGTTGCCATGTTCTAGACGATAATCTAATTTCCCATCTGCTTAGCATGAGGAAGGCCAATGAAACTGATAACTCATTTAGGACTAGAATGATTTTAAATTGCATATTTAGTGGACATCTCCTAGGATTAATCCAAAACAGTTCTTAAAAAGTAATGTGTCTTTACCTTGTTAAAACCCCAGATCTCTACCACCTTTCCTACAGTTACTGCTTATGCATGAGTCTGGTATGTATTTATTAATTTACCAATATTATTCATCTTAGACTGTCCACATGAAAGTGAAAAGCAGTTCTGTGACTGGATCATCAAGAAGAAACCTCTGGCCAATTCACACTTCAGTACATTACTTATACCAGAGAGGTATAAGTTGATATAACTCAAGAGTTAATTGCTACGGTATTATCTTCTCTTCTCTTGATTTATTCTTCTTCTTTATAAAATACAGCATAAAGTGCAATGGGACAGAACACAATTCATTGGTGCATGGAATAATACTTCCTAATCCCAAAGTACTTTGGTGCTACCACATTGTTTGGTTAAAAACTTAGTAGTTTGACAGGACTGGTAAGGTTAACACTTGGTTTATGGCCTTGCTGATAAAAGCTTAAATGCAGCATGACCTACTGGTTTCAAGGAAAACTTCTTTCAAAATTATATATATATGTGGTGTGCTTCCTTTGGCCCTTATTAAAAAAATAAAAAGTTATTTTTATACATAATTTAACTACCCATGAGCTTCCCAAAATATAAAAACGTTTGACAATAAACACGAGATTCCCCTCCATGTGTCTCCAACCCATAATTTCCTTAAATTTGATAAACAATGAAACACTTGCAATGCAAGTCCTGTAACATTTGCTTCTTTCTTCTTCTCCAAACAAATCCCATACAATTTCTCAGAAAATACATTCCTCTGTAATTCCAATAGATTTTAATTTTTATATACTTCCCCAGATTAATTGCAAAAATGCATGAGAGGTCACTTTATGTGCTGTATAATTTGAGATGATTCCCAGTAGAGCCATCTTTAGTGCAGCCCTGGAAGGCTTTTCATGCGTTTGAGATCATAAGCAAGGGAGGGCATGGGCTGCGGAGCTGATACCAAGGAATCTTCCTCCTGCGTCCACTTCCATGGGTTTTCAGCTCCAGAGTCCCACTCACCGAGCGGGAGGGATGTCACATATGAGCATACTGCTGAAGTCAAGGGATAGAAGAATTCAAATAATAAATTCATTGTTTCAATCCTTGGTTTTTCTTTAGCAAGCTCAGGGTTGCTTTTACACTGCCCTCCCTCCAAAGAACAGCAGTGCACGTAAAAGTGTTGCTGGGTGGATTTGAAAAGCATTTTCATACTCTCTTCAGTGAACTGAGAGCTAATCCAGTTTGAGAGGGAAGGAAGAATTTTTACATCATTTACCAGCTTATGAATTTTAAGAATAGTGTAAGTGAATAAACCAGAATATTCAATATTAATTTTATTTTATTTTACTCCTTACAAGAAAACAGCGTTAAAGCTTGAAATTTTTAAGAAACTATTGCTTGCCACACTAACAGGTGCCAAAGGTTAACAGTACTGTCTGCTCCTTGAAACACCTTGGAGATGTCAGAAAAACTGAAGCCCTTGGAGATTTCAGATGCTTCCACTTGAAAGTCTATCCAAATAGTGATTAATTACTGGTTATTTCAACAGTGGAAAAAAATCTGCCTGTCACTTAATAAATGCCTGTTACTGAAATACATGTATTAGCAGTAATATTCTGAGCTCGTAATTCATTTATACCACGTTCACTTTATCATTATAATTACTAGGGAAAATATTTTTCATTAAATTATCAACTTTGTCTCAGTAGAAACCCACACTATATTCATGGCATGTCAAATATTTTCATTTCTTTCTATTATTTTCCATTGGGTAGAACAATTCAGTGTTAAATCTGTTTGTGCTGTTTCCAGATTGTAGGAGCTTGTTCTCGACTGTTGAGCTTGGTGATGTTTTTTAAATTTTATTTTAGGAAAAATGGAGAGAATTCCCTTCTCAGCAGCCCTGCTCCTCTAGGTTGATACAATGCTGCCATCACATGGCACACATTTGGCACAGCACGCGGGAAAGGGGGAGGTTTCCATCCTAAACTGCATTCCAACCAAGTACTCGCTTGTGCAGACCCTGACTACGCACACAGATACTTGGCAGCTGGCTACTGCTGATGATTATTACAAATCTAATAAGACCCAGTGTTTTCCCATGTCAGCCTCTGATACGTGGGAATGCTGGATTTCATCATTTATAAATATAGAACGATTTCTGTCTCTTACAACTGCTACGGGGAACTTGCTAAAGTTACGAAATACACATCCTGAAAACAGATGCTACTGAAAATGGAGCACAGAAGAAAAAGAAATTAAATAAAAATAAACAAGCAAATCAAAGAAAAAGTTGTTGTGTTGGGTTTTTTTTAACTTGTATTTGGTAACTTCATGCTCACATGAAAGGGTTAATGAAGTCAGTGGGTCATAGATATGATAAAAGGCACATCCTTTAAAATTAAATACTTACAGGATTATACCTAGTGTGAATATTTTCAAATATATTTTATTTTAAAAGAACACCTCCGTTAATTTGTCTCAGTATGACCACCCATACGTTACTCTAGGTTGTATGTCAGATTTTCTTTATTCATACTGAAAATAAGGGAGAGATTGAATCAAACTAACCAAAACTTTGTAAACCAATACTAAGTACTGTAAACATTAATAATCTTGAGTTGACAGGGAGACTCCAGCCATAAGAAACTAGCAGTGTACCTATTTGAAACAATGATCCCCAAATCCTTCTAAAACCACTCACAAGACCGCAGGCAACTACATGAGGATGAGAGAAATCATGAAACATTTATCCAGAAGGAAAAATGAAGAGTAAAGGAAAATGTAGACAATCAACTCAGGTACCAGAAATGAGTATTTAATCAAATGGATCCCATCCCCTATCTTTACAATAAATTAATTACAGAGCATATCAGGAGATATTGAATTGTTCCCAGTTTGTGCTTCCTCTCTGATACTTTCCTTGCTAAGATAGTTACCACAAAAGACTTTGTGCCCTTGTAACCACACAAGTGAGGAAACACTGATGCAAGTAGGAAAAGTTGGTGCTTGATAATGGATAAGTAAATTTGATACATGCATTGTTAAGTGTGCTTTACAGAATGGTATTTTTTCAGTTACTCTGGGAAAATTGGCTGATGTAAGCCAGCACAGAAACAGAAAATTTAAGTATTTTTATTTTTAAAATAAAATATCATTTCTCCTACAAGTAAAGTTCTCAGAATATTTTCCTCTTTTTTTGTGTATGTTTTTGTGGTTACTTCTGAAAGAACTGTAGTCGCTTTTCAAATTCTTCAGCAAGATATATATGATCATGTGTTCCAAAATTCACCAATAATTTTATCTTTCCGGGACATACAGCTCCTATTTGAAATTAGACAACAGTTAAAGACTTGGTTGAAAGAGACATTTTTCCCCTGTGACCATTGTTGCAGCAATGCATAGAAATGCCAAGATGTTTCAAACAGTTGTTTGTTATTTTGAAGTTGAAAGAAATATAATCAATTGGCTACTCAATTATTTTGGAGGCAGCAATTAAGCTGCAATAGGAATACCTGGGGAGGGAAAAGGGAGTTCTGTATCAAAATCAAATGGTTTGTACTTTACTAAGGTGCTATCATTTGCTCTCAGTATCAACAGTGTTAACTTTCACACACATCACTCTGTCTACGAGTTAATGGAAAATGAAAATTGCCTAGCACACCTATTGGAAACTGCAGCCACAAACTCTGTAACTGAAGGTCAAGCCACAAAGCTAATAAAAATTTCACTCCACTTTTCTAATCTGTCCCAAGACTTGCATCACCTTCAGAAGCCTATGAGTGGTCCTATGCCACACCCAGCAGTGACCAGATCAGGAAGACATTTTCTGATATTATGAGTTGCTTTGTACATCACTGCACCTGGGCAGTTTCCAAGTTTTTCACGGCTGATTATGAAGACAGGGGAGAAATGCTACTGAATGACTACTGTTTCCACTTTCTTCACATTTTCTAATTTCTCCTTAAAATGTTCTGAGGTTGCACAGTCTTAATGGTTCATAATCTGTGCTTACAAAGCGCTATAATGTATTTGTAAAGCTTGCATTACGATAAAGTACTTTTCCCTACTGTAAATGTAAGCTATAAAAAGATACCACAAGGAAGCAGAAAAAATCATCATGGATTTCATTACTGTTAAACACATAACTGAGTAGAAAGTAGATACTGAGACTGTGTGAGAACTTGTTCCAGGGCTCATGAATAAGGAAGGGACCTGTTATTCCCAGTTCATTCCCTCCATTTTTTTAAAAAATTGGATAACTTATTATGTCTATTCCTACCTCAAACATAGCAGTGAAAATAACATTTTCTTATGTAAACAGACTGGACGATTACAGGAATCTTGCTAAATATTGATTTTGTGAAGGCAGAAGTTCAAGACAGTTGTTTGAATTGTATTATGTAGTGACTTACATATTGATTTCAAAAAGTGCAAGTGTAATTGTATGCATTACAATATGCTTCATATTATAATTATTATGACCAGGACTGGATTATATTTCTGAGGGCAGGTGAAACACATCTTCGAGAGGAAAAATGGATGATATTCTTCCCTAAAACACACCTTCAACAAGTATTACCATGTATTTCCTTTTCCAAAACAAGCATTACCTTTACCAAACATATCACTAAATCCAATGATCATCACATACCACATATTTTAGGTAATTAGGTGGCCCCCAGAATCCAGACACATTCATATTTTCCCCATAATTTGGTGCTTTATCTTTGGGTCATGTGGACCTGTATACCACGCACCCTATACTGGGGCTCTGGCCTTGTGTGGGGAGAAAGAGAATAAATAGTCTTCTTCACTCTTTCAGTGACTGTTCTTCTTTCATCAGATAAGCTCAGCTAGCAGGTGCATTGATAAGTGGCCTGAGCCAAGCTCCACTCCTGCCTTCCTACTGTGAGGGGACATAATAGATCTATTTTATTGTACTTATCCTGCACAGCCTAGCTTTAGCTGGCCAAAAGAAGTATAGAGGATCTTATTCTTCCTCCTCTTCCCTCTCTCTCTTTGATCTGATCCTGTCTTGTCTTGAAAAAGTCACCTAAGTCCTCAGCTTCCTGTAATAACAGCTATCGTCATAAATACAATGTTTTAATCCACAAAATATTAGCTCATGATCAACATTATTTTAATACATCTCGAGCAATGTAATTTTATCATGTGGGACAGTAAATCTGCTTGCATCTACTTGTAAATTAATTTTCCTGACTGGAAAACTGTACTTATATAAATGCACTGTTTTTGGAAAAAGAATTGTGATAAATCTTTAGTTTTACTTTGGTTTTATAACAAAAGGAAAAGTATACAGAAAAAAATTCATGTGAATTTGCAGACCTATTGTAATTACCCATCTTTATAAGGGTTGTAGTTAATGCAGTTTTCATGAAAGTTGTTCTATCCACAGCATTACTTAAAAGAGCTGGGTTTCTTACATGTATTCTCATCTTTATTCTGTCTGATATTGGATTTTTGTAGATTTAGATCAAGCCATAACATTAAAACTGTCAAGCAATGTTTTGATAGGGGGTGTGCATGTTTAATACATGCCCCGATCAAGTAAATGGACTTTCCATGTTTAAATTCAGTAGCTTAAAAAGACTTTTTTTTTATGTTTACATATATAATGTGGAATATGAAGAAACCTTCATCAGTCTTTATGTGTCTTTACCACTTCTACTTTTCCTCAAAAAATCATTTTAAAGGGATCAGGATACTTGTAGTATTTGAAGATGAAGAAAACTTCAGTATTCAAATTCTCCAGCTCTAGTTAGCACTGTAAGAACAGGTAACACCATTTTCATTTTGGTACCCCACAACATCCAGACTTAAATGATTACTTTAAATAAACAAGCCTCCAAGAAAAGTCTATCAGTTCTGACTTGGACTAAACCAGATTGTAAGTCTTTGTGCACTGTCTCTGATTTAACACAATGCACTGCAATGAGGGCAGACACCACCTCCCTTTGTTAAATTTTAAGAAGACTTTGAAATAATAACAGATGGAAAACTGCAAAATCGTGAGTTCTGCCTTGAATTGAAAGCTATACGTAGTGCTGGAGAGTTCTGTACAAAACCACTGTCATCTGTACACAACCAAAGCATGTTGCTTCTGTTCCTGGAAATACTCTGAACACTAGGCCAGTGATGAATGAAAAACTGATAATCGGAAACTTAACGGAAGCGTTGCCATAGGCGTAATCAGGATGAATTCAACCCAGGAAACTTTCCATATGTCCAAGGATTTTCAGAAAGACACTACTAAGTAAATGCTGTGTTATTTTCACTCCTAAGAATGTAGAAAAAATTCTCTTGTTCTAGGTCATAAACTTTAATGTAAGAATCTTGTGGGAATATCATGTGCTTCCAGCTATTCCAGGCATTCAAAGTTTTAGGCACTGCTTTTCTGTTCTTGACTTCCAGACACTGTCCTACAGGAATCCAATGTGAAGACACTGGTAACATATTCTTGCTGAGTTCATAAGGTATTTAGAAAAACAGTTTGAATTCTAGCAGTTTAAAAGCCTTGACTGCTACTATTAAGTACCACTCTGACTTAATCTGGTAACACTTTTTCAAAATAAGTATTTTAAGAAGGCTCTATAATAGAGTACATTGTCCTAATTTAGGCAACAATGAGGCAGCCTTTTTAATTGATAGTGATTAGTGAACATTCTAAATCTGTAAAACTTAGCAGGCTTAAGCTTCCAGCAAATACCAGTGTCTATTTTTACACCACAGCTTTCATTTAAAAGAAAAGCAAATATATCAGCCTGCAGCTGCTGATGCTGCAAACACCCCCCAAAAAAGGGCTTTTATTCCACTTACCATGCAGCAGGAATGTCTACACACATCACTGCAGGTAGACTAAGATTCAGATTTTTTTATCTTGCCTGCTCCAACCAGATAGAGAAAACTAAGGTTTTGGGGGGATTTTTGCTGTTTAATGGTTTTTGGGTTTTGGGGTTTTTTTAATTAGAGCATTATCTAGAGATCAACTATTTATCTCTGGCTAAAATCTTGACACGAACTTATTCAGAGATCAATAATCTAACCAGACAAGAAGTTAGAGTGAGAAGCAAGTTTTACCTAGCCTTTCATTTTGCTGTCTGATTATGATCACTGCCTGTTTTGTTCCTAACTCTGGTTAAACACTGCTTGTGTAAATTAAAGCAAGTTCACCTGTTTCTTAGCACAAGTTCTGGAAATTTGAAAATTATATACAAACAAATTAGTGATGCTATTCTGCTCTCAGCTGGAGCCTACTTGCTAGAGTATGTATAAATGCAGAGGGCACACACAAAGAGCCCCAAGCACTGATAGTTTGAACGATGAAGTCGGGGGGAAACAGGTACATTGACATAAAAGGCAGCTGGGTTAGAGCTTTTTGGTTCAAGTACTTCCTTTTTCTGTCAATGTCCTTGTCTTTTTAAACCTGCTCCATATTGCCTTTTGTGAGCAAATTTACATCATCAACCAAAGGAGCAGAGGTGCTCTTCAGAGTTGGATCAGGCTGCTCAGTCTACACCAGGTGTTTTAAACGGGATGGAACTCTCAGCCGCCTTGGGCAAATTGTGTCAGTGCATAACCACTCCTAACACAAAGAAATTTGAGGTTAAATACACATGAAACTTCTCTAGCGGTAGCTTGTGTCTTCTGCTTGTCCCACCACTGAGCACCTCAGGCTCCACCTTCTCTACAACCACCCAAAAGTTTGTTTAAATATCACTAATCTCTTCTTGGCACCTTTGCTCCAGCCTGGAGAAATTCCATCTCCCAACCTCTGCTTGTATGTTCTGCGCTCCAGCCCTCTGACCACCTCAGTGTCCCAGTTCTGCAGTTTGTCAAAATCCCTCCTGCACAGGGCGTGGGGCTGGGAGGTGTCCCAAAAGCATGGACTATACTCCAAATGCACACCTCATGAGTTCTGAATTCATGGGAACCATCACTTTTCTCAACCTCTCAATCACTTGGGTCCACATGGTTACCCAAATTGTTTTCTAAAATGCTGATTTCCAGGTGGTCAGATGAGGTTTCTGCTGTTGCAAGAGACTATTCCACCCCAGACACAAACATCTGCCTTTCCAAGGTTGATGATAGCTCATTCTTCTAGATAATAGCAGATAATTTTATTCTAAAATTTTATTTGCTTCCATCCTCTGCTCCAAATTATAAATAAATAAACACAACTAAACAACCCTTTCATTCTGTCATTAATCATCCAGACTTTTCTGTGAATTTGAATTGCTTGACAATACCAGCTTTAGTAAATATCTGAAAAATCTCTGGTTAGCAGAGGTGTCATTCATATCAGCAACATGTAAAGATTTAAATGAAATTACAGAGCATGAAACCAAAACAATGACCTCCTTAATACAGGTTGAATTCTATGATGCTTTCATATTCAATTAGAAACTTCTTTGCTGTAGAAATAGTTTTGCTAGAGCATGGATTTTATCCATGCCAGTGGCAGAAGCTGGACTATTCTACAGTATTTTCTATTTTTTCCCTATGTACCTTTTGGCTTGATAATCAGTAAAGGGTTTCTTTACCCAAATAAAAATGCCTCTAACCATACTGACAGATACTTATGTATTTCACATTAAAAAACTCCACAGTATATGCAGATAACTCTCCTATTCCACTCGTGATACTCAAATGTTTCTACAGAAATCATAGGAATAAGTAAACAAGAGAACCTCACAAAACACCACTGTGCTCAGTCAGCTCTGGGTAGATGCAGTGGACATTCTATCTTGCCTGACTGACTCCAGGTTTCACATCTTGAAGAGTTCATCTTTTGCAGGCACAGCTACTCTTAAAAGGAACAGCTGACTCCTCAAGAAAGTTGCAAGTCTTAAAAAAGAGTATAGAAAGTTCTTTAAAATCTAACTCAAATTACAGAGGCAATTATTTCTTACAAAGCAGCAACTGAGGACGCAGCCTTAAAATTGAAAAAAAGATATCCTGGGAACACATTTCCACTTGAGAAGAGGAAGCCTGTAAAGCAATATTCAGGACAGCATCTGTGATAAGCTGAAGGAACAAACTATGTATGTTCCGAGCTGCATTACAGGAGGTTGTCTAACAAAAGTAGAAAACACATTTAAAAAAATCTAGTAATGGCAAGAATAAACTTTTATCAGAGAATGCTGCAGAAGAATTGAAAAGACTTGTTTAGTGTCCCAGCTGAAGTCCAGTCAGACTGTAAAAAGACACTTTTCCAAGAATAAAGCTGGAATCAAAAAGTACAACAAAACCTAGCTTAGCTTTGCATAAGTCATCAGGAGCTGCCGGTGAAAATTGACTTTCAAGAGCGCAGTGAACAAAACAGAGAAAATTCTTCAGGATGGTTGGCTTCTCCAAAGCCTAGAAAAAACTTACAAAGTTAAGTGCTAGGAAAGAGAAAAAGTGTGTGTACACCTTTATTGCTCTTGCCTTTCCCTTTGCAAGCCATGTACCTTTGGGTGAAGGAATACATGATGGCTTGTTTTGAAGAAGCTGCCTTTGACTAATTTGAACCAGCCTCTGTCACAAGTCCCTGAACTAAAAGGGCTTAGAAGTGAACAACAGATTGAGCCTGCCCCTTAATGCTGCTTGGAAATCAAACCCCAGATGGACATGGATATCTGGGGAGTGGCTAGCAGGGATGGGTCCTCAAATCAGAATGAAAGGATCCCAAAGCACTGCTCACCCCTCAGCTCTCCAGTGTGCCCTTGGACCCCACAAAGCCATAGTTTTGCCTTCAGAAAAAAATATACACACCCTTGTGTAGAAGTTTTCACTCATTATCTTCAGACAGGGCATTATCTACAGAGGTTAATGAGCAAAAGCAAATGGCATTTACCAGCCAAAATCCTGCTTCACCAAGAAAGCTGAACTAGTCATTGTCATGGTCATAGCATTGTTACTGATAATATAAAATTCAAGCGGGATTGTAATCCGAGTTCCCACTTCTGAGTGCATTGCACAGTTTCCATAAAGCCCAGTACATAAAACTGGTTGCTTAAGTAGTACTACAGAAACAACAGCCATAGGAAGCTGGTTTTGGCAAGGGATCCAGCTGTTGGGTTAAAAATAATCTCAATAAAAGATAAAGAAAAAGTAGCTGGTTCCAAAGGAAGAAATCTGATAAAATTAAAGTGTAATAGACACTTCAAACTGTGTGATCTGACCTAATAAGTTATTAATAGGGAACCATTACTCTTCATACATTTTTTATGAGGAAGGCATTGCCTTTTTGTCAAGATTAGTGGATTATAAAATATTTGTGCTACACAATATAAATGACCCTACCTATTAATAAGTCTCTGGAAAGATATGCTTAAATTGAATTACATTAAGAAGAAAAGTGCCAACAGAAAATTAGGCATAATTAATGAGAACACATAAATAAACCAGAGATAGAGGGAAAAGGACATTCTTTCCATTGATCATTTTAAGGATTAATTGCTGATATGCTCTAATGACATACCAACTATTACTGTTTTTATAAGGGCCATTTCACAGAAGATGAAATGCATGTAACTATGAATATGTATTGCAATTTATTGCCAGAAGATAATTACACTGATCACATAACTCTAATTAGTCAGTACAGTATTGAAAGCTAAAATATACAGCTTAAAATTTAATATACAATAAAGGCTCATTACACTCTTCCAATAAAATGGATTTCCTTTTTTTTTCTTTTGCTTATATTCAAATACTCAGCCTTTCCCAAATGTTTTCAGGACAAACAGCGCTGAAAGTGAGGACATGGGCAACACTGTGGTTATTTTCCAGACCCTTTCAGAACAGCAATACCTGGGAGATGCAGGAAATTATTTTGTCACATCACATTCACATAAGGGACAAAGTGAATAGAGTTACACAGTGTATGAGCACTCCAGTCTTCTGTATTTGCCAGCATATATAAGGTTTCCTTGGATATCACAGCTCTGCCTCCAGGGTGTGCAGCCACATTCTGGTTTTCACAGAATCACAGAAACTTTTGAAGGCTTTCATTATTAATCAGGAATGTAAATATGAAGCTTTATTGCTCAGTCTTTTGAAAAATATCTTAGAAATTATAAATAGGATAATTATTTTGCTCACAAAGTCCTCAAAATAAAATAATTTTTTTTGAAAAGTTAAATAAGGCCCTTTTTCCTAGGTGGAAGAAAAGAAAGAGGACCCATTCATTAGAAATAATCCACCTGAAACAAAACACCTTACACTAATCCCCTAAAAACCTTATCTACTCCTTGACACTGTTGTAACAAACACTTCCAAAGTACTGTGCCAACATTGCTCATGTGTTCAGTGGATTTTAATTAGAGCTCTGAAAGCTTGGGAAAGCTGTCCGAGCGAGCAAGCTGCTCTTTTCAAACGGCAGCACAACTGTCCTTTTACCCATGTCCCAGTCAGAGCATATGTTTAATTAAAACCAGTGCAAATAATGGAGACAGAAGAGAAAAATCTCCTTCCCACAAATTAGTGAGGAGAATATCATTAAGAAGGTGCACAGCAAGCTGAAGAAAGCAACCCGTGTTGTTCTTTAGCTGTACTCTGACCTGGATGTCTATGGATAGGTCTTGGGGAAGCATTGTTTGTGAATGGTATGAATGGCTTCATATACAAGATTCTTTAAATGCTTTAGAGAGAACAGAGGTATTTAAGGATGAATAGCAAAAGGAAAACTAGAGCAAATAAGGGCACAGAGAGAGGTAGAGAGAGAGTTCTGACTTGTTCTGCTGTTGCAGTAGTAATCACCTCAAATATTTGTCAGATAATATTTATTTTTCTAAATCACCTTGAGAGAACACCTATCCATCTGTCACCTTTACCAAGGCAAACCAATTCCACAGTCCACCTCACCAAGTGGGTTAGAGGATATGTCCTACTCCTCCTACAGCGTCAATCTCCCAGCCTAATGAACAATCTCATTTTGTTCTGCTCTGGAATCCACCACAGACTGTGTGAGAATAAAACCCACAGCTAGGGGAGGAGAGAAAGGGTCCAGTGGTAAGAAAATGCTGCAGCAGCCAAGGAGGAAACCCCTGGGCCAGTTGTGTTGTGATCACTCCAGCCAGGAAATTCAAGCTCATTACTGAGAGACGTAAGATGAAGAAGATCAACTGGGCCACAGTACAGAAAACGCATCAGTAAGTAAAAAAAATATGAGATAAGAATGAAGATTAAAAGCAAAGAAATGGCTGTGTAGTGTGCATGTGTAAGAAGGAAAAATTAAGCACAAAACCAAGAAGGATGACAGCCACAAGAGTAATAAGAAATCAGTCACATTCTACAGGTTACTCTGATGCCTAGTTATGGAAGCAAGTTTGAATATGAAAAATATCAATAAAAGATGGGACTTCCTCATGCAATCTTTCATCAGGACTTGAACCTGCACAAGAAAGCCAGCAATACTGAGCCTGAAGTTTTTCTAAAAGTTACCAATGCTGAGCCTAAAACTGTTTTGCTTTTGAAAGTAAAAATATAGAAAGGTTTGTATTTCAGGGATATCAACCACATTCATTTTTTTATGTAATTATTCATATATTTACAAAAATAAGCACTACAGAGAAAAGAATAAATCAAAAAGATCAAAATAAATGTAAAGAGACCTAGACAGTATGTGAAATGCCTCTGGAGGATCTCTCATTAGCATTGCCAGACTGTTTGCCCTACTAAATCAGTATACAAACAATCTCTACCTAAGAGCTGGGGTCGGGAGGGTTACTCCTGAGCATTTCCGAATGCTCAAGATGTTTAAAAAATACTGAATACCAGTGCTAAATACGAAATAATTTTGTGATTAGCTGCAGTGCAAATGAAGAGAAAATTTAAGATCAATAATTTTTTTTGTACATATATGCTGACAAATGAGGATGAGGTCTCTCATTGGGGCACAGAGTGAAATAATAAGGATAAAGGCTCAGGAGTTCTTACAGTGTTATTTTTTAAGCCAATGGCAAGGCACATCTGGACTTCTCTGTCTGGGTAGTTGTAATTCTTTGATCTTCCAGCTACATTTAGTAGATTGAAAAAACGTAAAATGGAATTTGAGAGCTGACATTGATGCTCAATAGCAGTCATTAAAAAGTACAACTGTTCAGGGTGAGGAGAGGGTAGAAGCGTCTCCTGACTTTAAGGAGTAACATATTATAATGAAGATTTTCTACACAATTTAAAGGTTTCTGTGTTCTACAGGGCCCACTGTAGCCTTTTGTAATTAAAAAAAAAAAAAGGGAGGAGGGGTTGTTTTAAATCTTGAGAGGAAAGCTGCCACCTGCAGTTTGTGTAAGTATGAGACAGTAACAACCTGCATAGGAAGTAAATGTTTCATCATCAAGCCAATGGTTGTATTAGCAGGTGAAAGACTTTGTTGAAGTGCCTGGAGAGTTCAAAGCCATGTTTTCAAGAGCTGTGTTTATTGAGCTGCAGAAGCTTTACATGTTATCTCTGGATGAGGTTTTAAGCCCAGCTGGAGATGAAACACAGGCAGACGCACAACCCCCCTATTCTTCTGCCACCGCACTGGAATGGGGAGGGGAATTGAAGTAAAATTTGTATGTTGATATAGGAACAGTTTAACAACTGAAAATAAAGTTCAATACAATGACAATGGTAAATAATAATATTGATGATAATGGTGCCTCAGGTTTTAACTTTTATATTTTTCACATCCGGTATTGCTTAGTGTGTAACTCGGAAGTGTCTTGTAGCCTGTTAGCTGCTGGTCTCTCATGCTAGGTAGACATAAAGGTTCTCCAGGCTTGCTCTTCAAGGACACTCAGATTGTCCTAGGCCTGAAAGGTGTAAACGAGGGCCTCTAGAGAGGTGAAGAAATTGAATAAATTGCATGATTAGCTAAAGCTTTAATTGGTGAATTTATGTTGATATGCAGATGAACCGAACCTATAAAAGTGTGAAGAACTCATGACTCATCGTCCATCTTGGGGTCCATTTTTGGCAGTAGCCTCTGGTCTCCCAGGGTGAACCTTTGAAGGCCTTTCAAATAAATACATACCTTTATTCCCTTACTCCTGTTTAGTCTCTGTTTCTAGGTAGCCTCTCAAGGCATCAATAATAAAAAGGAAGAAAAACCAAAACAAGTGATGCACTACGTAATTGCTCACCACCCAGTGACCAGTGCCAGACCCCCTTTCCCAAATCCAGACCGTCCACCTTTCTGGTAACTCCTCCAGTTTATACACCCGGCATGGTGTTCCATGGCGTGCAATGTCCTTCTGGTCAATTCAGGTCACGTGTCCCAGCTATGCTCCCTCCCAGTCTGGTTTCTTTGCATACCTCCTCACTGGCAGAGCATGAGATGAGGGGGAAAAAAGGCCCTTGACTTAGAATAAACACAACTTTGCAAAAAACCAAAATGTCAGTGTGTTATCAACACCTTTGTCATTCCAAATCCAAACCACATCACTGTAACAGCTGCTGAGAAGAAATTAACTCCACCCTAGCTGAAGTCAGGACATCAGGAATAAAATCTATTTGCTAAGCATTTTCTGAAAATTAGTTGCAAATTTTTTCAATTGTTTTTCAGATTTCTCATGGAAGCAGGATGGCTGCAGGGAGGTGGTAGGTACCACACTTATGCCTGGAGGCAGCTGTAAAAGAAAATTCAAAAAACCTATTCACATCCCTAAGAGAGANAAAGAATAAATCAAAAAGATCAAAATAAATGTAAAGAGACCTAGACAGTATGTGAAATGCCTCTGGAGGATCTCTCATTAGCATTGCCAGACTGTTTGCCCTACTAAATCAGTATACAAACAATCTCTACCTAAGAGCTGGGGTCGGGAGGGTTACTCCTGAGCATTTCCGAATGCTCAAGATGTTTAAAAAATACTGAATACCAGTGCTAAATACGAAATAATTTTGTGATTAGCTGCAGTGCAAATGAAGAGAAAATTTAAGATCAATAATTTTTTTTGTACATATATGCTGACAAATGAGGATGAGGTCTCTCATTGGGGCACAGAGTGAAATAATAAGGATAAAGGCTCAGGAGTTCTTACAGTGTTATTTTTTAAGCCAATGGCAAGGCACATCTGGACTTCTCTGTCTGGGTAGTTGTAATTCTTTGATCTTCCAGCTACATTTAGTAGATTGAAAAAACGTAAAATGGAATTTGAGAGCTGACATTGATGCTCAATAGCAGTCATTAAAAAGTACAACTGTTCAGGGTGAGGAGAGGGTAGAAGCGTCTCCTGACTTTAAGGAGTAACATATTATAATGAAGATTTTCTACACAATTTAAAGGTTTCTGTGTTCTACAGGGCCCACTGTAGCCTTTTGTAATTAAAAAAAAAAAGGGAGGAGGGGTTGTTTTAAATCTTGAGAGGAAAGCTGCCACCTGCAGTTTGTGTAAGTATGAGACAGTAACAACCTGCATAGGAAGTAAATGTTTCATCATCAAGCCAATGGTTGTATTAGCAGGTGAAAGACTTTGTTGAAGTGCCTGGAGAGTTCAAAGCCATGTTTTCAAGAGCTGTGTTTATTGAGCTGCAGAAGCTTTACATGTTATCTCTGGATGAGGTTTTAAGCCCAGCTGGAGATGAAACACAGGCAGACACTTGCACAACCCCCCTATTCTTCTGCCACCGCACTGGAATGGGGAGGGGAATTGAAGTAAAATTTGTATGTTGATATAGGAACAGTTTAACAACTGAAAATAAAGTTCAATACAATGACAATGGTAAATAATAATATTGATGATAATGGTGCCTCAGGTTTTAACTTTTATATTTTTCACATCCGGTATTGCTTAGTGTGTAACTCGGAAGTGTCTTGTAGCCTGTTAGCTGCTGGTCTCTCATGCTAGGTAGACATAAAGGTTCTCCCGGCTTGCTCTTCAAGGACACTCAGGTTGTCCTAGGCCCGAAAGGGNTCTAGAGAGGTGAAGAAATTGAATAAATTGCATGATTAGCTAAAGCTTTAATTGGTGAATTTATGTTGATATGCAGATGAACCGAACCTATAAAAGTGTGAAGAACTCATGACTCATCGTCCATCTTGGGGTCCATTTTTGGCAGTAGCCTCTGGTCTCCCAGGGTGAACCTTTGAAGGCCTTTCAAATAAATACATACCTTTATTCCCTTACTCCTGTTTAGTCTCTGTTTCTAGGTAGCCTCTCAAGGCATCAATAATAAAAAGGAAGAAAAACCAAAACAAGTGATGCACTACGTAATTGCTCACCACCCAGTGACCAGTGCCAGACCCCCTTTCCCAAATCCAGACCGTCCACCTTTCTGGTAACTCCTCCAGTTTATACACCCGGCATGGTGTTCCATGGCGTGCAATGTCCTTCTGGTCAATTCAGGTCACGTGTCCCAGCTATGCTCCCTCCCAGTCTGGTTTCTTTGCATACCTCCTCACTGGCAGAGCATGAGATGAGGGGGAAAAAAGGCCCTTGACTTAGAATAAACACAACTTTGCAAAAAACCAAAATGTCAGTGTGTTATCAACACCTTTGTCATTCCAAATCCAAACCACATCACTGTAACAGCTGCTGAGAAGAAATTAACTCCACCCTAGCTGAAGTCAGGACATCAGGAATAAAATCTATTTGCTAAGCATTTTCTGAAAATTAGTTGCAAATTTTTTCAATTGTTTTTCAGATTTCTCATGGAAGCAGGATGGCTGCAGGGAGGTGGTAGGTACCACACTTATGCCTGGAGGCAGCTGTAAAAGAAAATTCAAAAAACCTATTCACATCCCTAAGAGAGATTACTCTTAATGCCAACTGCACTTGAAGTCATAATCATCTATAAACGTAATTCAGTGTGTACAAAGCATATTACTGATTTCTCAGCTTACAACCTTACAGATACTACTTTGCTCTTTGCCTTACTCTTTTAGATTTCAATACTCATCAAACTGAAGGATTTTTCCCCCCTAATACTGCATCCAAGGTATTTATATGTTTTTTGCTCTCCAGAGCCTAGGACAAATTAAAGAAACATGAAGCTCTGATATGCTTCAAGGACTGCTTATACCTAAAGCACCGCTGTTCCTAGAATGTCCACTTTAAGAGACTGTGTTGCTGAATTGTGATTTGCATATGAATGCAGCTACAACAACGGGAAGCTACTAACTGGGAAAAAAGGTGCAGAAGTGATAATCAGTAGTGACACTGCCTCTGTTTAACTTTCCTTAGTACAAAAATGTTATGGTATTTAAAATGAGCAGAAATCAGATTATCTTTCTGTACTCTCACAGGTTGACTCTGAGTATGGGTGTGGTGGAAGAGTTTCCAAAAGTTTGAATATTTTCAACTTTGAGTCTTGAGTTGTCCCGGGCTTTAACATGAAATGACTGCTGACTATTTTTCAGATCTATATTAGTTTAAAGTTGTATGTATCAAACACAAATGAGAAGCTGTGTCTTAAAAAATCCTGTGAGAAATTGCAGAGAAAACACATTTATAAGAAGCATAAGATATCCAGTGTGACAATATTCAGTAGGCTGTTTTGGCTTTCTAATTTGTGAAACGCACTGTTCCTTGCAACTCTCACTCTGAATGACGAAGTTTTGAGATGGAGCTAAATAAGGTTCTCTTCTATCCCTACTCATTCAAAAATAATTACCAGTGTAATAATTACCAGTGTTAGGAGATTGGGTTGTTTATCATAGAGACTTTTAAAATCCACCTCATTATCCTCTCGTTTTGTTCTACAACTCCCAAGTCCTGAATTGCATTAATGCTCACTGATCATAAATCCTAGTGTTTGTCACAAGCAGCTCTGTTAAAGAAGAGGAGACACAAAAAGATTAAGAAAGACAGAAGGGAACTACAGATAGAAAACTTAATGTTGTTGAAAATGATCAGCAAACTATTACCTGATTTACCCGATCTGGTGGCACCATCTGCATATCTAGTTGGATAGTGGAATATCATTAAACCAGTCATTTTCAACACTATTAATAAGCAACGCTACTGACAATTTCAAACACAAGAAGTGCCCACTGGATATCAGTCCTAACTAATTCCCACTTCAAATGGGTTAATCCTGTATATACCTTGCTTTTGCTGACTCCTTTCAGTTGATATGGTTACATAAAAAATTTCCTCACTTATGTAATGGGGTTTGGGATATTTCTTAAACCTTAAAAGCATCTGCCAATAATTCTACATTGTTTTGCACATCTCACTCCCACCAAGGGCTGCAAGCCCCAGAGTTGCAAGTGCTGTCATCCAGAAGAAATAGCATAAGGAAGGAAAATAACTCTAGAATACATTGTCTTCTTAAACCACATGATGTATTCAGAGAATTAAATTTTCAACAAGTCATTTACTGATAGCCACTCTGCCACCAGCTTAAGTTTCTTGTGGTTCCACAGGCATTTATAGGACAGGCCTTTGTTATGGAAAGATGCTACGTGGAAATATTTCTATTTGTCTTTCTCTGCCAACGTTTGTTCTCACCAAACAAGGTCAGAGTTAATAAAACACACACACACCCCCCCCCCATATCCATTTAATAACTTTGCCTTTTAGTTTTCATAAGAGTTATGAAATGGCAACAGCCCTCATCACAGGGGATAGGTGATTAACTGAAATGCATTCACTATTGATGGGCTGCAAGTGTAAATGAAACTGCAGCAGCTCAGTGCTGCAGGATTTTAGAGCACATTTCTCACTGCCCAGTTTTTTTGAGATCGTTATCATTTCTCTGAAGTGAATACTCTTTGGTGGAACATTTCTTGCAATGGAATTTATTTACCATGCATGTGTAACAAGGTGGTATAAGTTCCACCAGGAGGTAATATCATTAGCATTTTCCTTTCCGGAGATATCAGGTTTTCCTTTTCCTTTCTTCTTCTTTTTCTTTTTTTTTTTTTTCTCTCTTGTGGAGGGCAGGAAGAATTGCAAATAGTCACTAAAAGAACAGAGGTCCCAGCTAATTCCAGGTTTTAGATCACTGCAGTTTTAGCTCAAACTATGTACTTGCTCAGACATAGTTAAAATACTTCTCATCTTTTCTCAGCTTTATTCTAGTACAAATCACGTATTTTCATCTAGGCCCTTCTTTCAGTAGTAACTGCACTTAATACCAACAATGTAACAAATACATATATATATATATATATGCATTCACACACTTTTTAACATCTTCCCTAATCCTCAGGCTTTCTTTCTCAAAGGAGGTTAATTGCTACTTTGTGAAACTTGGTGCAGAGTCTCAGAGTTCTAGTAATATGAACCAAGGCAATGATCTTTTGTGTAGAAAACTAATCGCTCTAAATTTTCGTTTCATTTCTGAGACCCCAAACAAAAATAATGCCGGATCAACAGTACAGGCTCTACGACAGGAAGCTTTTAACCTAGATCTTAAGGAGCTTTCATTTGTCTTATTACACATATTAAAGATCATCTCCTCACTCTGAATTCTACCATTTTCCTTTGCTCCTCCTGAGTGTCTTTCCAACTTTGTGCTGCAGCTGCAGCTTAACGCAGGAGTTGGGGTCTCTTATAGAAAATCTTTCATGTTATATTCCAAATTATTCAGGGGGTTGAAGTAGGATCTTTTGCAGAAGCCTGCTCCAGACCCCAGTGTCACCATTTTTCTTTTTACTTTTTATTTTCCATCCCTTTTTATTGGTTTGGTAACCTCAATAACCTGAGGAATCAGACAAGTCAGCAGGAGTTAAGAAATTTATGGAAACTACCAAGCAGAGTGGCATTGACATGTTGTAAAAGGAGACATTAGGGGAGGGATGAAAAGGAAAACATAAGAAGGCTTCATTTGGAATACAGGATGTAATTAAAAGCAAGCAGATTAAATCACCTCACACCACCAGCTGAGTGTAAGAATTTGCTAAGTATCAGTAATTGAAGTTACATAGCACTGGGACCCATGGAATAATCTTGAGGTTCATGAAATGAAGCATATTAGGTAGGGTTTGTCAGGGTGCTAAGAAATTGCTCTGTTGTATCATTCTGGAGTTGGATAGAAATTTGCACTGTTTATTTCCATAATTTCTAAGTGGAGTGAAGTTGTATTCTGCTCTGTGGAGAGGGGAAATTTAAAATATTTCTTTCATATTAAAACTGCTTCATGTAACCAATCTGGTACGGTACCATTCCAGTAATTGAGATTTACATCAAAGGTTTTGTTGACTTCCCTATTCTTCCCATCTCATCCTGTGACTGAACTGATGAACCATTTTTAATGAATATTAGTCACATTACTTAAGATGTCATTACAACGTGTTCAGACGACAACAAAAGAAGCAGAAGAGTGGAGAATAATAGAATGAGTCTGCCCTGGAAAGGGTATGTGGGTAGACTACAAATCACAGGACACTACTACCCAGAAGACATGCATGGATTTGGAGTTACTGATTTCCTTGATCCCTTTCCTATTATCTCCAATGGTCCTTCTTTATGGCTGAAAAGTCTGCCAAGTGACAATTACATCCTGAATTGCTGCCTTGTGAAGTGAGAACTGAACAGGCTTTATGCCATCTATAAAACAGGCCATGCAGTGTGCTTGGTGAAATGTCTCTTGCTTACACAAGGTCAGGTGCAAAAGGTGCCATTTGATCACTCTGGTCTTTCTGTGCAAGACATCCGCCAGTGAATGGAGAGGAAACTGAACTGCAGTGCTGCCAATTATTAAGCACTAATAAAGAGTCCACTTGATTAGAAGTAAAACTCCTTCATTACACAGAAACCATTCCACTTTACAGAGGGGCTTTTTAGTTCCATCTTTCAACTCAGTTTTTCTGATGGTACAATACAAAAGAGAACTCTGCTCCATGACAGTTACCTTCTTCCCCAATCATCTCCCTGGCCTGACCTTGACCTGTAGATAGACTTTAGCATTTAATGGTAATGTGGTTTGTGGTAGCAGTAACCGCAAAACAGGATCTTCCCAGTGGCTTCAAGCCAGAGTGTTACTCAGTAGCTAATGGTTGGAATGGAATGATAACAGATAGGGGTGAAAAAATCTGAGATTTTGCATTTCTGTTAGTTTGAAATAAGAAGAAAAATCTACTCTAGAAATATCTTTAATCTTGTGAAGTGTTTTTGATTCTGCAAGGTGTTCCTTTGAGAAGTTACAATAAAGTGTATCCAAATATTTCATCCGTGGATCTCATCATTAATGTCTCAGTTGTGAAAATATGGAAAAAAATCTACCTAGAAAAAACCCAGTCATAAGTTCTAACTTTTTCCTAACACCATTTTATCACAAGAAATCCTTTACGTAAAGTGAGGAGTCAAATTTTGCCTTAGAAATAATAATCTAGTACAGTAAATTGGGTCATAAAAGCAAAAATTAAGAACAAACTTTGACTTCTCCATAAAACAGTCTCTCTTCTAGAAAGTCAATAAACAAAATAGGTACTCAGTTATCATCGAAATATACCCTTTGGTCTTCATATTAGCTTCCATAATTTCCCAGGTAGGGGATATAAGGTTCACCCACACTGCATCATTTTAACCATGCAAGCACTCATTGTTGATATGGTGATGCCACCTGACACTTTTGGTGAAAGAATCTAGCAATCCTATTTCCATAGTTAAATTTAGATCTGTTCATCATTCTCTGATAACATATTTTCATTATTACGTAGTAGTACTACATGTAGATTATTCCAGCGCAGACCTCAGTCAGGCAAATTAAGTCCATCAGTGTTTCAATACACTGAAATCATTGGGACAAAATATTAGGGTAATGCCTATAACAATTGCCTCTCCTCTCATTGTCCTGCAAATTTTACAGTTCTTAAAACTTCTACTGGCCATTGCAACAAAACACAAAATGCTCAGTCCAGCACATGGTGGCATCTTCCTTATTCAGTAGGGCTTCCCAGTCTGAAGCTTCCCATTTTATGACTGGTGTACTAGTTCAAAACAAGATTAATTCCCCTTAGTGATATATAACTATACTAATTTTTAACTGTAAAATATTTTGAATTTATTTGTTAAGTATTGACATAATGATAAAAAGTTAAATTACCTCCAGGACATGAAAAAAGACTTTGATTAAATATTTTTGAAGGATTTTAATATGCTATAAAAGTTGTTCTTAGGCATTTTCTTTACCCATTATGCAAATATGTCAACTCATTAATAATTCAAAATAGGCAATACATTAATAATTAGGATCCCCCATTACAAATCTGACCTTTAATTGAATTCTATAGAAAGAGACTGTGAAAAATGAGCCTCTTGATTTATGCTACGAATAAAGGTTAAAAAGCGTTTTCCTAGTAGATCTAATTTTTATCATTATTGTCTAAGCAGAAACATTGAGATAAGAATTTTTTTCCCAGTTCAAACTGGGTTTCTTGGAAAGGCTACTTCTAGGAAAAAATATTAAAAGGTATTTATTTAGGCACAGTTTAGTAAGATGTGTCACTGGACAAGTGACACAGCAATCATAGGTTCTTCAGCAGCTTGAAGTCAACCTTTTTCCTTCATTTCTCTTTGCCAAATGACCCATGGGCTTCACGATTACATAATTCTTCACACTTAACTAATTCCTCTTCATAATTCTTCTTGTTAACTTCGTCATAATGTTTAAAGGTAAAAGCATTCACTGATTGTATAAAAGAATGATTACTTCCAGTCGTAGGAAAACTGACAATTAGATAGACTGTTGCAATGCCGCAAGGGCACTGCTTGCACTGATTTCCTTCCATTCTCAGTCCTTCCTAAAAATTTGTGTCTGCAATGCAATGGCAGCTCTGCAGACACACCATTTTCTTGTAAATTTTGAGCAAAAACATAATTGAGAACGATAAAGATACCTTTAAGGAAATTGAAGAGGGATGAGGAAAATGCCTAGGAACACATCAGAGAATGTCCCAATGGGACTGAAAGAACATTTTCTCTATTTAAGAGACAATAATAAGCTTGGAAAAAATTCTTTATACATCCTTGTTACAGACAAAGTATGTCAAGTCTAAATGCATATAGAGAGCTTTTGCCTGAAAGCTGTCATATATTAAAAGTTTGGACTCCTTATTTTATTTCATAGAGATCTGAAGTCCAATAAATACTTGAATGTCCCAGCAGAAAATGTTTCACATTGGCTGGTAAATCAAGAGCACTATTTGGTGCTGTAGTGCGCAGCAGAATCAATTATTGCTATACAAGCTACTACATTGGTACAATGCCCTTTAAAAAATGATAATTTTGAGAAATTATAAATGTATCAAATGAATAGACATAATCAGTTTGAACAGTTAAAGCAGCATTGTCACAGACGTGCTTTGACTATAATGAAAAGACCACAGCCCCTCTATTCCTAAAAGGGCTAAGAATCACCAAACAGCCTGTTAACTCCCACTGATGGCACACACAGCCAGAATTGGAAACCATTTAGCTTTTGGCTAGCTACAGACCCTCGTTAAGACCCATTCGTGTAATATTAACTTTTTCAAGTCTTTGATCTGGACACTCAACAAACTCCCCCAGCCACGACCACGCTGAGCAGCAGCTTCACAGACCTTCTGTTAGTCCCACATGCAAAGTGTGAAGGAGTCACGCATGTCTGCATTTTCCTAGGGAGAAGTCAAAACCAACTGGGGCAACATAGTGATCAGTTTAACCCAGAAGTAGTTAAATACAACAATAACATTAATACCACTAGAATTTATCAGCTCCCAGAAAACATAAGTAAGCCCAAACGGGCTGGCACTCCTGGGCTCACCTGCAGCCAAAGGCTGCTGTGAGGGCTAATTCTGTGCTTGCCTGAAGGGCTGCTATGTTCATTCTTGCAGTAAAATATACATTACATGGACTTAAACTGTCCATTGCCTAAGTGGCACCACAGCGAGAAGAGTTTCAACTATGGTGAAACTGAACTACAACTAATGTTATGAAAGGGACCAGCAGCTGCCTCATTAACGGACATAGCATGAAACCTCCTGCAGAGGATTTAACATCACAAACATCACACTCCCAACCACACCAGAAGAGCTGGAAAGGGTGTTGAATGTGTGGCGGCCAACCTGTTCTGAGCTCTTAGGACACACATTGCTCCTTAGCCTGGTTTGGGTACATCGGTCTCTGTATGGTTGTGGAATGTGGAAGACTTTTTGCATCTTAAATCGAAGGGCACCCATGCCACATTCCTAACAACCCTCATGTTTGTTGTGGTTTTTTTTAATTTCCATAAGTGGAGCAAATGGCAACGCAGGAGAATCACAGTGTTTTGCCCCTTCAATCTCTTCATTTTATTGGATAACTATCTGCTTAGGCTTAGGATAAAGTTTTCAGGTGGGATTCATCAATCACTCAGCCTGGAACACTCCCACTTCCCAGTGAAACCACAAATGAGACCATGCATTCACATCAGGCTCTTCCCTCCTGCAGCCAAACTCTGTGACAATGAACTCAGGCAATTAGCAAAAAGTACCTCAGCACAAATTAAAAAGTTTTCTTTCCACTACTTCTACTCTTCATCAGAAAGAAAACCATCATCAAGAAAATTGTTATTCATATATATGTTCAAATAAATTGAGAAAAGACTCTGTACCAGCCTAGAAACTGAAAAATGCATGTTCACAAGTATATTGTCACTTCCTGGCAATACTCTAAAGCTTTAGGTCTTCTACCAGAGGAATATACAGTCACCCACACATAATATTTTTGAGGGTAAATTCCTGAAATTGTAGTGTGACATCGAACATACCACTGCATTCCAAGACATCAGGCCAAGATTTTTTTCTACCATAACAAAATTTATTCTTACTTTTCCAGGTCTCTGCCACCACTTAAGTGACAGCAGAACTACAATGTATCCCTCTCCGCACAAGTGCAAGAAGTTCTTTGGGATGTCAGGGGAAAGACAGCATTAGAGTAATTGATTTATTTCATGGATTGGAAGAGTATTTTCAATATATTTTGACTTTTCTCTAGTGATTCCCCCTTCCTATTTGATTGTACCTGTACTAGCTACAAGTGGCAAACACCACTTAAAAGAAAAAGGAGGGGCGAGGGCTGTAATTGTCATTATTCTGCTCTGTTGCCATCTGTTCCATCTATGGAAGAAAAAAACCTTTTATTTCATTATCAAAAAGGTTGAAGAAGTGCAATTGATTTTGTTAAGAAGAAAGGACTCATTAACGTTCCAAAGACTGGAATTGTGCTCATTCCGTTGGACTCCCTAGATAACAAAGAAATAAAATTTAACCCAGCAATTCCTCCACCAGCAAAATTAGTTGTAACTAAAGTAGATCATCCTTTAGAAAGACTTCAAACTGAGTTAAAGTGCTTATCCAATGAAGACTTTTCTATGACTCCTGGAAACTTTAGCCATTACTTAATTACTTCCATTTTTTAAAAGAAACATTTTATTACCAGACTGAGAAATATCTATAGGTGTATTTCTTCAATAGAGCTAGATGTAATTACTGTAATAAGTATTTGTTTGTATTTTTCAGATGAGAAATGGGAAATTAAGTATGTCATCAAAATTTCATAAGCAACATGGAAAAATGAAGTGATAAAATGCCCTCAGTCTAATCATATTGGGTCTCTATACTGAAATACAGAATATTATTTTAGTAGGATAAGAGATCTATCTAATCCCGCATTACTGACTCCATTATGGAAAAGGGGAGTGGCAGCGTTTTTTGGTGGGGTTTTGGTTTGGTTTGTTTTTTTTATTTGCAGGGGCTTGCACTTGGACTAGATGACCCACTGTGGTCCCTTCCAACCTTACCCACATTGTGATTCTGTGATTCCGTAGTAAAGCTTAACATTTTCCCTCAAGATATTTGGCCAATAAATAAAATAAGCCTTTCTCCCACAAAAAACCAACCAACCAACCAACCAAACCAAACAAACAACAAAAAAAACCCTCCCAAACACTTAAAATTGTTTTAGTCTATGAATACATTACTTCATTGTTCTTAAGTGATGTCAATGGTATTAATCTTTTGAGCAGAACAATTTTTACTATGTACCATAACATTCCCAGCATCCCTCCGCTATTTAAAAATAATGTATTCGAAATTTTACAACAGTGAACAAGTACTGGGCTGTGTCTGTGACCTATGGAGAAGGTAAGGATGGCAGCAAGGAGGGAAGGAGAGGTGAATGCGCAGAAGGAAAATGCCCCAGGCCTGCAGCATTTGAGCACTCACTCTCCAGCTGTAATGCTCCCTGTGTTCCTGACCAGTGTGGGAATTGTGACTACAGCCAGCTGGGAGCTTCTAGACACGTGATGCAATGTCATACCCACCGAAAGCAGGGATTAAATTGTGAACAAATCCAGGGGCACAAAGGGTCAACATAATTAACCGAAATGAGAAACATGATCAGAAAATAAAAGCTGTATTTGAAATCTTAAAATGATTTCAAATCAGTGCAGCATTTCATTTCAAGTCCTACACAGTCAGAATACTCTGCACCTTTGCCAAGAGTATTTACCTTCACTTCATAAAATGCTGTCATATCTCAAGATCAAACTAGGGAAATAAGTCATACAACATTAGCAATTTTTGTGGTGCATTTTCCAGTGCTACTATTGTTCATTTTCAGGTGACTAGCTGTTTAAACCTGTTGCGCTGTAGAGCTGACATTTTGTAAAACTGCTTCATGATCCTGTTAAATACAAACAAGTGGAAGCCCAGAAAATTAACAGGTCAATTTAGAATGGGTGGTTGAGATGACAAAACCAGAGCAAAGATTAAAATGAAAACCAACTAAAGAAATTTTCAGTACTTCAACAACACTGAGACAGAGAGGCAACTTCTGTTAATGTGACTCAAATAAATTATAGAAATGGCTTTATTTTTCGCTAGCAAACGTGGCTGACCACAAAAGCATATACTAATGCAATGTCTTCTAGACATAGGGCAGTCTGCTTTGAGAACCAAACCCAGAAAACTAGCACTGATGGAGCTGAAATGGCTCTTTCAGAAAACAGTTTAAAATGCTCCTGTCTCTCTGCATCCATGGCACTGCAGTTCTAGGCAGAGGAAAACACAGCTTTGACAATCCCTAGTGGCAGACATGACATGACATGACACAGGTCAGATGCAGAGCCACTATCCCTTGCACCAGAAGATCCCAGCAGATGCATCCAACATCTCTTATATATCTAGAAAAGGAGCCAGTCATCACTGAAGGGACAATGGGACAATGTGACTCAATGTCAATTGTTCTTTCCTGTGCTTTCTGGGATGTATGTCACTGATACTAACAAAATAGAGTAGGATGAACACAAGAGACTTATTTCATCTCCAGCACGGTACTATGGGCAGAAAACTGAATTTTTATGTTTTTTCAACTATTTCAAATATTCTTTCACAAAATAATTTGACTAGTGAAAACTAATTCTTCACGACCTCTATTCTTCACAAAATTCACAAACAGGTTATTCTTCTCATCACTATGTGTGAGTTATTTTTCCCATTGTGCTTTTTGTTCATTATAAAACATCTGAAATAGAGTTGAAAGTCTTTTTAGAGGAAACAATTTTATTCTGGTAACAAACTTTGTTCTAAAACATAAAGAGTGGTCAGAAGGAAACCCTCTTCAGTTAAGGAGCATTAGAAGCATTACAGAAACATCTAAGAGCCTTGCAGGTATGGAAAAAGCAGGGATACTAGGGACCACACTAGGACCATGGCAGCTGTGTGATTAATTACTCATAAGGGCTGAAAAGACAGGAGTGGATGAAGTCTACAACCGAGACAGAAGAAGCTAAAATACTCAAACCTGGTGGGGAACCCGATAACACAATTCTGCATGAAGTTACACTCATGCCTCACTGCACTCAGTGCTCAATTCCAGCACTGCTGGGGTTTTTATTGTTGTAGGTTTTATTCCCCACTCTAATTATAATGAATAAGGTAATGATTAATGCTGCAAAGCAGACTGATATTCCGTTCTGACACAACATCAGCATGTGGGTCCCTAAATCTGTCAGTGAGGGGCACGGTAAAATACATGACATTGAATAGACTGAAATAACAAGGATAAATTAGAACTTTAAAAAATTGAATCAAAAGCAAAACCTGTGATACTACACACATTTATTGCACTGTGCTTTTGAACAGCTAACTTGTAAGACCTTCTCATGGCTGATCTCAGGTTTATAGGAGGTTAATGAAAATGACTGGGGGCCTTTTCCTATATATGTTGCAGGCTCTATGTTTCATTGCATGCATTTCACAGGATATTGCTAAGTAACAGCTCAGGAACTACTCTATTTTGGAGCAAGAAGACTATTTTTGATAGAGGTTACATAAGGCCAGACTTTGCAGACCATGTCTTAATAGCCCCCAAAGATGCAAGTCCCATTGCAAAAATACTAAGCTCTTTTACTAAAATCCTTATGATTCTTTGAATTAATTTTATCTCTCATCCGCAAATTTACACAGACTTCTTCTCACGTTTTCCCATTCCTTCTAAGACCATTTGCCTGGATGCTAATGAGCAACTCTATCCCTTCTACTCTTAGGTCACTAGAGTGGTCCTTGAATAAAAGACTCCTTCAGGTTGGACAATTCTGTAAGAGTTTTATAATAAAACCAGTGGCTATTTCTTTATGAATTTCCTGAATTACAATTGATAGTTTTATTTTGTGATGGTTCTATCTTGTTTTATTCATTTATACCATCTAAGTTTTTACATCTCTTCAGAATATGTCTCAACCTAAAATAAAGCAAAATATTGTATCTGCTGCAGACAGCTTTGAGCTATGAAGACGTATGTTAGGAAAATAAATGAAACTACTCATAATGATCTGAAAACCACATCTCAGCAAACACCTGTAAAATCTTGCACTTTTAGTGGAATCTCATAGAATTCACTGCTCACTGAAATCTTAAAGGAGCCACTACAGATAGATAATTATGCTCTTCACTACCACATATGTGGTAGTGAAGAGCATAATATGGCTCTTCACTACCACAATAAAACCTCTGTACCATGCTTATTGAAAAAAGATTGAAATCCTTCAGCTCTAAGTGACACTAGATCAGGCACAAGCTGGAAAAATTAATATAGCTCACAAAATTACACACCTTTTCATCCCTCCCTGTGAGAAAGAACTCAAGAAAGGGCTCTCATTGCCACACTACTTAGAGCAGGAGGTAGCAGCCTTCCTTTTCACCAGCTACTCTTAATCTAAGTTGACCCATAAAAAATCTTTTCACAGATGACCATCCCTCCAGGCTGATAAGGTACCAGTAAATCCTCAGGAAGCAGGAACAACTAGAATATAACCTCAGCTATGAACTCATGCCCCAGTATTTCAGACTGGGCTTTGCATGTACGTCTTTTGTTGAAAGAGCTCTTTCTGGGATACCATGGAGAGAGAAAAGTGACTCTTGAAGATCAAGAAGCTCTCTTGAAATGGTTCTTTAGTTCAGAAACTTTGCTCGCTTTGTCACCTGCCCCGTTTATTTTAATGTCTTTAAACGTGCTGAGAAATGCAGTCTCTCACATTTCACATTTAGCTCTCAGACAAAATCCAACAACCGTATTTGTCCAGTGCCCCAGAACAACAACCCAGCCCTGAACATCAGTGTTACAGAAATAGCAAAAACCCTTTAAAATATCATGCTTCCTCCAGGGTATCTTTCAATTTCTCAAGCTATATGTTTCCACAACCAGCACATCCTGCAGCTATAACTTTGGTATTCTTTAATGTCATCAGCATTTAAAACCATTTTTGAGTAATGCAGCAGTTTGCAAGATGCATGTGTCATTTCAATGGTTTGTGGCAAGGTAGTCAGGAACCACTGTAAGTCCTGGGAAAAACAATATGGATATTCATCTTCTCTTCCTCTCCACTGCCTTCCATCACACACACCTTTCCTCTCTGTCCCATCCCCCAGACCCTTCAGCCACCACTGGCACAAAGCAGACTGGCTGGATCTCACCAGGGAAACTCTCCTGGCCACTGTGGCAACCTGCTGACTATGGATACTGATCCTCTTCTAGTGGTGGGGATGGCTGTATCCATACAGCACCCTCTGGGAAAAATAAACCAAAAGCTTCGTTTACAAAGCACCAGACACCAACAATGGCTTCCTGCATTTCCTCAGCAGCAAAGAACAGGTGGGCCAGTGGCCACACAGCACTCAAGCAAGTAATTTTCTTGAGGGTTTATGCATCTGTGATTAGAAAGCACCATACAACTGGTGCATAGGCTAACCAAAATGTTACTTGTGAAATTACATGTTCAGGCAGTCTGCAATTTTGTAAGTCACCAGCAAGGGTCTCACCCTGCTTCTGCACCACTTGCAGTGATAAAAAATCCCTCTGCAGTCCCTAACGGTCCAATACGTGGGCAATAGAACATATTTCCTAACTGCAGAGGTCTTCTGACCTACCCTGAGGTTGTTTTTCAGGAACAGGCCATTTGTGAGTACATGAGTTGGCACTGGCAATCTATTAGTGCTTCACATTATTCTAGATCTCTTTTTTTAAACACAGTATTATCAGTTTGTTAACTGAGGAGAGGAAATTCTGTGGGAGGAGGACATCTAGTGATGTGATATATATTTACATGCTTAGCTGTTTCCATGCACAGTTGAGCTGGAGAACCAAGGAGTTACAGAGGATTACAAGAGTTTTAAGTGTGCAAGTGTGCAGCTGACTGTGCTAGTAGACACAATAGTAGACCTGGGGATTTGACAGGACAGCATCCAAAGCGACAAAACATCCAAAACAGCAGCAACAGGAATTCAACCACATAATTCTGAAATCAACCTTTATGAAATTAAATGTTGCAAAGACTTAGTGATACTGCCACGCTTCTCACCTATGATGATCTCATCTCCAGATCTGGGTTTATACTGGTACTAATCACAACCCACTCGTGCAGAATGACCATTAAAATAATGATACACTTAGCAACAAAAGCTTCCCATTGCACGTCAAAGGTGTTCAGTGTAGCAGCAACTCTGAAATATAATGATGGTTCTCCTTTTAAATTCTTTTCTTAAGCACTTTTTTTAATTCCCCCGTAAGCAATAATTATTACATCTCAAACTGATAAAAATCAAAGCAGTTATTCTGCATTGTAACTTGCTTCAACTAAATTTCATCAGTGAAGCACAAGAAATTCAAAACTATAGCCAGAAATATACAAGAACAATTATAATAGTCATCACTAGTACCTGCTATTAAATTTAATACTATTTGGGGAAAAAATGCTGCATATCACCAATATAAAACAAATATCAGTATCAAACTCATGTAACACCATTCACATCTGCATTTACACAATTTCCAGAACAATAAAAAAATATTCCTTTTCACATTTCTCAGAATAAAACAAAGTCATTATGGTAAAGCAATAAAAAAATTAAGTTAAAGAGACAGTTAATGATTTTCAAGGAAAAAATACATTATCAAATATGTTAATTAAATGAGGACTAATATCTTTTTAAAGCCATAGAAAAACTCTACAAGGACTTACATTTGCTTTCACTGTATTTTTTTGTTGACATGCTATTTCAGATCTAAAACTAGCTGTACCAGTAAATTTACAGTTGCATACTGAACATGCTGGCATTTCTACTGCACTAGCGGTATGATTAGCATGTCCCATAAAATCCACATTAATACAGAAGGATACAGAAGGATTATCTTTGAAAGATATTGCCAAAAATGAACTCACAGTTTGAGGAAAACCAGAGTTGTTCATGGAGATTGTTCCCTTCAGTGAGATGTATAACACAGAAAACACCCACAGCTGAAATGGCTTCTGATTTCAGTCTCTGTATGTGTATAAATGGAAGAATACCTCCATAATTCATATTACGAGCATTCCAGAAATAAATTATATCACAGAGTACATCCAGAAGAATTGAAACATTTGTGTAAATCATATTAATTAATCATATCCCTGACTCTGGACTGTAATTGAACAATTTGCAGTAGTACTTGAAATGTTTTTTTTGTAAGAATAGTTTATATTGGCAAGCCCTATGCAGTATGAACACTATAAAACAAGATATTGATGGAATTTTTCAGAAGTAATAAAATGCAGTATCAAGGCAAGAATTTACCTGCTATTTACTTTGATAGTTAGCTGGTTATTGCTATAGCTACAGATATACACGGAAGATAATTCTTAGTGTTTCAATGCCAACTTAACACTACTGAGAAGCAGGACATGTGGGAGCACTGCTTCAGTCTCCTTCACAAGAACCATAAGCTAGTGGAATATTCCTCAGGTGTTTTCCACAACCTCTCAGAAAATCTATGTAGTAATCACAGTACTAAAATTACTGTGTTTTTTGTGAAAAAAAATCTATATTGTCTGATGGAGCTGCAAAAAGCTTTGTTATCCATCAAACTAGGAAAAAAAACCCAAACACACAAACAAATATTATTCATTTAAGTTCTTTGCCTTGCTTCCTCTATTTCAATTATTTATACACTTTATATATCTTTATTTAAGGCACTGAAGGTGCTGACCCAGAACTGGGAACAGAAGATTTGAGGGAAGACAAGTCCTAGCAGGGCTGAGCTGGTGGGGTTGAGCGAGACAGGACACAGAAGAACACAAACCTGATGCTGACAACACTGTCAGCGTTGTCAGCATTGTCATTGATTATGACAATATGGTAGTATTCATGACTGAATTTCTGGATCAGTATGTATTGCAATAGAGAGAATAAATACAAAGCTATTTGCTGTTCAACACGTTATCAATTTTTTTTACTGTTTTTAATTACTGTCCTCATTAGCGTATTACTTACACTAATAGCAAAAATTTAACAGGAAGATAAATACTTATTGTACTTTATTCCAAGTCATACACTGAGAGAATAAGAAAATTTTTCGTCAGTAGAAATTAAGTCAGAAAAAAAAATCAAACACTACCTTGTTTTATCATATTGCAGAGCCCAAATGGTGTATTTTTCTCAATTTATGCTACTGGAATTTATGAACCTGGAGACTGTCTGAAGACATTCTTTAGGAAATCAGTTCAATTCTCTAATATTGCCTATTGTTGCATTTCCACAACAATTAACACTGGAATACAAAGTATATGACTGTTTTATATCTAGAGAAAATTACTCTAAATTTAATCTAAACAACTAAAATTCTTTTGTTTCAGCTGATATAGTCCACTGAAGTTGTCAGCAGCCAGAATACTGAGCAACTTTTTAAGGAAAAGTAATGCTAGGTGCCCTGCAGTCTTATTACCATAAATTACTCTTATACTCCATTGATTATTAAAATAAAAGCCCATTTCCCTTACACATTGACAACTCCTTTCAGGAAGAGGGAAAGTTTCTCTGTCATGCAGAAAATTTTCATTCCAAAGTTTTCTAAACAAAATTGGCATTGACATTGCTGTGATTATTACAGTCAAGCTTCTGATTTTTTAATATTTTCAACCTGACAGATTTATTTCTTCTCAAATAAAAAAAAATCCTTCTTAGAATAAAAATATATAGCTTCCTTATATTTCCTGATTCTGAAAATTACCAAGTGCCAAGCTGTGAACATAAGGAAATTGAAGACCCTTGAGGGTGACCTTAAGAACCACAAAGGTGGGGAATTGTGATATAGTGGTTTAGGCAATTTCATTGCAGCTGCTTGGCTCTCGAAAAATGAGAAATGGGTTTTCTATTACTAAATATAATGAATTCCCTTTCTGTCCTGTCACAAATTGTCAAACTTCATTAATGAGAAGAAAGATGTGGCACATATATATATAAAAAGTAATATGAATATACATATTTAAAATGGAGAAATGCTACATACTGCTACAGGAGGATTCTATCTCTGTATCAGATATTGCATAAATCTTTGTAAATAAGATATTTCAAAATTAGCCAACATTGCAATATAACGCCACTTCTGTACCTTCAGAGCAATTTGCTATTATTTGAGAAAGAAATGCCTACATGTTTTTCAGGTGCATAGATGCAGCTTGGTGGCTGTATTTTAGAATAATAATATTTTATTATTTTCAGAACAATCACATTTACCTTTAAAGCTGTGGGTATCCAATGGAACAAGGCACCCGCTTTTATAATTTCGTTTAAATATTTTGCTGAATGGGGGTGTAAAATATATGATCATTTAATAAAATGATTTGCACTTTTTTCTTTGCCATAATATTAAATTCATTGTGGCTCATTTTGGTTTTGAGGACAGCAGTGGCTATCCTTTATTCTCTTATGCAATATATGAATGAATGTACTGTCAATAGGAAATGCTCAGATTTTTCTTGATAATCGCTGTAAAATAATTTAATTTGGAGTTATAGCAATAACAAAACTGAAGGAATTCACTTCATGCAAATTCCAATTTATGCCCAGCCTTAAGGCTGGGCTGTTGGTAGTTGGACTGATCTGGAATTATGCAGGACTCTACATCTGCAGTTTCCATAGAGCTCAATGAACCCAGCAGATACCCTGAAGGACAAAATGAGATAACATATCTTATAGGCAGGATGAGTTACCCTGTGACCCACAACCCTTTATGGCCCAACTCCCAACTTATATTTCTCTACTCTATTGAGAACTAATTATATCTTAACTTTCCAGAATGTAGAAGTAGTATTTAGACAATTAGTAATAGCAAGATTTCTACAACTACAGAAATTAAGCATGTCATACACTTCTATGATCCTTGTTGACAAGTAAAACACAACAGATTTCTTCTTACACAAAAGTGTACCAAAAGAAAAAAGTGGTGCTGAAAGTCATTGAGTAACTTGAATACATCTAATGTCATAGTGAAAAAAAATGCTGCACAGAAATTCAAAATATCCTGCTGATAGGAAACCTGAAACTGCAAGCTCTGAACCAGAGGTAGCAGAGAAGTCTGACCATCTGTAAAAGAATTTTCCCTTCACTGGAGCAGACCAACACAGCTTATTTGCAGTATGTGCTCAAAAACCCTGCAGCCCCAGGTCTTGTGTCACTGTATTCTGGTCACGTCCGCTACTCCAACAGACCCTGCTCACAGAGTACCAGCTCTTGAGGTTTGCTGAAAGTATCTGAAAGTGAGGATTTGTTTCTTTCTGAGCTGTTCTGCAATCACAGACTCCACAGGAGGTTGTGTCCCTGTATCTAACCTCTTTACTCACTACCCAAATCCTCCACAACATTAATTAGATTGATGCTGTATTAGAAAGGATTTTTCTTCTTGCCTTCTCTGCAGTTGCCTCAGAAGTGTCAAATCTACATCAAACCTGATCATTGGATGTGCTCCATGGCCTCCCTCAGGGCTCCCGAGGTCCATCTGTCCTCAGCCTACACATCCAACCTTCCTTCCAGTGGAAACCAAGGCAGAATGGGCACGGCAGGGGGTTGTTCAAATGCACCCAGCTGTTAGTTGTGTGCAAAGTCAGCGCAGCAGCCTTACCATTTAAACATTGCCAAAGGGTCTTTGCAAATTACTTATCCCTCAGAAATTTTGCTCTAGTACTTCTCCCTCTGTTATGTGCTTAGAGCATTACTCTGTCCCATTTATGCAGGGCATGCTCATTTCTGCTGCTTACATAGCAATCCTGAATTTGAGAGAGATCTAGAAAATCTGGTAAAGTTTTAATTTCTGGAAATTTAAACAGAAATGGAATATTTTCATGTAGTAATAAGTAAGAAATCTAAATTTCAGTTCTGAAGAGAGAGATTATTCCATCTTCCCAAAGTATGCAGCAGTCCGTTGCTGCTTGTGCCCATACTCAACCTTAAAATGCTCTTTTAAACAAAGAAGGCTTAATTATCTAAATAAATTTGAAAATTTTTTAGTGTGCGTAATGTCACTTGTTTTTCACAGATGGCTAGCCATGTTGGAAACATCACAAAAAAAATGCAATTACAGAGATCTGAGAAAGGGAAGATCATCACCAGTAAATCCAGTTCAAGTCACCAGTAACTCTGCTAAAATTAACAGAATTAAAGAGTAGTGAAATCAGATCTATTAAGAGTAAAGAAGTTGTTCTTAGGGTGAATATCCTCATGAAACCAAAGATGTGTCACTATTAATTTTTAAGAGTTTATGTTGTTTGGTCCTTCTGGCTTTCCTGTACTTTTGAAACTGGAATTAGCCTTTTTAACTGAAGACACCAGCTGAGAGCCTCACCTGGTGCAGTATCACAGAAGGCAATCAGTCAAACATCGCCACCTATCAATATTGGGGGAATTGGATCTACTTGCATTATGATTATAAAGTGTCTGTACAGCGTCTGTCTTGCAAACAGTTGTCTGCACAGAAACAGCAACATCAGCAGCCCTGTCAGAGGCAAAGAGATTTTCAGGTTTCTCAGCGTTATCTGCAGAGACCTCTAGTGGGAAAGAGCAGCAAGGCTTCTATTTCTTCCCCGACCACAAAATCGGACTTCATTTTTCTAACTATCCTGCTAATCCATCCGCGCTCTGAACAGATCTCTGCTTTTTGGCATAACGAGTTCAAACACAAGTGAAAGAGAAGCACCAGGCGATGAGCAGAAGCTGACAGCCTGAACTCAGCAGGACGGAGATCAGCTGGTGATACACAGGTGGATCTCCCCAGCTGGGACTCTCCCAAGCAGCCATCCCCACCGTGGTCTCACCTTCAGAGACAGCCACAGCTCCCAGGCCATTTCAGCTACTCCCAGTCTGGTCACGCTTGATGTGTGGTAGTGCACACACACCTATTTGCACACCCAGTGCTCAGTCCAGCCACTGGCACCAGGGGCACACATACAACTGTGGCTCACGGTCCTATTCTGGGGGCTGGCACTGGTTTTCAGTCACTCTGGTACCTCCAGTGGCTGGCACAAAGGCACAGAGGCAATCCTGACCCATGATCTGACTCCAGTCACTGCCATCCAGGCCCTCCCAAACCCCACCCCCTCACACCAAATGGAGAATCCCTTGTCCAGGAAAAGTGTTAGAAAGGCTTTTAGTAAGAAGACAGACTGATAAGGAGCAGGGCATGGCCAGAGAAGCACACATGCAACCAGACCTCTTATTCCCTCCCGCTTTCCCCACTCTCATTCCTCCCCAAATCATCTAAATCTCTCCCTTTCCTCACCTTTGGTTTCTCCTCTAAGCATCCCATAATAAGTCCTGTGCAATCCCAAAATGCACTGCCTTATTTCCCATAATGTGCCCTGTTTTCCTAGGTAACAGCTCAAAAAGTGCTCCAAATTTGACTCATCATGATGTGTGTCACCCTGGCACACTGGGGCTGAGGCCTTCCTGGGGTTGCCCAGGGAGGGACCAGGCAGGGTGTCCCCTACTCAGAATCCACAGTTTGGGTTCCTGTCTGCTTTTGAGTATCCATGTACTCCTCTGGGCTTGTGGAGATAGGCCCTCGATGGGCTGATGGCTCCTGTGATGGGCCTGGGAGCAACCTGTCAGGGTAATATTTGGAGTCCCTGCTCCCCCCCACCTCCTCCTGCTCCTCTGTGGGTAAGCACAAGGAGTTTTTATCACATAACCTAAAGGACAACACATTTAAAATTTGATTATATTTAGAATAACTTATAAATTTTTATGCACTACACTCCCATGAACAGCTCAAAGGTCGTCTCTAAATGATCTTATAGACTCTACATCTTCCACTTGGCAGCAGAAGTACAGTGAGAAATAACATTCCTTTACTGTAAAGAGAAGAGACTATGTTGGGACAGCCTGAAGCAATAAACCTCCCTGCTCTCCGTAAATAACAATGGTGCCAACAAAGTTATAACTGGTAAAAACATCAGCAAAAACATTAACATGAGAATATATAGAACAGTTTTGCATAAGATTCAAAGAAAATAAGTCAACAAATAAATAAATTACACTGCTGTAGTTATCTAAATTGTATTTCATGTGTCCTAGGGCCATGGACATAACGTGGGTAACACTTCCTGAGTGACAGATGACAGATTGTCTCCATAGACTTATGAAAAGAACCTTCTGAAAAATACTGTTTACTACAGAAAAAGTAGTGCTTGAGCTAAAAACTGATAGTCACTTTTTCTTTTTGTCAAATTTGTCACATTAAACAATCCCAGTCCAACATGGTTAAAAATGGAGCAAGTAGTGTAAATGCAGAATTATAAACATTAAAGAAATTTTTTATCAAGTAGTATGCTAAAAGGAAAGTAAAAGAGACCAACCCTGTTTTCTGTGGATTTTCGTAGCAATGAAGGAAAAAAATAAGCTATTTTGGTCAAACAAAATAATATATATTTATATAATATATAATTTTATATATATATATATATATATATATGTAATTTGGTATAACATAACCTGGGATATCACAAGTAATAGTTCTACACTGTAGAAATTGAATCACATAACTAATAAACGACCTCACTCAGAATGGTCAGGTTGTGTCTCAGCTGCTATGGCAAGGAAATACATGGAGATTTTTAACAGAATGGAATCTTACTAACAGTTAAATGTTGAACAGACCTGTCCCACAATTTTTGTTTCGTTGCTATTACAGGGTGGTGTATTATACTGACCAGTTATCACACACTAACTCCCGAATACCTTCAGACTCTGTTGCAGCTTTCCTCAGCTGTACTCCCTGATCATGGGGGACTTCTTCAAGCTGACCCAACAGGTGGATGTTCTTGGCTGCACTAAGAGTACAAAATCATCTTTTACGAGTTAGAGGCAGTGAGAGGGCAGAAGTTTCTTATAGGAAGATTCAGGCGCTGGAGAAGCAAGATTGATGGCCAGTATTAACAGTAAAGATAAACCCAAGGCAGGGTGCCAAGCATTATACAACTTGCATTGGGTAGCCCTGTCCCAAAGGCCACCTGGTTCCCATATATCCTGCTGTGCTGTGGCTAGTCAGATGCAGTTTTTCTCTTACCACACACACACATAGTGGGTAGTGATTTTGACCAGGCAATATTTTGTGGTGTTTTGCTCTTGTCCCAGAAAAAAACCCTGGGAGGCAATCAAAACTCTTGGCTGGGAAGCATCCAACCTGAAGTGGAGATAAAATGGTAAGAATCTGGCAAAGCTGATGAAAACATCCCAGGTTTATCTACGCCTCAGGCTAATGTTTAAGAGAGCAGGCCTAAGTGTTGCTGCCCTTCAATACCAGGTATATGCATTAAACAGCTTATTCTAGTAGGTGGCTGTACAGTACCTTAAGGTTGGGCAGGATATGTAGTTTGCTTTTAGAAGTAAGTTTTATACCCTTCAAGAAGAATTAAGACTTTTTACTGTATTTATTTTTTGTCATCCTGGAGTATATTCTGTCCCTGGTGCTAGACAACTTCTTTATACTTGCCTCCTGTAATGTATTATGCTCACCTGAGGAGACAGAAAACAATTCTTTGTTGCTGTTCATAACAAAATCAGTCATACTTTTCTTGCTGGTTATAAATTCATATGTTCTCTCTTTGCAACTGTTTACAGGATTAACAAGCACATGGAATACACAGTGAGTATAAAAAGAAAATGAGCAAATGAATCCTCCTGCCACTCTATTTGGAGCCCTTCACAAAGCAGAAAAAGCCTGAAGTGTGCAATAAAGTTATTACAAAATGCATCAGACACACATACATCTACTGAATTATATGTTTGTATTATCACAGTACTTCAGTAAGCCCGAGCCATGAACCATGAGAAACCACTTCAATCAGCGTGATATAAACAAAAAGAAATTACTCTTTTCCAGGGCAGTTGCTCTGAGAAGTGTCTCAGATGCAGAGTGCAACAAATGCTTACAAGCAGCTTCCCCACAGCTTAAATTATAGGAGTACAATTTTGCTGCACTTACAAAAGGATGTTAACCTACTGTTTAGAAGTCAGTTATTAAAATGGTGAGGAATTGGATTTTTGGTATCAACAGGAAGCCATGGGCAACTGAGCCAACCTGCAATAATTTCTGATCATTCTATATATAAAAAGCTAAGCCTCTTCTGCTCTTGCAAGTCAAATTATTTCATTGTGTAGTAGTGACTTCTCATGTCCCAGAAGATGGCAGCAGTCCCACAGTATTCTATGGATTTAGAGATGCAGTTGCTCTCAAGCCTTTTCTAACAGCTTTCTCTATTTAACCACTAAAGAAGTAAATATTCCTAATCATCATTTTGCTGTTAACATGGAGGTTGTACCTTGCAATTTACCACCTATTCATAGCAGGGAGTTAAAATTTATTTTAAATGAGACTAAAATGAAACTAAAGTCACTTGCATTAAAACACCTTATTAACAAGCTTCTAAAAGGACACGTATAAGGAGTTAAAGAGTCCAATTANATATGCTTTCATGGATATCTGGAACTTGGTCTGTAATTTAAACCACTGTGATGGGACAAGAGATCTTCGAGATAAGATAAAGGTGGTCTGGGTGCCATCTCAGACCTAGCGGAAGGTTAATAAAGCTGGGGGAGCAGAATGTATCACTGAAAATGGCCACAAAGAATGCAGAATTTATGGGTCACAAGGAAAGGCAACCCAGAAACTGTGCTGAAATCAGCTCAGACTGGGTAAGATGTAATTCTGGCAGAGGGAGATTGCAAACACCGACTCACAACCCAACAACTCAAAAAAATCACTGACTCAAAAGAAAAGAGACTGAGCATGGGACTAATTAGCATTAGAAGTGAGGGACTAATGTAATCAATAGAATAAGAGAACTGTCTAGTCAATGATCANTGCCTCAAACACTGTTAAGGCCACCGAAAGACTTTGCCAGGATGTAAGCGACTGTAGGGCACTAACTCTAGTCCTGGCAGAGGTGAGATCNTGCTAAAATGTATAAATAGTGAAACGCTTTTAACAGCCTGGGGACCCCTGCCACTGAGAAGCCGAGGGTGACGAAGGGCCAATGCAATGCATTTGGATCCATGGGTGANCTCCCACTGTGGCAAAGTGTATAAAGAAGTGACTGGTCATTTGCATATCACCAGTCAAACAAAGATAAGTCCAAGGTATGANGGGTGATGACTGTCTTCTGCTTGATCTCTCTCTCCCCTCTCTGTCTCTTCTATTTCTTTATATCTCCCTACCTCACACTTACTTTTAAATAAAATCTGTATTACTGGCTTTGACATATGGTCTTGTCTGAACCTTAATTCAGACAGATACATTTCTCACTGATTAGATCATAACAACATGCAATACTATTTATTTAGTATTTACTGACACAGAGGAGATATTAAAAAATACTAAAAATTCTGTGCTTAAATATTACAGTCTATTTCTCCAGCTCTTCCATGGAGGTTTAACAGAAGCCTGAAAGAACTTTGAATAACTAATTTTAAAAAACAGTCAGACAAACAAACACACAAGATATTTTCTCAGATTTGCACTGGAAGTTCATCCATTCATTTAAACAAAGCTGGTTGTTTACTTTTGTTTAAAAAGGAATAATTTAGACAATAACTATACCGAAGTACTTTTCATTAATTCAATTACGCTTTTCATTCCATGAAAGAAAGAAAAAATATGTTCATACCGTATATAACCTGTAACTAATTATGACACTGAATTTCCTCAGTGCTAAATGACACACACTGAATGCTACAGAAGGAAAGTGCAATCTCAAGACTGCCTTGTGTCCTGAAATGTCTTGCTAACAGGCCAGACTCGCAACTGAAGCTGATGAAGCCCAGGACTACCAACTGATTTAGAGACTAGAACTGCAACTGCTAACTTTATATTCTTTCCATCAATTTTAGGACTATATTCTAGGATCTCTTTGAGAATCTATTTCTTGGTTTCATAAAGAGCCCTTAGAACATCTTGGAATTTTCAAGGCACAGACACCAGACTGAGAAAGACTCATAGCCTACTCTGAAAATTATCTGTAAGAATTGGATAAAACTAAAAAAGTGGAGAAAATTGGGGAAACAGAAAACTTAAATGACTGAAAACTCAGTCCTTACTAACTGCCACCTATTAAAAAATAGATAGCAATACTTGCCATTTGTAGTGTGCAAAAATGGTTTCTTGCAATGTTACTCTTATAGAGACCAAATATTTTAGATTTTCAGTTTTTAAAGATATTTCAATAATTTAAGGAAATTCCTGGTCTAAATAAGTGTAGAGAAAAGTTTGAAAAATGTGTGCCAAATGTAGTTTTAAAAAATGGTATAACGCAGTCTTTGTAATGTTCTGGTATCACAGAATTTTAAGGCAACTTGTTACATTAGGTACTCACTGGTGGTTTTGAAGGCTCTAACTTGGGAACGAATGAAGCAATCTGAATTCATTTTTAGGACTGTAACCAGAACTATGAGTTTTATGGTATTTATTTCAGTCTTCCTTGACTTTTCTTTTAGAGAACTTGGAGTGACTACAAAACAACTGATCAAAATCTAACACATTTTAATATCTGCTTCCAGTTTCTCCCATCATTTCATAACTTCCCATAACACTTTCTAGCACACCTTTTAGAGCCCTGGTTCCTAAAATCTTACTTTTTAATTTTTTAAATGCATTTCATATTAATTTTAAGAATTTTCCCTTCTCCTCCAATCACTTCTGAGTTACTAAGGCAAACCCAAAGGATGAGTGGGAAGAAGAAAAGGAAGAGATCATCTCCTATTAATTGCTGAGATGGGTACAACTTTATTAATAAAAGTTATTAATGTTTACTAAGAAGATACATGACAACTATCTTCAAGTTGTCTCATGCACAATATATAAATATTTTGACACTTGCAATTGTGTCAAATTGTGTGCAATTGTGACGGAAAATTTTCTGAACCTCTCTGTGATATCACCTAGCATGAGAGAAATGTTATTTTCAACACAGAGAGATATTTGGCAGTCAGAGCAATCTTGCTTATCACTTAGAAATGTTGACATCCTGATATATTAAAGTTTTAATTCACTATACGGTATGATTAAAATATCATAGTCAGGGGGCTTAATATATGAAATGTCTCTATGAGCTACATTAACCATATATTATCAAACTGAAAGTAACACTAAAGGACTGATTCTGTGTAGCAGTGGCCCAACCCACGTTTCGCATAAGTGACATCCCGTGGGTTGATTTCCCCGCCCATGACTCCGCCTCCAAGGGCGGGGTGGAGGAGGAGACAGAGATCTAGCCTTCTTGCCCACTGGGCGGACCCGGGAATGTGTCTCCTCCCAGGCTTCTAGATCCTTCTCCCCTCCCTGTGTCACCATTGGTTCTAGTGATCTATGTTTAATAATTAGATCATTGCATATTCTATTAGGTTCTGGAAGTTTCTGCTGTTCTGTAATGATGATTGGTTGGTTGTGATGTGTCCCTCCTCTTGTGGATACCTGTCATCCCCTTTTCATTCCCTTATTGGTTGTTTCCTTATTCCTCCCCTGGCTCCTCCCCCCTATAAAGGGGCGTGCACAGCCTGCTCGGCAGGCTGTCCTGACAGCTCCTCCACCGTGCTTGGCGGTGTGTTGGGCGGTCAGGCTCTAGTTGTTGGTTCCCTCTGCGGATGCAATAAACGCCTCGGAATACACCAACGCTAGAGTCCTTCTTAGTTCTTTGTCCTCGTTCGCCGCTACTTTTCATCAAAGCCTCGCCTGTCTTACCGGCTTGTGGCTACCGAGCCCTGGGTGGAGCATAAGCTCCCCAGGCGAACACCGGCGCATAATCCGCTGAGCAGACTCCTGTGGGCGTGCGGAGTTTCCGGCATTGTCCATAGCGGAGGACACTTTACAGCTGCCTGCCACGCCACCGGGCGGCTAGTGGCCAGCGCGGCAATTCTGTCCTGATTAGTCTAAAATTAATTCTATATTAAAGGTACCTTGCAAGTGATTTGTTTACAAGAGAATAGGATAATGCTTCTACTTTGAATCAGAGGGGCATGATAGGGATGAAGATCAATTTTCATAGTTAAAATCTTAATTTTAACACATGAAAGTCATTATACTATAAATAATCACAGGTGTTAGGAAAATAATGGGCAGAACATGTTTAAAACTGTGAAAGCACATGAGACTGTATTTTTATAATGTTACCCTTGGTAGCAAAGCCAGCACATGTAGTTCCTGCTCCTCAGTCCTCTGAGCCCTGTCTCATCTGACTCTTTCATAAACTCTACCTACCGGATGTGCTAATACAATTTTCATGGAGCACTTCATCATTGCAAAGATCTCCATTAAAATATTCAGTCCTCACAATCAAAAGTGTTACTTTAAGATGGTATTTTCACTGGTCATTTCTATGAAAAACAGGAATACTGGTGCAAATGAGGAAGCGCAAGAGACAGCAAACAAGCAGGTACCACAGGAAAATTAGATGACTCTAAAAAATGGCTATGCTGCAAAGAAAGGCATGCCATGTGGCTCTACCTAATAGGTCATATTACCTTAGCAATGAGAAACAGAAACAGCTTTCATCATCTGTTTTGTCAGGGAATAGCTCCAATGAAGCCAACATAGTTGAATTGGTGTGAAAATGGAGCTACTTAAAAATCATCTAATAATTGTACACAGGCAAAATCTGGTTCTCTGAGAGATGTGCAAGCATATTCCAGTCCTGTGTGCCTGTGGCTCAACAGGACAGGTTCTGCTACCCACTGATGCCAGTTAGAACAGCTACATAGCTGCAAATAGGGGAGCAATTGTGATGATTCTCCAAGAAGAAGGTTTCTAGGCACTGAAGACACCTCTACACCTTGCTAGCATTCTGTGAAAGACTGGGTTGGTAGATAGGACCACAGTGTCTTCTTCCACTCGCACTCCAGACTGAATGCATGATCCTGACTTTGCTTACAAGTGCAAGTCAGGTTAGTACTGCATGCATCTATCCAGCCTTTACTCCCACAGGTAAATAAAAAATTTTAAACCATCCTTGATTGATTGGCAGAGAACAACCCACTGTCCCACCTTATTTTAGTTGTTGATAGGCTGCGTTCTGTAGCATACGCAGAAATAGAGAAGTGTTTTGAATACATGATCTACATATTTTGAATACATAACCTAAATATCTCAAAATGAAACAGTTAATATTTCAGCAGAACTGCAAAGTTCATCACTTAAGTTAGACTTTTTTCCCAAACACTGATAAAATCATTAAGCAGCAGAAGTCAGAGAACTGATCTCTGCAGGGTGTCATGAGAAACACAATCACTCAGTAATGATTTCTTATTTATAATTACTATTGGAACTTGTCACTTAATCAGCCCTAAATTCATTAGTGCCATGTTGACTATCATGTTGGATAATTGACAAATATGGCATGCAACACTGAATCAAATGCCTCACAAGAACAAGTCTAGTACATCAAAAATATTACCTTTATCAACGAAACTTGCAATCTCATCAAGAAGTGGCTCCACAAGCATCCATTCTATTACTTTACCCAGGATCAATGTCACAACTGATGGATTAATCACTTTTTGTATTATCTTATACTCTTACTGGTGCAGTGCTAGCTTTCTGCCAGCTCAGGGAGCTTCTTGGCCAGCTGCCGGATGAAGCTATTCTGGACTACTGGCTTAAAACCTCNACCTAATAGGTCATATTACCTTAGCAATGAGAAACAGAAACAGCTTTCATCATCTGTTTTGTCAGGGAATAGCTCCAATGAAGCCAACATAGTTGAATTGGTGTGAAAATGGAGCTACTTAAAAATCATCTAATAATTGTACACAGGCAAAATCTGGTTCTCTGAGAGATGTGCAAGCATATTCCAGTCCTGTGTGCCTGTGGCTCAACAGGACAGGTTCTGCTACCCACTGATGCCAGTTAGAACAGCTACATAGCTGCAAATAGGGGAGCAATTGTGATGATTCTCCAAGAAGAAGGTTTCTAGGCACTGAAGACACCTCTACACCTTGCTAGCATTCTGTGAAAGACTGGGTTGGTAGATAGGACCACAGTGTCTTCTTCCACTCGCACTCCAGACTGAATGCATGATCCTGACTTTGCTTACAAGTGCAAGTCAGGTTAGTACTGCATGCATCTATCCAGCCTTTACTCCCACAGGTAAATAAAAAATTTTAAACCATCCTTGATTGATTGGCAGAGAACAACCCACTGTCCCACCTTATTTTAGTTGTTGATAGGCTGCGTTCTGTAGCATACGCAGAAATAGAGAAGTGTTTTGAATACATGATCTACATATTTTGAATACATAACCTAAATATCTCAAAATGAAACAGTTAATATTTCAGCAGAACTGCAAAGTTCATCACTTAAGTTAGACTTTTTTCCCAAACACTGATAAAATCATTAAGCAGCAGAAGTCAGAGAACTGATCTCTGCAGGGTGTCATGAGAAACACAATCACTCAGTAATGATTTCTTATTTATAATTACTATTGGAACTTGTCACTTAATCAGCCCTAAATTCATTAGTGCCATGTTGACTATCATGTTGGATAATTGACAAATATGGCATGCAACACTGAATCAAATGCCTCACAAGAACAAGTCTAGTACATCAAAAATATTACCTTTATCAACGAAACTTGCAATCTCATCAAGAAGTGGCTCCACAAGCATCCATTCTATTACTTTACCCAGGATCAATGTCACAACTGATGGATTAATCACTTTTTGTATTATCTTATACTCTTACTGGTGCAGTGCTAGCTTTCTGCCAGCTCAGGGAGCTTCTTGGCCAGCTGCCGGATGAAGCTATTCTGGACTACTGGCTTAAAACCTCTGTCTTTAGTCATCTCCCTATTCTGAACAGCAGTTTAGTTCCAATATGTTTACTTGTCATTCTTCAACAGAAATGCATCTTCTGTTTGCTTTTTCCTAACTGCAGAACGTAAACATAAAGTAATGGAAAATCCAAACTTTTGAATTGTTCCTGTGAACTCCACAATACCTGCATAAAAATGAGCCAATACTACTGGTACATCACATTCTTCTTAATCCTTAAACATTTCTTTGCATTGTCCTTAGTGTTTCTGAAATGTATATTTTTGCTTACTGGTGCATTTTAAGGCAAGGGGCACTGTTAGTTAGTCTTCACTCCAATTCGCCATGAAGGTTTGTGCCATGCAAATGCCAAACATGATGTCAATGCCTGTAGATGAACCAAGAGATTACATCATTACTGTGCCAGGGTAGAGGAGCAGCTGAAGGTCTGTGCTCGGCTCGTACCAGCTACTCGATATCATGTGTGTGCATACAGCCAATACACGTGTGCCTCGGTGCTGAACTGTCCTGGCTTCTGTGCATGGAATTTCACATGACTTGGTTCTGGAAACCGTACGTATTTGCAGAAATGAGTGCTGAAATTCTGACCCCAGGACAGCCTTTCACTGGACTATTGTACCCTGTACCAGCTGTTGCTAATCTCACCGTTTCAGCCCCTGGATGTTGTTGCTTACTTACATCAATGGTTTTAATGTTGATTTAATCTTTACTGAACTCTTAAATAATTTCTTCATTTGCCCCCTCTAATTGTTTAAGATAAAGTATTAAAGAAAAGTCATAAAAAGCTAAGAAGAAAATAAATACTACATTATTGGCAACACTATTTTTTATGGGAACACAGTGAATCTGCTTGCAGAATGTGTTTCAGGTGAGCAGAACTCTCCTTCATGGGGTTCTGTCACTGTTGTCGTGGGGAGAGAGAGAGAACAAACATGGATTCGGTCCAGGAAGTAGGGAGAAGAAGCTTTTATTTAATTATATACCTCCCCTTTTATACTTTAGTGTTCTTGCATGGTATAAGATCATTGGACCTCTGGTCATCCACCTCCTAGGCTGATTGGTCAAATTCTACAACAGCCATTTCAAAATATTTCTCTAGTCAGTATCATAACAATCCACAGGTGCAAGATAGAAAGAATAGTTTACAGAAAACCATAATATTGTTTTGAATAGCTTGCATGGGAAAGACAGAGCTCTCACAACATGTTACAGTCTCACAAAATACTGCAGAAAGCTGGGAAATTTCTCTGCTGAAAACTTTTCAGCATCCACAGGGTTCTTGAGAAAAATGGCAAGTGGTCAGTGATGAATGAGCAGCAGAGCTTGGACACAAAGTCTAGAGTTGCTAGTGTAAATATTCATTCATGTACATGAAGTGTCCCACTCAAATTGGGGTACCCCAAAATTGGACTAACACAGGTTTCTTATGGTTTCTTTACAGTCTTACTGACTTGTTCAGGTGCAACACAATTTGAGTCACCAATAACTGCCATGTTATGAATTACCAATGGCAGTAAAACTTTGCAAAGCAACTGTATTTCTGCAGAATTCTTGCTGCCTGTTGACCCAGGTGTCCCTAGAGTCAGTCTTGAGATAGCTGTGTCCTTATGATGCCAGATGACACTAGGAGGGTTTCAGAGATGTGCTAGAGGAGCTAGGATGCCGGCATTATTTAGGTCACCCAGGCATGTCTTTTCTCCTTCATGGACAGCTCTAAGCTTCTAGGAAGCCAAGTCCTTCTTTCCAGGACTGTCCTTTAGCTTTACTTCAGCATAAACAATGTTAAATTCTCATGTAAAATTCCACTACCTTGTTCCATTACAGGGTATAATGTGACCTAATGAATATGACTAGCAGCAAAGAAGTTTTTAAAAAAGCAAATTGTTGGACTACTAATGAAATGTTTGCTATTTCTTTTCAGATGAGTGAAAATAATCATCGAATGAATACTGCCCATGAGCTATAAACACAAAGTTCTGTTGCATTTCTTGCATGGCAGACACTCTTTTCAACAGTAATAACCATACAACAGGCTACAAGGCAAAATTATTTAATAATCTGTGTAGTTATCAAAATAGTTTTCTGTAGCGGTATTGTTTGCATGTCTTAAAATTTGACTGATCCTCTCTTGAACTCATTAAAACTTTTAGCCTCCACTACATCCCTGACTATGTTTCACAATGTAAAAATTACTTCCTTAAAACAAAATAGAATAAAGAAGAAGAATGGATGAAAGAAGTGGGGATAAAGAATCTTTTCTCTGCCAGTGTTCTCAGCTGCTAACTCATTTTTCTGTAGACTCATGGTTTTTTAGTTTATCTGCCTTAGTCTATCTGCAAGTTTGGTCATCAGAAGTTTGTAGTTTCCTACATTAGTAGGTAAATATATATATTTGACTTCATACAGCTTTGCTAGTCTTTAAATAGTCTTTAAATTATAGAAATAATTAAAATATTGTAACAAATGTATTTGCTTAATAATTTTTTTGTCTAACTATGGAAATATTACTCATCAGATATTTGCCCATTTTAAAATAAAAATTAAAATTATTGTTTAGTAAAGAATATATGAAAGTCACACCACGCAATAGACTTCTAAAACCTCTCCCTCTGATTTTCTTCCAAACTTCCCACATCAGTCACATGGCACTCTGTCACTCCATCTGGTTTGCCAAGCTGTGGTATATTCAGCCTTTAGTAATTACATATTAAGAAGGGCTTTTTTCTCCACTTCTACCTGAAAATAAAAAGATGTTTCCATACTCTTTGAGTAAGGAAAGGCTTTTGAAAAGAGTATTAAAAGAAAGTTGCAACAAATTCATATAAACTCAGCTATATAAATGGGCACAGAGGTTTGCATGTACAATCACTTAGAAGTGAACGGTGACCAAAGATGGTCCAAAGGTTGGACTTGATGATCTTGGAGATTTTTTCAACCTTCTATGATATCATGGTCAAAGCAAATATGTTCTGTAAAGTGTACAAATAAACAGGCAAGTAGTGTTCAGGTTCCATTTAAGGAATCCAGAGTTGTAACACAGGGTCCTTCTCATGCTCCCAGCCCAGAGGCACATTTATTGCTGGCAATAAAAAGGAGGTTTAGCTAGCTAGCATGTACTTCTGTTGCCTTTTTTTTCCCCCAGTACCTACATGTGAACTAGAAGAAAAGAAAATGGGGAATTTCACTTCGGTAACACCACCACAGCTAAAATAAGCTTGCCATTTCACTTTCAAACTAGAGTCTTTTACAGGAATTACTTTCCATCACAGAAAGGAGGCAAAATTCCCATTACATTAAACATTAATTCATAAGTGCAGAAATCTCAGGGGCAGCATTTTGCTACTTTGCATGTACAAAGTGCTTTTGACACAGTCATCTCAATTTTTATAAATAGAGGGACTTCCCTATGCAGCAACAGAAGAGTCATTCTTGGTTGAAAACTAAAGCATAGTAGTTTGTCCCAGCTGACAGTGAACAACTGATGGATCAGACCATCTGAGTAGGGATTCCCACTTTATTACAAGTTTGTTTTGTGCTGACAGCACGAGGAATTCCCTGAATATTACTTTAGGTAGTCTTGAGCAAGTATTTAATTTGTCAGCATCACAATTCCTTGATCATAAAATTGGAAAAGATTAAGCAATCTTTGAGTAAATCACATCAAAATTAGAGAAGTCATTTAGAATAAAGTAATTAATATTCAGTATCCATTTAGTTAATAACTGGTGTCTTCATCCTGTTTTTCAAATAAATTACTAGGTTGCACATACTGCTCTAATAATTTGGACTAGTTATTGCATTCTATGCACCGTGCAAATTATTTATTTTGATTATCTGTTGAAAGCAAAGGAGTCCTTTTAGACTTTTTGAATGAGAAAGTACAATTAAAATCTAGTTGTTGTTAGAGATTTTTGCTTTTCTGGAAGATGATATTTAGCTATTCTAGTATATCTATACACTTTTAAGTTCTTAATGCCATGAAGTACTAAATTAGAAAATCTCTCAAACCACCTCTAATGAAATGGCAATGTTGGCTGTTTCATAAAACAACCATTGGTGCAATTTATAATCATATGACTAAATTAATGAAGGCTCCAAGGACAGATGAAGTAGTTTATATTTTTCACAATTACAAGGTCACATACAAACCATTATTCCAGAGCAGCCATTTACAATCACACTTTTCCAAGAGTAGTTTGGTTATCTGCTATAGTCTTACTCACATTAGCTTCAGTAAATATCTCCTAATTGGCTTAGAGGCTCAGTTTTCAATCTTCTATGATGTAGTAATTCTATTAGAGATCCATCCTAGCACTATTTTCTCTGTTCCTTCTGCGGACATGGATTGTTTCTCCATCCAGTGACTCTCATTTTCAGGAGCCATCCTTTTGTATGGCTGTGCTTTGGGAGTTTTCAAATGTTGTTGTAAGTTCCTAGTAAGAAAGGGTAGCAAAAAAACCCCTTCACCTTCATCCCAGGAATAATAAAAGTGTTAATTCTCTGTTGTTAGGCAAACTAATCCTATTTCTCTGTTGAGGTGCATCTCCCCCCACCACCCCTCGGGCTGATTTACAATTTCAGGCATGCTTGTTAGGCCCAAGCCTTGATTAATGCGTTCTATGCTGTTAAGCTCCCCTTGAGCTTATTGGAGACACTGTCTGCTCCCAGGAATTTCTGTTGTCTAATGAGGTCCTGTTTCCTAACAAAGAGTATCCCTGGTCTTCATGTAAACCATTCTAGACTGATTCTAATCTCATTTTACTTTGTGTGCTTTATGCATATAGTAAGTAACAGAATTAACTTTATCATCAAACTTTGTGCTTGTCCAAACTTACACTAATCCTGCTTTTGTTGATATTTTGGTCAGTGTTTCTCTGAGTGACCTAGACCACTCATTCACAACGCTCTCTCTTACCTTTCACTTTTCAGACATTTCTTTCAACTTGACCTTCATTGTTGCTTTCCCATTGTCACCTATTTAATTGAAAGTCTTTTTTAGCAGTTAATTTTCTTTTAGATATCTCAGTATCCGATTTCTTTTTGTAAAAGTCACTGACTGTAATTACTTTTCTATCCTTTGATTAAAGCAGCTTTCACACCCTAAATCAGTGCTGGTGACTTTTCCTGCAATAAGCTCAATGACATCATGTATAATTGTTGTTTATTACAACACCTTCTCCTCTCCTTACAATTACTTTCCAAGGTTGTCTTACCAAGTATTTTCCATCTGCATTCTTTCCTTTTCCCTGGTTTAATAAATTTGTCTGATACCCTCTCTGGGCTGCTTCCTAACACCCCGAGATGAGCTTGGAGCAGTAAGATAGCATGAATACAAGTTCTATTGCCCTTATTCTTCCCTTTTGGATGCAGTAGCTGGCCACTGTGAGGCAAAGGCGGTTTCACAGATATAAAACTTCAGCTGCAAGTGTAATAATCTCACTGAAGTACCCTCACTCCCCTGTGCTTTGACCCTGCGATGTTCTCCCACCAGGCTCAGCAGTAAGGACTCCAGAGCTATACAAAAGATGCAGCATGAGAATTTAAGGAGAAGAAAGAAAGGGTCAAGCCTCCTGCACTGAGTCTTAGATCTCCTCTCCTCCATGCCAGTTTCTTCTCAAAGAATGCTGTGTTCTTCGATAAAAGTACGCTGTAAAAACTTTTTTTAGTGGGACTTACACGGACTTGCTTCCCACAGCAGTTCCCCGAGTACAGCTGAAGCCAGATACAGTTTTCTATTGCAGCTGTAGAGAGCAGTCAAGACCAAACAGATCAGAGTATTTTCACAGTCCTTCCTTCAAACTGTCTTTTCCCATTTCTCAGTCTTGATCTGAACTTCTTTCTGAAAACAGCAACATATACTGTTTTTCATTATGAAAGTACTTCACATGATTTGACACTTGTTTCTTGAAGGACACTGGAGAATAAACAGTTTATATCAAAGAAAAATCAAGGCTAGATCAGAATTCAGTAATTCCTTGAATGACATCTAGAACAGATACTGACTAAACAATATCCTCATAGTGCAAGGGTATTTTGTTTGACCTAGGTGTGATCAGAAAGGAAAAGGCTACAGAAAGGAGATCTCACTTTTCTTTATCAAATGTTTTGCATGTAGCTTTTTGCTTCATGTGTTGTAAACATAGAATCATAGAAAAGCTTGGGTTGGAGGAACCTTAAAGAACTAGTTCCAACCCCCTATGACAATGATTACAATGATAAGACATATAATGATAAAAATTATAATGATTATAATGATAAGACATAACTCATTACAAATGACTAATTTCAGGCTAGTGTCTCCAGGTATTAAATATCAATTATTTCCTATTTTGTGTAGGTAGGTAGGTTAGATTAGTCAATTACCCATAAACATTGTTTTGGTTTCCATGGTTACTCAGGTGATTCTGGCACTTTTCTTCCACACTATTGGTTGCTAGGGATACAAGTTGTCATAAAATACAGCAGCTACAAGTCAAGATTGCAGGGGTATAGTCCTCCTGCATGCTGCACTTATATGCATTATATCTTGTTTTACACAGCACTTGAACCCTGAGGGCATAATCAGCGGAGTTCTTTGAGTTAACCAAGGTAATGCATTTGTTATAAAAGGAGAGGATGCTCACCAAACATAAAATGGATATGACATGGCTACGTTGCCTGAAATAAAGCACTTGAGTACCTTCTGGCAAAAGATAGAAATATCCTGATCCTAACTATATTATAAAATTCCAACCCAGACCAACAGAAACTGAATCAGAGCAGAGTGCTGTCTGCAGTTAAGGTCAATATTTCCTTATCAACAGGGAAAATCTCCTGCTCTGTACAATAGGTACTTGTTAAAAAGAATCCACAGTATTTGCAAATGTCTGCTGCAATATGTAAATGGACAAAATGAGACCAAACAGCCTATAAATGTAAAAAGGGATAGAATAGGAAGTGCACTGAACTAGATTTACATTTTTCTACTCACAAAATTGCAAGGAGAGCTTTATGTGGGCATTGGTATGTCTAAGTGTCTAAACTACATGGAAATACGCAGTAGACACAGTTATTAACCTGTATTCAGAAACTGAGCCTTTAATGACCTCCATCAGACAGCATGTAAAAAATAGGTGCTCTTTGTAATTTTGCAGTTCACATATATTAAAAAAATAAACCCCTGTGTTTTCATTAGAACACAGTTCGCTAAGATCTAAGCTTTTAAGTTCTTTCAAATGGAAAAAAACAAGAATACCTATACTTTTCAGACATAACAAACAACTTGCTGAAAATTAATAACTTTTAATCTTGCAAAAACTCAAAAATTGTTACAGTGTGCTATATCATCCTAGCTGCAATAATATTTATTCTTTAAAAGACAGTGTAAAATATAATTTAGAAACCTTTCTGAATATTGTTGCTGCCTGAAATGACAGATCACATTTCTGAAGCAGGATGTGACTCTGAATAAAAAAACAGCTTTCCCCCCATGAAAGAGAAAGCTTTAATTTTCTAATGGATGTTCACTCTCTGCTGTAAGTTCTAGAAACCTGGACAATTAAGTGTCTAAATAAAAGCTTGAATTGTTCTTCTTCTTTCTTGATATCTTTGGGGAACTATCCTTGTAAATTAATCTCTTTATTTCTTTTTCTAAGACACTCTGTTTAAATTATAATTTTTTTTTTTAATCCATACAGGAAATTTGTCATGCTTTCTTTCTAGTGTTAACTATATATTATTGACAGTAACTTTTTAAAAGCACAAAATGTGGGGGACAAATAGAAATGGCTTTCATTTCTGAAATATACGCTATCCATGGATAAAATTAATGGACAGTCTTATCATCTGCTTAGGAGCATAAAAATAAATTCTAGAGACCCAGAGCCTGCTGTTTAAAATATTATATTGCAATTTTAGATGGTTGACCAATGTTATACTTAGATATTACAGAATCTGAGGCAGGAGTCTTATTAGCTGCAGAAGAATAAAGCCTGTTTGGGTGGTTTTAATATAATTAGGTAATTATTTTTCATCTATAAAATTGCCTCTTTTCCTCTCTTTTAAACAGATTTTAGCAACTTACATTGTAGTTTGAGTTTTGAGTTTGTTAGCTGATTAACAATGTTAGTAGTCAGCTGAGTAAATACCTCCATGAAGAGATTTGCGCATTCATAATCATCATACTTAATTTAGGACCAAATTAAATAACATTGACTGTAGTTGAGGAATGACTTCTTAAGCTACCAGTGCTACAAACCAAAGGCATTAAAATTACATGCGGATTTCACTAGGGTGCTGCAAGCTTTATGTGAAAGCCGGTCCTCAAAACACTGCTAATCAAGCAGAAAACATTCTAGTAACACTGTCAAAAGTGTTGATCCAAAGTATAGAGCTGAATCTTTAGCCTTGACCTGAACACAAAAATGAAATTGGGATATTTAGCTTCAACATTAGCAAGCTTTTGAGTCCAGGATTTTCAGTGACTTTCAAGAAGTGGCCAAAATCACCTTTCCAGAAGAGTTGCACTCTTATCCATGGAACATGCTTCTGTGAGTTGGAAAACAGCTGCATGGAAACAGGGAAAATATACTGCAGAATTTCAGCAATACTTAAATAAAATTGTGCAAAGCAAGAATATGATGCATAGTGTCTGTCTAGGGTCTAGTGTGGGTTCAGGATATCAGACTTTTCTGATGCGTGTTCTGAGTCACTTATTTGACAATTCAACCTCCCTATGCTTTGTTTGAGTTTGTTTGAGGATACCAAGCTGTAGGTGTTTGAAGCTTTAGAGCTCTGAAACTTCTTGCCAACAGATGGTATGGAAACTAAGAGCTAACACAGGGTCAAAGGGAACTTGGGTGCTCATGGACTAGAAATACACAGAAATACCACAATCAGCTCACAAACGCTGAGACAAAACCAGCTGCATGCTGGGCAAACATAAAAGCTACCATGTATATTTTTTCCTAGCTGCCTGCTTTTGGCAACAATATAGGACAGGGTACTGCACTAGATGAAGCTTTGGCTTGACTGTGCTTATGTAAGAAACACTTGACATGTAATTTTTACAATCAGCTGTCCAACATAAAAGAGAGTAAGAATGAGTGTTACATGAGAGATTCTGCTCAAGATAAAACTACACTATGAGATACAAAAACGCTTGAAGCTCAGCCTGGGTAATTGGAAATAGCCTGGATTTTCTGTTCTGAGCCCTACACATCTCCCTGTAACTATGGACAGTACAGTGATATGGTTATAAAAATGGACCATGATGACACCATTTATTTTTTCAAAATCCTCTATCTGCTTTAATTTCCCTTTCAGTTAGCTATTTCTTTTAGGAAGGCTCATCTTGCAGTACAATTTCTGGTTGAGTACCTTTGTCAGCATGGGCCAGAGGTCATGGATCCAGCTGAGAAGACAAAAAGGCAGCAGGGCCAGTCATTTTATTCTAATTTGATGCATGTAAACTATGCCAGTATGTTTAATTCCTCTGTTTTCTATAGCTGATTTGTTTATAAGGACTGATTAATGCTATAGGAACCAACTATTGCAGGCAACAGTGACAAACTTCCAAAACACTAGGGGAAGACAGCTTCAGGGATCAGAAGGGTAAAAGTCCCCCCGCCCCTCACCTCCTGTTTCATCACACACCCTTTCCTCCCTTCCTACCGCCCTGGGACATGAAGGCCCTTCCTGGGGGCCACTGGCCTGGCCTTGCTGGGCATTGCATGGTGCCCTCAGCTGGGGCAGGAGGCTCATCCTGCTCATGCTATGGGGTGCTCATGCCCTACAGCCACAGCCATGGGCATGCTCTCTGCTGCAGGAGGTCATAGCATGATATGAGATCACCAAGGACATTTGAATTGAGGAGAGGGATAGACAGTGAGAAGTAACCCTTCCCCTATGATCAGGAGTCCTGGTCTCCTCCTGGCCTCAATGAGCTGCCCAGGAGTAAAAGAAAAGTCACATCTAGACACAGCCCTTCATTATTTTTGGCTATGTGAAGGGAAACCATGATATGACAACCGAAATAAAATTTTAAAGCACCTATTCTTAACATACCCAGAAAGCTTCTCAGGAGTAACACTCTGCTTAGAAACATCATTGTAAAGTCTCATGACAGCTAAGGCAGAAATCTCACTATTTTATTCATTTATGTTCCCAAATAACTAAAAGCTCATAAAATCCTCAGATATATACTACTTTTTATGGAACAGCTTTCAAACTACCAGCAATAGAGAGCATTTGTGGTCTTTTTTTTATTATTATTATTTTCATTTTGGAAAGGTTTTTGCTCACTTAGACTTTCAAGGAAATGATGACAGGGAGAAGAGTGGTTCAACCTTGTTTGTGGTTTCCCACATTGCCAAACTGTATCTTTTCTATTTGCCTTTAATACAGCTTTAACCTGTGTGGTTTTTTTACAAGGAATGAATCTGATGTTAAATTAAATTACTCCCTCCAGCTTAAGTGACTGGGAGCATTTCAGTGCTAAGAACTGGGACTGTGATTTAAGTGATACCAGTGGTATGAAATTTGGAAGTCTAATTATTTGGGCCATATGATGCAGAAAAAGACAGTCTAGTTAAGACTCACAGTGTCAGTTCATATTTACTGGCATTTTTAGGGAATTGCTTCTGCACCAGTCGTCTCTCTACGTCTGTAACTTTGACAAAGCAAATGTTTCCTGTTCTCCTACCGCTGTTTGTGAGTGAAAATGCCAGCACAAGCAAACAGTGCTCACACCTTTTGATTTGCTTCACATTCTCTTCTTCCTCACTAAGAGGAAAGAAAAACCATGAGGTTTGCTTTCACTGCTTAAATCTCCTATCCGTCCCTGGGAGTTGCAGCCAAAGGATTCATGGGGAAGGTGAAGACAAGGGGTAGGAATTTAATATTCCTAAGGATCCCAGAGAAAAGGGAAAGCACAATAAACTCATGCTTTGTCGAAGAAGCACAGGTTTATGTGCCTTTCTACATTATGGCTACTTTTGTTTATCTGTGTACCTTCTGGACTATTTCAAAAGAAAGGAAAAACTATATTAATGGCTGATGTTGTAGGACAGGTTTTTAATTTGGAGAAGAAAGAGAAGAAAAAAGAGGTTTCAGATCTTTGTGTGACTTAGCATCACACCTAAGCTGCAGATCCATCTCTAGCACTGACTAACTGCTCCCTCCTTTGATCAGCAGTGTTTCTTCACCTTTGAAAGAGTGAGTGAGTGGGGATGTAATATTTTTATTAGGTACAAGCCAAGTCATAACACTTTGTAAGAGACAATTCATTTTTCTAATTACAAAGACAGGCAAGAAGATGATTATATTTGGTGCAATTAAGTGGTTAGTCATTCTTGCAGAATGAGAAAATTTGAAACAGAATGAAACAGCTTTTAAAAACCTTTTTGAACTACAGTAAAAGCAATTGTATGAAATAAAGGCATAAATTCTAAACATTTTACTGACTATTGAATATTAAGCAAGCACTGTATCTTTAATTAAATACGTTTTAAACAACTTAGTAAGTACCCAAATTGCTGACAGTCAAGTGACAGAGCCCTTATATCAATTAACCTCTTACATTGATGTAAAAGGCAAAATAGCTGCTGAATGTGACAACTAAAAGTGGTAAGAAAACACCATAAATATTTAAAGGTAGAAAAACCGAAATGCAAAACCTAACAAAATATTTATTGGGCTTAGAATTTGAATTCTTTTCCTGAATCAGAATCCATATGATATCATGGAAACTATCCATCCCAAATGTTTTACACAAATATGGCATATAAGAAAATGCAATGATTCTCTCCTATTGATAATCAGTTAACAACAATGGATACTGATAAAATTCCATGTGATCAGAAGCATTATTTTTTTAATACTTTGATTTAGGTATCAAGAAAAGCAAATTCTTCTGAGGACCCATGCAAAGCTTTAAACATTTCTAAAATTAGCTTGAAATTACTAAAACAGAAGAGATAAAATAAGGAAATGTTAAACAACTGTGGAGGTAAATAATAATTAGATTTTTTTTTAAAAAAAGGGGAAGAAGCAAAACCACAGTAATCACAGGAAATCATTTTATCTTGATTAAAAGTATACATATAAAGAACATTTATGCTCTTAGCTATTGAAAATAATCTGATATTAACTATAGAAAATAATCTGAAACAGTAAGTAACAAAAATTTGTTAACAAAGAGGCTGTCATTTCAGTAAGGCTGAGAAAATGGGAGGCTTAAATGGAAGATGCAGTAGGCAGGAATGTTGTTACATTACAATTGAAATGAAAGTAACACTGCATCTGCAACAACCCATGGTAAAATCATTACTGTGTCATTATTTATGGATTCATGCACACTTGACAAGAAATGGACTTAATAACATACAGAAATGTTGTACAACTACAGTTTTGGTTAAGGAAAAGGGTAAAAGTATAGACCTGCCTCAATGAAATATACTTCAACAACAGAAAGAAGGAAAGGATTGCATCATGTCACTCTAACCTTTTGCACTCTTACTAGATTTCCTGATACTGTCACTGGTGGGACAGAGAAGCCAATAAAAACCTACTCAGACACAATTTGTCAAGGCAGAAGCTTTTCCTGGGCTGGCAGTAGAAATGACATGTAAGAACTGAAACAGTGGACCATTGTGGCCAAGGGGAACACAACTCATTCCAGCTTTCAAAAATTTTTACAATTATTGAGGAATCAAAAAAAAAAATCTGTCTCAAATGCCTTGAAGGTGAATATTACCCTTTTTTTCAATGTTGGTAGACTCTTCCTTGAACTAAAACAGATGAAGTTATTTTAGCTATTTAAATGGGAGGTAGGAAAAGGGTATTTTCAGAAAAGTGCAGTAGAATCTAATAAGGGTTAAGTAATGTGACCAAAGTGGCATATGTCCCAAACCTCTTTCTTTTGGAACAGATGTCCCAGGGAAAAGTTCAGAGCAGCTGGTTTAGCAAACCAAGTGAGAAGGAGAAGGAGAGTAGGGTGCAGGGTGACTGGGAGGTCTGTGCCCACCCCCTGTGGTGGGAGGAACCTCCTGTATGTCACCGTAATGTTGCGTTATGCCTCAGGTCAGGGCTTCCCTGTCACAGCAAGAAGCTGCTCATAAGGTTCACTTGGCAGTGATGGGGGCTGCATGTCAGAGGCAGACTCCAAAATGACCCTGGATATCTGGCGGTGAGTTAATTGTCCTGGGTGATGACAGCTTCACAAGACTTTTGTCTGATCAAATGAAAGCACTTACTGTAGGAAGGCAGCTGGAGGTAACTGGATCAACATTCACCTAGAAGGCTACAGTTTGAAGTTTTAATGATTTTCAGACAGCATTACAGCATGCTGAGACCATTATTTCGTGAGCATTAAGCCTATTAATTTATCAATAATATGAAAGGCAAGAACTGGCTCAGCAAGAAAATATCTTCTTAGTAGCCTCAGCCATCTGCAGCAAACCTGCTTCACGATCTCTTTTGCCATTTCAAAGCACTTCTGGGATTTGCAGACTGGCAATAGAACAGGCGCCACGTGCTGCTGCTGGGTTTCCTGAACGGGAGCTCTTTGCTCCGATTCCTTTGTGTTTCTGTAGGAGTAGTGCATCTTGATCATTCAGTGGAGAAGACAGTCTGGAAAGTCAGGGGCACTGGATCAGCCACCCCTGTGCGGGGAAAGCAAACAGGGACACCCTGTTTTAATTAAGATAGGGGGAGGAACCTCCTGACAGGACATGAAGAGGATTTGTGTCCCTAAGCTTGTGCTGTGCTAAGGAGCCTTTTGTGTACCTGCACAGATCCTTCAAAAAGTGCTGATATTGAGTGAAGAATCCTTCCTGCAGAGAAAATAATTTAAAAAAATAAAATTGTTCCACTATACATGGTGCCTTAACAGTCGGTAAAATTAGGATCACACAACCATTGGAGGACAATTGTCTTCTCCCACTGGGTGAGTAAATCAACTCCCAGTGCTGGCCGGAAGGCTTCAAGGCATGAGAAATGGGGCTGTCAAAGGAAAGATATCCAGGCTTCCTCTCTCTGCACACATATCCTCTCTTCTAAGTCAAGTAGACTTGGTCAACAATGGAAAGAACAAGTCTTCTCTTCCTTTTGTGTTGTTATTAGAATATTTTTTAGGAATTCACATGATACTTTTTTACTTCAAATAAGTAGACTCAAAACAGCCAACACGCAGGAATCACAGAAACTGTGGAATCAAAACTGGCATAACAACTTAACAAAAAAAAAAAATTTAAAAAAATGTCAACAGACAGCTCCTTTAGTCTCCTTCATATATATTCAAAAGCAATCCACTATTACAATTCCGAGATGTCATTCCTTACTTTAGAGAGCAAGCACATGAGTCACGACCTTCCCATACTGAGGAGGACTTAAGTAGCTTCAGGAAATATCATAACAGACCACCGTTGAAAACAGTTGGTAGGGTGGGAATCAGATGAGGAGGTAAAAGCTGTTGTTCACTCAAGAGATAACATTTTTACATCTTTGAAATGCTTTATTTTTGTCATCATCCTGTAGTATCTGCAAAATACTATTTACCCTGAGTCAAGCACTGGCAATTGAAGACTGAGCAGAAGTTGGCAATACAGCAGCATCACTACTAGGTGGAACAGAGGATCTGGGACCTTGACAGGCTGGTGCAAAACAGCATGAAACCTTTGCAAGTAAAGTTTGAAATCCACTGCTCTTTTTGTTTTATTTCACTTAAAAATGAAATTGCTTGTTCTAAAATGTTGCTGAGGTGCATATACTTAAATCACTTCTCTGTGTCACATGGACTTTGGTGTTGAGTAGAAAAATGCCTCTTTCCAAATCAAATTGGCCTATTATTTTGGAGTGGAGCTGTAAAAATCAAAGAAGCAATCAAACCATTTCTACATGCTCTGACTGCAAACAGAAAATGGGAATGAGGCAAGAATAGAGCAAAATCAAAGACAGAGAAATGCTGAATATTTTGTTGAAAAGCTATGCTGAATAAGCTATAGGTTCTCTTAGAGAGGTTTCAGAGAGAGATGCTTGTCATTAGGATGTGGGACTTCACCACGAGCAGTGGTGGTCCCCAGCCCAACATTTTTCAGAAAACTGGAAAGGTAAGGATCAGAAGAAAGGCAAAGAGGATGCGTGAGCTGGGGAGCACGCCCCACTGCAGCTCATGCCAGACAGGTGCTGGCCTCCTGCTGCAGTCCCTGTGCAGCCAGTCACTGTGGGAAATCCTTGCTAGCAGTAACAGTGTCCCCGAAACACTGCACGTGGAAACACAGCAGCCAAAAGCTGCCCAGGTGACAAAGGTATGGAGACCGGCACGCAACATGACAGTACACGACTGTGGGATCCCACCTTCGAGGCCCCTTGGCAAACCAACAGCAGTACCGTGGTCGCCTTTCGGGCGCCGGTACACAAAGTGGCGTGAGGCAGAGGGCCCGGCTGCCTTCCCGCTACAGCTTGTTGGCTCAACACCTTCAGACCTTTGCTGAAGGTCTTCGGACCTGGGAGACCTCTCGCTGCTCTACCTCCAGGTCGCGTCTCTGAAACAGTAAAAACCCTGTCGGTGCAATCCGTGGACGGTGCCACGGCTCCACCGCAGCCGTGTCCCGCCGCGCGGGGAGGACAGCAGCGGGAGCGGGGCTGCCGTGCCGAGGGGGCTGCGCCTCCCGCTCTCCCCCTCCTCAAGATGGAGACGCGGCACCTCCTCGCCTTGCTGCCGGCAGGACGCCCCCCCCACTCCCTCTTGGCATGGAGCTGGACCGACCCCACCTCCCCGCCGGGTGCCACCTCCCACCCCTCCCCTGCCATGCCCAGGGCGGCCGCGGCTNCCGGCGCCCAGCACCCGCGGGAGGGGGCGAGGGAGGGGCGGCGGGGCCGAGCCGGCTCCTGCCCTCCGCTAGGTAGGATCGCCACGAGATAGGATCGCCACGAGATGGGGTCGCCGCCGCGGCCTGGGCGAAGGTGGGGAAGGGGCGGAAAACGGAGCCGGTGCTCCGGGTGAGGCGCTCCCCGAGCTGAGCTCTGGGCAGCCGCCCTCGGCTCCCGGCGGGGCGCAGCCCGGGCTCCGGTGGAAGGAGCTGCTCTGGCACGGCTGGGAACGCCGGGCTGGAAGGCTGCGGGACAGCGGTAGCGATGAGCCACCACCCGGTCTTCCAGGGAGTTCTCCTTCCCTCCTTGACTCCCCCGATTGCGTGTAGCAAAGTGTGTATCCTGTGCGACCTGTTAGGCCTGGAGCGTGGGGAGATACAACAGTGGGCTGCTTTGGGGAAAAATGTGTGTGTGTTGGTGTTTAGTTGGCAGATAGATGTATTTATTTATGTACGTGTAGAAGAATAAGTATGTATGAAGGATCAGTTTTGATAGGATATTTCCTAGGTGTGCATGTGCATTTAGGTATGTCTGATTTGAGATCAGAAATCATAGCGTTATGTTGTTCTCTGTGTGTGTGTCTATATTGATATTTATGTATCCAAGGAATGTAAGAATATTGCCTTACCCAAGCTGCTCTCCAGTCTTCTATCAAAGTGTGTTTTTGTTACAGCCCAGACATGTATTTATGTGTCTGCTGAGCATGGTGCTAGTGTGTAGTATGTGAAATGCTTTATCAGATTTCATTCTGAACAATAGAACAGAGCTTAAACAGGAGAAAGTGCTATGTGTGATTTTTATATCACTGCAGTTTTGGGTGTTTATCTGCATTATGATTGCTATACAGAAACAGTTCCATCCTTCTCCTGACCCCCTTCAGGCACCTATTTAAGAATAGTCAGATAGCTGAGGGAACAAAATGAAATGCAAGCTGTTTTGCCCTCTGTTCCTCCCTATCTGTTTATACTGTAGGAACACTCTCATGTTCCTCACACTGACTGCATGACAAGATAACGGAGTTGATATATTAAACTCTGGGGTAGGTTCTCTGTCTGTTTTTGCCTTTGCAATATCTTGTAGTTGGAGACTGGTCCTCTGCCACACAACTCTCAGAGATGTTTGTTTCGTATAAGTATCCACTCCTTGTGTTTGACAGGATCTGACTGTTGCAGTTGATGTTTCACAGTTAGGCACTGCATTGAGCCAAATTTGAATCCTTAAAAACATGGCATAATACAGAGTTAATAGGTGATACTGTCTATACTCATTTTGGTATCTTAGATGATGGGAAGTGAGCTGCTCAGCATGTTGTGGGTCTGAGTGGTGCAGATAAGGTGAGAGTGTGTGTGTACAAGCTTCTCAGGCTGATGCTTCTTCCCTAAGCACAAGGCAGTGGAGAATGCAGTATAGCCTGGATTTGACATTATTTAAGATAAGTGGAATTATGGTCATGGTGGTCTCTGGAGGATGCTGTGCACTGGGATTGCTTGCCCAGTTTAGTCTTTTCCCCACCATTTCCTTTGGGGAATAGTGTGATGGAGGGCTGAAGGAGCACTTCCATAACACTTCTGAAAACTTCAGGTTCCACAGAGAACACATGCCACTATTAATTTGCTTTATCTTCACTAGTTGTGTATCAGTGAGCTGTAATTCTGTTGATTCTAATGAGCTGAATGGAGTGAAGAAGTTCTGGTGACCTGGAGATGCTGTAGTCTGGTTCAGCTTTGCATAGAGCTGACCTCTCACCGCATTGGTTTTGGATGCTGTCTGAGCAGGCTGATAATTTCAGTGGCATGGAGATGGAGGAGTTACTATGGCCAGGTTTCTGAACCTGCTAGTGAAATCTCCATCAGGAATGCTTTCAAAACAGTTTATTCTCTCTCCTACCCATATACAAAGACACGATATCTGCTTCAGGTCGAGTCTTTCCAACCCTTTCCAGCTGTACCTTCTGTAATGTTAGAGCAGGCTTGCTATGGGCTTCCACATATACCAGTGGTATGGACTTTGCTTACAGACCTCTCTTTTAAGAAAGTGTGTGGGAAAGGTTTATGTATGCTAGTTTTGATATGTTAGTATGCTAGGTACTAAATGTATATCCTTAATGGGAAACTGGTGATTGAAGGTGGAGCTGTGAACAAGTGCTGCATATCCAGCAGTCTCTAATTTCAAGACTGTGGAGAAAGCAAAACCATTGTAATGGATATTGTACCTATGGGGAGAAATCCTTCTTACTGTCTGGCAGTTAGCTTTCAATTTCTGTCACAAAGTGTCTTTCTGTACAAATTTATAATCTAATTTAACAGCAGATATACTTGCATTTCCATTTAAGCATCTAATCTCTTCCTGATTGATGCCAGGGTATGACCACTGAGTATTTTTCAGGATGATGTGAGTTTGTACTAAGCAGATTGAAATTGAGTCAGTCCAGCTGGAGATAATATGAATGTGGTTAGTCTAATGCCAGTTTTCAGCTAGTTAACCTTGATGAAGGGGCCAGTTCAAGGGTTGTTTCCTGTCCTAATGCATTTTCTTTGATTAATCTGTCCTCTGTACAGTTTGTTAACAGTTCTTCATGTTGCAAGGAGTTCCCCTAGCAAAATATAGATGGGTTTTAGAGAAATAAAATGTGCTCAATTATATGAGATTGGGCTCCAGAAGTTTGCATCTTAGGGGAGTGTGTGCGTACTTGTGCTTTAGCTGTTTATTACAAGCAAGTGGTTTTCTGAACAGCAGAATTAATGAAAAGTTCTTTAAAGTTGTGTCTTGAGGTCAAAAAAAGATTTTTTCGTTGTCTTTCCCTGTGCCTCCTCATTTTTGCTGTGTAGCTCCCTCTTTCCACAGGCTGGACTGATTTCATGACACATAGGCTACCATTTTCAATTAGAGAAACTGGATGGCATATTTTATGAGGTTTGAGCCTGTAGATGTTCAAATTGCAGTTTTGCCTTCTCTGGCCCGGCTTATTTTACAAAAGTCATGAGAATTTAACTATCTTCTGGTAATCTGTTCTTCTCTGGTTGAAATCAATGAGTGGCTTAAAGGGTACATAAGTGAAAAAGAAAATCTGTCAAGCAAGATTTTTCTGTGCAGGAGAGCAGACTAACAATGGACATAAAAACTTGACATGGTCATGTGGGTCAAAAGACGTCCCCATGTCTAGAAATGGATGTGCAGCATCCAACTGCATTGAAGCTCTTTTCTTGAAGGTGATAAAATAGCAAGACAAATTGAGAGAGTGTTTATGTACTTCATTTGGAAGATTTGGGTTTTTCTGGTTATCTGCTGGTGTACCTATGCCCCTTATGCAGGCTTTTTCTCCTGCAATGTGTGTTATTGTATCTCAGGCAGTCGCTGTGTGTGTAATACTCTAATCTCAGAAATGGTCAATTAACTTTGTTTACATTAGTACTTACATTACTTGATCCAGTCTCTGCCAATCAATCTCTGAATAGCTTTGAAAGCTTTCATAATTAGACAAGTCTGATTTTATCACACCATAGCGTGATACAAAAATATTACCTAAAATCCTAGCACATCCATTTGACTTCAAGTGACAGATTAATGTGTCTTCTACTGTATGGTTCATTCTTTGTTCATTAATGAAGGTAGTATGTATCACCTGAAGGCCATGAACCAGAAAGTTTGCATCTCATGTAAAGGAAGTGGGTTCAGAGAACTTCTACAGTAAAACTTAAATTTTCATGTAGTAGTTTTGCATTGTCTTCCTCCACAATGTTTGCATTGAGAGTACTATTAGTGCTGGAGTGTCAAAGTAAAATCTAGTCATTAATTTAAGTGCAGCAATTCAAATTGCACTTGCCAATAACATAAAAGTTTTTGCAACTCTTTCTGTAGCTAGTATTGCTTTGGCTGAGGTTATAAATTTGATTTTTTTGAGACAGCCTCATGTTTTATGTGACAGCTAGCCTCTACGTTTCAAAGATAGAAAGTGTCTGCAATTTCCTTTGAGCTATGATCATCTCTGTATTCAGCACTTCTGAGATCAGTGTCTGGGGTTCCTGCATAGTATGTTTGCAAACCTGGTATCCAGTCTGCAAATATTAGCTTTGATACTTTGGTAGAGATCATGTTACAAGATGAGTCATCTTAATTTTTTTTTTTTTAAGTATTAGATACTAAATACCACTCTTATTGCAACAGTTGAATTGCAACAGTTCAAGTTATCATAAAAGAGATCTTCTGACTCCTAACACTGACTTAAATGGGGTCATGACTGTCCCATGAAGTTTTTTCTTAAAAAAAAAAAAAAAAAAAAAGGCAGTATTTAAAGTCTTGACCAGTCTATGAAAACTGTAAATCTTGTGGTTTTAAATTGTACAGTTTTCTCTTCAGTAGAGAGAGAGGGTTTTTTTTTCTACTGAAAATTGAGACCTTTTCAATAATTACTGTAGTTCAGGAATGGCACTTTAAGAAAATTTGTCAAAATCCTAAGAACTGCAATTCAACAATGGTGTTTTTAATCAATTAATTGTTCCTTTTAATTTGAGGATGTGGAATATAAGTGGAAAAAAAATGCTCTTCATTTCAGCTCAATGCAATAGCAAAGCATTTTGTAGTTTTAGGATAGTCTTTTTTGACCTTGAGCAAGTGCAAAAAAAAATGTGTTCTTGTGTTCTGTGCAATTATCTGATTCAGATTAAACTATCCATGTGAGAATCTTTCTTCCACCTCTCCTTATAATTTCCTCAAGTTTCTCTGGAAGCATCAACCTGCACTTGCAAATTGTCCCTCTGCTGCACAGGGATGCCTCAGCACCTATCTGGAGCCCGCTGTGCAGGGCAGCTTGCTGTGTGTAATTGCTTTCTGCCATAATAGCACTTGAAGGAACTAGGCAGTCGATTGAGACCACACGACTTTGTCACACAGGCCTTCAGTCAGCAGTTGGGCAGTAGCAAATTTGGATTCTGCAAACTGAAGAAGATTCTACCACCTTCTCTGCAGTTATACGTGTCCTTTTTGCAGGCAGTTTGCTACATCTCTTTTCGCTTTTTCCATCTGAAGCTCGAAACTGATGTTTTGTACATCCATTGGATAGTTTCTTCTGTGACCCATTTTCCTGTTGGAAAAAAAGTAGTTAAGTACTAGAAGATAGACAGACATACAGAGATTCTGAACTACCCTTCATGGCAGGCTAATGACAGGCTAGATGAAAATCCAGAGGATGATGCAAGGTTGCTTTGTTTTGCCTCTGTGCTGTGGAAGGTACAAGATTCCATCTTGTTCCTTCACACTCTCCTTTTATGTGTCTCACTTTAATTTTCATTGTGGAGTGCATATTTGAAGATTGCCTCACTTACCAGTTGTCTCTCCTCTATGTCCTTGTGAAAATGGAAAACAGATGGAGACCGAGTATAATGGTTTAGACGAGTTGTCCAATAGTTTGACTGTCTTCTGAAGGGAGATATTTTGATGTGTCTGGCCTGTCAGTGGGGAGAGAAAGGCTCTCAGGTGTCTAGTGATCTCACTCTGCGCTACTAACTTTTCCTAAGGGTTAGTTTTTGATTAGCCTTCCCTCCTTGCTGGGCTGGCTGACCTCAGGGCTATTCAAATGTTTGTATTGAAAATTAAGTAAGAGCAATCCTGAAACATGTAAATCCTGACACTAACACAAACAGTGTATTTATGTCTTAGCAGAGCAGTTCCACCATTCATTGGTGGGTTTAAAATATTCTTTCCTTCCTTGTCAATAGCTCTTGACACCATATACCCCTGCAAACTCTCTCACCTTTAGGATTTCCACAATTGTTTGCTCTCTCCATGGCAGTTGTAATAAAGGCTGCTTAAATCTTGTAGAATAAAATAAGGGCTGCTTAAATCTTCTAGAATAAAACTGCTCTTTCTATGTAGCACTGCTTTTTTGCCTTTATCTGGCTGGTGTCACTTAGCAGTTCACGTAGCTGTGGATACTGGTGGAGCTAGTGGAGCACATACTATCCAGCTTAACATGGCGGAGTATATTCAGCTGTTCAGTTTGTTGTTTTGTCACTGTTAACTTGCTGTTTGGGCCCTGGACTTGACTGAGGAAATTGATACAGAGTTGGGATGTAATGCCAATCTAATGTCAGCCTTCACTAAGACCTGTGGGAGACCCTCTTAATGAAGCAGAGAGATATTTGCGATTATAGCTATATCCTGTAGCTGCAATAACTTTCCATCAGTAGTCATGGTTTTGTTTTCAAGTATAGGTACCTATTGTTAGAAAATTGTGTGAGAGGAAGGTGACTTTGCACAGGTCATAAGCATTGATGACTCTGCAATATCTTCCTCATCTGCTGAAGGGTTTGAAAATTATCCCCTTTATTTAGATGCCTAACTTGTGGCTGTTTTGATGATGTGTGTTCATACAGCATGTGTTATTGTTAGGAGTCCTAGTGTCTGCGCGTATCCTGATTTTTTCTCTCTGTTACTAGGAACAACTGCTACTGGCATGAAGTTTAATTTTCCTCCCTTCTGCAGTATTTATGCAGTGTTAATGCTCAGCTATTAAGTAACTGTCTCAGGTATTAATGCAGGTACCATAACTGATAAAATAACTAATTTGAATTCTTCATGAGAGGTGGATTTCCTGTAGGATTGGCTTGTATTACACTTAATAGAAATGCTGACAAATATGTGTGTGTGTGTATGTGTGGTTTTTTTTGTGTATAGAAACTTTCATTAGGTGTGGTAATAAGTTCATTTACTCGGCCAGCCTGCTTTGTAAAGGAGATGCTGTCAGTTCAAAAATAGGGATTTTTCTTTACCTGTGGGTTTAGTTTCAGATGCTGTTTCAGTATTTCTTTCAGCATGTTCCCTAGCTGTACTAATGACCAGAAGGGCAAGGAGGCAAGGAGCCCCTGCCTTCCTTTCCAACCGATGCCAGTGTGGCTGGGCTCAGTGTTCAGGGCCCTCACTGTCCTGGAGGTTTCTGCTGCCTGGCAGTGCTCTCTGACTGCCTTCATGACACCATTTGTCCCCATCTCTGATTTTGTTGAAATGCAGGGATTCTGCTACACCTTTTGTGGAGTGCCAGCATACTGCCTGATGCTATATTTGCAGTTTTGCAGCTGTAGGATTTGAATGTATTCCCAGACCCAGGTAATTCAGTCTGTACACGTTCTTACTGCTAATGGCCCTGGCCTAATTATGTGTAGGAAGTGGCAATATAGTTCTGCTTGGCTGACCCCTTTCTCTAAGGGAGAAAATTACTTGAGTCTGCATTAAAGTTAAGGTGAACCAAGTGCAGAGTGAGATCTGGGGTGGAGGAGAGGGGGAATATGAAGGTAATTCTTTTTCCTTGAGAATCTGTTGTACTTCATGTGTTATCTATGAAAAGGTGTTGTGGTCCTGATCAACAACTGCATATATTTAAAAGATCATGAATTCAAAATGTTTGTGTAGAGGGATCAGTTCAGAATTTCCCCTTATCCTGTTGGCTAGAGCACTGCCAGAAGCTGTCAGCTGGAAGAGAAAAACATAGTTTTCAGAATAAGGCAATATATGTATAATACATATCTGTTTTGACCATACCTGCTTCTCAAGGCTGCCATCCCTCTTCTAGCTAAAAGTGCAAGTCAGACCTGAACTCTTAAGAGCCAAGAAATGCCAAAGTAATTACCAGCAATGCTGTCTGCTTGTATTGTTATAAAATTAACAGGCTTTGTGTTACACGTGAAAGATAGAAATTCAGCTAGCGTATTAATCTCGTAGCCTTAGTTATTTTTAACTGCTGGGATTTCAGGGCTGGCCACCTTAAATTTTAATGTGTCTTGTGTTTGTGTGATGAAACTTGCACTTGTGTGGAACAGGAAATTATCATGGGGAAGGTAAGAGGAGCATTGCATGCACACACTGCAGCGCTGTTTACTGTTTTAACAGTTCAAGAAAGCACGCAGTGTCTCGTAGCTTTGTTCTCATCTGTGGATCAGAAGCTGTGCACTGAATTGTGACTGGGTGTGCTTTGTGTCTGAGCTTGATCCTAATATCAGGAAGCACAGGCTAGTGTTGCAGTGAATGTGAGCTCTTTTATTATGTGGAAATTAAACATCAATAGATGTGGAGCCACAAAGGAGCATGGGAGGACACAGTGCTGCTTTTGTGCATTCACTGTATCCTCACATGGTGTGTCCCATCATGATTCAATGAAGATTGTACATGTGGTCCAAAGTCTGGCATTTTGCAGCTTTGTTAAGTCGTATTTTCTTAATATAAATTTAAAAAAAAAAAAAAAAAGAAACCAAACCCACAACAGTTCTGAACACAGGACAAGTAATGCTGAAAAAGTCTGGATCATTTGCACCATCTCTCAGTGTTTTTCTTAGTGTTGCTAAAGTAATCATGTGGACTCCTCAGGGAACTGTTCTGTAGGAAACAGAAGCTGCTATTTGTCTCTTTTTAGTGACAGTGGGATTGTAAAGTTGGCCTTGCAGAGGAAAAGGCCTATAAAATAAACAGATTATTTTTCTGCCCCTGATTGTAGTTGATTCTGACCTCGTGATGTTCTGATACCAAACCTGATGCATTTTTCCTTAGGCTAAAGAACTAAAAGTCTCTCTTAGGTCTGGTCCATTTGGCTGTTTCTGGGAATGAGTGAAGGTTACAGCAAATGCACAATATCTCAGAAACCTTGAGCTGCATTAATAAGTTCTGCAAATCATATTTTTAGTGGCTAACAACTTTTCCAAGTCTAGAAGGATTTCCATAGAAACAAGAAAAAGGCTGTATGTGAAATTATGGTCTTACCATAATAATATTTCTTCTGCCTCTCAAGGATGAAGTATTTGGGGTTTGTGCTAATAAGTTGGAAATATTTATTAGGAACATAGCTTACTAATGCTCCTCTGGTTTTTTTTTCCTCAAAAGCCACAGGAACATTTCAAAAACTGTTGAAAGGTGAAGTCTATAAAAGTTGTATGCTCTGTACATTTCTCTGGTTTGGTTTGAATGTTCTGAAATAAAACACCAAATAAAAATAATCACTTTGAGTAATGTGTTAGAATAAATGTGCATGGGCAAGTGTATGCTGCTGGATTCATCTGGAAAGGCTTAAGAAATCATCTCTTTTCAGCTGGAGATCCCTGCCTGCATAACAGAGAGCGGGATAAATAGACTTTCTCATGGTGACGGTGACCATATACTGGCAGATTGTCCAAGAAGGTTGTGGAGTCTCCATCATTGGAGATGCTGGATCTGTCTGCACATTGTCCTTGGTGTGGACGGGTTGAGCTGGGGGGTAGACAAGGTGACTTCCAGAAGTCCCTTCCAACGACAACCATTCTGTGGATGGGTTGTGTTAATCTTCATAGTTCATTTCAGTGTGAAATTAAACAATTTCATTTGCTTCACGTTTACAGTGAAGTCAAAAGACAAGGCTCCATGTGGTGGGACCTTCAGGACTGACCCTTTCCCTCTTATGTGCAAGTGCTCATTTCTGTTCAGTTGCCAATGATCCTGTACCCCGACACTGCTCAGTGGCTATTTCAGTGGCTGCATAAGTGGAACATTTAGAGTGACTTGGCTTGAAAAAAATAAGAACTTTTGGTCTTTTTGTCTGATACAAAACCAAATAAGTTTATAGTTGATGGAAGGACGGAAGAGCAATTAGGCAATGCAAGACAGCAAAATGGCCCTGTTGCTGAAAATTTTGTATCATAGAAGTAGTACCTGAAAGCACCCAGACAACCTTTTGCTCTTTCTCAGGTCAAGACTTACTAAATTTGCTACAGAGGAGCACAACTATGTGTATTCTGTCAGGAATTACTTCCTGGGAGAACATCTAATTGCAGATATTAAAATAACATCATCTTAGAAGCAGTATAGTGTTGTGTGCTTGATTTTTTTTTTTTTTTTTCCGGTGATCGGAGATAATTTTTCTAATTGTGCAGCATAGGAATAGATTGGGAGACCAGCTTACTCTTCACTAAGGCAGCTGCCTTAGGAAGGGGATTTTGTTATATGTTGGATAGAACAAAGGTCACAGAAGTCGAGTGTCAGGCTTTTGGAAAGTTAGTAATAGTCCCTCCTAGTTTTACAGGGAGCTTTCCTAAAGCCTTATCTTTTTGTATTTGGGACAGTCCTTGCTCTAGTCATGTTCTGTGGTCATTTTGCTTATGTTTTGAGCAGAGTTAATTCTTGTACCACAGGCTTGAGGAGAAATTGTCAGAGTCCAATATTCTCTGACCAGGCTCATTTAGATAGTCCATGTGTAGAGCATGAAATGTCTAATATCAGATTTAATTATCTGGAGATACTGTGACAAGGAATTCCTGATTTAGTGAAGCAATACAAAGTATACTGAAATCACAATGCAAATATCCATTATACTTGGGAAAATATAGCAATGGCAATGTACAGTTCTATCTCAATACCAATATGATTCCCCTTACTGTACTCTATAATCCCAGCATCACAACACTGGGCATCCTCTGTCACTGGGATGGAACATGTGGGTTGAAGCTAGCTCAGGCCCATTGCTGTCTTTGAAATTTTTTTGTTAGTTGTTCAGTTTTTATTCTCTGTATTGGGTTAAGCCACCTGTTCACTTGGCTTGTGCTGGTCTGGCGTTCTCCGGGAGGCAGTCACACTTTAGTGAACTAACTGGGGGAAATATTTCCACCATCAGTTGATCCACTCAGTTGTTGATAAAACACCTAGCATCTAGAAGACCAGCCTCTGGTCCATTTTGTCTTGAGATAAATACATGGAAAAGCTGTGGTCAGTCACAGAAGAGCAAGTTGGAGACCAGGGTCCAGTTGTTTGTCTGGTTTAGAGACACGCCACCTATAAAGGATCCCTTCTTGGAGGGCAGAAGTCCGACTGCTGAGCTACTAGGGTTTCTACTGTAGCTTAGCCAGCCCCGGCATGTCTAAGTAACTTACTTTTCCTTTTGCAAGGGAAAAAGCCTAGACAGTCTTTCATCACATAAAATTATGTGTGGCAAGAAACCTACCAAGAGCAGCCAGTTAGCATTTCTATCATACGTAGATGCAGCTGAAATATGAAAGTCATGTAATGAACGTGGGATACTCTGTCTTGAGAAGGGCTGTTCATTGAAAAAAACACTACCTGTGTTTTCATTTACAAAAGTGTTTTTTGGTCAAGCATCCATTTAGGATCCTTTGTGGGGGGGAGTTTGGCTAAACTATTTTTTTCCTTGCATGAGTCTTGTATGAGTAATGTTGCTTTGAACTATTAATTCCTTACATCTATTTGTTGCTTAGGATGCCTTACTTGGAGAATTTAGTGTCCTGACAAGGAATGTCTCCCTAGAAATTCTGGAGGAGTGTCTGCTTGCATTGCCTTGGTATCTGGGAAAGAATAGCTTGGGGACTGCCTCAAAAGCTGACTTAACACTGCATGGATTTTAGCATGGACAGTGCTGTCTGTGATTCCTCAGTTAAAGGTACCTGCTAGTTTAAAGTCAGAGCTAAACCAGGGTCTGGATAACTGCAGACAGAATATTTGTGGGGTTTGAGGTATTGGAGTCCAAGAGTGCCAGTATTTCTGGGATGTTTCTGTATCTCTAGAGAAAGAGATTTCCAGGTGGGTAGTTTGTTCTGTATCTTCAGCTTGCCTGATCCACTATGTCATCCATCAAGAAGTCAGAAAGTCATGATAAAGCCTGCATGTCACCTGTCTATTGTCTTTTACTGTGACATTTTAATGAACACTCACATCTGACCTATTTTTTTCCTGTGCTGTCTGTTTCAGTGCTTGATGGCCACAGCAGGGCACTAAACAATATTAGAAAAAAACCAGCATTAAGACCTATAATTTCCACACAACCGGCTGGAAAAGCAGTTGTCACTGCCTTCCTGGTGCAGCATGGCATTTGGACCTGGTGTTCTCTGCCTGTTCCTATGGACAATAACAGGTAGGAGTTCACTTCTCATGTGTCTGAGTCATCCAAACAGAACAAGTGAATTAAATGCTCCTGGAGTGTGTATACAGCTGTGAAATAAATATGAATAAGGCAAGAGCTGGGAAATCTTGTGACTCCTCAGTGCAAAAAGCTTTGGTAAGGTACAGCTTCATAACTTGCAATGGGGGAAGGCATCTGTGAGTAGCTGTTTGAAGCCAATTTCAGCAGGCTGTTTTGGGGGAGATGTGTGGGGCAAGAGTGGGTAGTGGGAGAATTCAAAGAGTTTTCCCTCTTTTTCTCTTGCAGGACAGCAATTTAAGAATTATGTGTTGCTTGGATTGTGAGCTACTTTTTTGTTCTGAATTACCATAAGGTGGTTTATTTATAAGTAGTGTGAATGAACTGGTTCACGTCTCTCACTGCATCATCCTCTCTACAAACGTGTATACCCTTTCAAAAACCACAGGAAAGTCCTGTAAGTTCATGCTTCAGCCACAGGGATAGGTATTTCCATAACCAGACAGATGAATAATGATAGCAATTCTTAATACTGCCTCTGTCAGAGAGAGACTTAATCTGGTGCAGGTAGTTTTGATATGGTAACTGAAGAAAAATATATGAAGAAGTGGGATTTATTTCCTTAAAAAAATATTGTTTGAATTCTGGCAGTGGTGGTACTGGCAGTATCCATATTAGCAGAAATTGAGAAAATAATGCACAGTTATCTGACTTTCATCTCTTGTGGTATAAACAGAATGGGCTGTTTCATGAGGGAGAGACTTGCTTAATGTGCTAAGGCTTAAATTGACTACTGAATTTGGAAAAGTTGGATGAAAGGGGATGGCTATTAGCCTACAGCTGAGGGGAGATAGGTACTAACTATGTCTGTGCTTGTAGCTGGTTCAAGTTAATCATCAAGATCACCGTTAGGATCTCATAGTGCCAAGATTTTTGAAGAGAACATGGAGCTGAGTTTTTTGTTGCTGTAGTAAACAAGTATGCCTTTTTAAAACAAAACCCTCTCCTATGAGATACTGAGTACCTGCTGTAGGGTCTGTGCTAGTATCTTTAGAAAAAAAACCCACAGCAACTTATACAGAAGGCAGTAAATACTGAAATTTGCCTGTAGAGAATGTCACAGTTTCATGCTTTTGCTAATACTGTTAATTGTTAGCAGATTAGAACATCTTCCACATGCATAGAGGAAGTTATCTGTTTTTAGTTGCAAATTTGCTATGCTCTCTTGGCTTATCTGAGAACAAGACCATTACACTCAAACTGCTGGCTGTATTTCAAGCCTCTCCCTGTATCTCAGCTACCAGCTCACAGTGTTTAGAGGATAATGTAATCTAATAGCTCATATTATTTTAGCAAAATTTTTAGTATTTATTTCCATCTCAATAATTTGCAGTATTTTAATCCAATTAATACTTAATTAAACTGGGAGGTTCCTGCTAATTTCTGGGATATGTTTGCTACAATATATCAGTAAATCCTCACCTTTTCTAAGTCAAAAGGACTTCTTTTTAGTGCAGGCTTTAAGGTGAATTGACTCAGACTCAAGAATTTGCTAGATGTTCATCCTGCAGTTTTTTTCTCCACATGAGCTTGTGCTTTTAAAGGCTACCTTTTCTTAAAAAAACTCAAGTTATGTCAACACTTGTTTCAATTTAACATAATGAGAAGACTGACTTAATATGGGAAAGAAAGGCTTGACATTCCATCACGGAGAGAAGAGAGAAACAGGCTCACTGATGAATATCGTTGGAAGGATATTGAAAAACATGCTCGGGTTCATTAAAAGAAATTGATGTGGGCTACTCTGTCCTGTTTAGGTGATGTTTATTTAGTTTTATTTTGTGCGTGATGGTTTTTGACTAATAGCATTTTACTGCTTTTAATGAATGTGTGGGTTGACCTTTGCTGGCTGCTAGGTGCAGAGCAAGTCACCCTATCACTTCCCTTTCTCAGCAAGATGAGAGAGAAAAATATGATTAAAAACTCCATAGACTACAAGACAAGGAGGTCATGCACCAGTCACAGTCAAGAGCAGACGAGACTTGACTTTGGGAAGTTAATTTAATTTATTGTCAATTAAGCAGAGCAGGATAATAAGAAGTAAGAACTACTATAAAAACACCTTTCCCTCACTTTTCCCTTCTTTCTAGACTCGACTTTACTGACAGTTCTTTCTTCTTCCCCTGAGAGGCTCAGGAAGTCAGGAAATGAGGGTTGCAATTAGTTCATAATGCATCATCTCTGTTGCTCCTTTCTCCTCACACCCTTTCCCTGCTCCAGCATGGGGTCTTTCCCATGGGCTCATATTCTTCAAGAACTACTCCACCAGGAGTCCTTTTCACAGGGAAGTCCTTCAGGAACAGGCTGCTCCAGTGTGGATTTCCTGTGGGGTCACAGGTCCTGCTGGAAAATGTGCTTCTGTGTTGACTCCTCTTCATGGGGTTGCGATTCAGGCCAGGAGCCTGCTCCAGCCTGGGTTTTCCAAGGGTTCACAGCTTCCTTCAGGGCTTATCCACCTGCTTTGGGGTGGGGTCCTTCATGGGCTGCAGGGGTAGATATCTGCTTCACTGTGGAGCTCCATGGACTGCAGCAGGACAATGTGCTTCACCACGGTCTTCACCACAGGCTGCAGGGGAATCCCTGCACTGGCACTGGAGCACTTCCTACCCCTTCCTCACTGACCTTACTGTATACAGGATGGCTTTTCTCACATTTCCTTACTCCCCTCTCCTGCCTGCTGTGGTTGTGCCAGACTTTTTGCCCCTTTCTAAACACTTTATCACAGAGGAGCTGGCACCATCCCTGGTTGGCTCAGACTTGGCCAGTTGTGAGTCAGTCTTGTAACAGGCTCTGTCCTGACGTGGGGCAGTTTCTGGTGTCTTCTCACAGAAGCCATCCCTGCAGTCCATTTCCCCCCACCCCCAACTACCAAGATTTGCCACATAAAACTAATTGATACAGATGCCCATCGCTGACTAATGTTTGTGCCTCTCAGGAGGCTGGGTGTGGCAATGAGTGTGTACCATGCCTGTATCACTCAACATCTCATGCATTTTGGATGATTGATTTCCAAAACCTCTGCATGCAGCTGCTAATTTATCCATATAGACTATTCTTTAGAATGCTTATAAACTCATTTCACTTTTTTGATTCCATTCATTGATGAAATCAGCACATATTGAAATAAATTTAAATTATTCTCGCCATTAATTACTGGTTTTTTGCTAATGTATCAGAATTTTTTTTTCTCTATGAGAGAGAGAGAAGACATTGTTTTCCAGCATAGAAACAACAGTTTGCTTTGCAACTGGGAGTCCAATACCTTGGAATCCATTAAGTCCAGCTCACATCTTGAGCAGGCATATTCTAATTTGGCATCTGAAGCAGACCTTGCAAATACTGCTGTTGAAATGCATTTCTGCAAATACAGTGAATAGGTTCTCATGACTGACTCCTGGTTTTCTCATACTGTGTGTGTCTTGTGTGCTTTGTTCTGAGATTAGCCACTCCAACAAAAATGTAAACAGGGATTGCCAGGTAATTGCAGTCACAAATGTTGTACAGTCTAGTCTCCTGTTTTCAAGTCCACATATCCCAGCTGTAGATTATATGACCTCCTAGATTCTTTGATAGCTTTCACCAATACCCTTCCTTTTACTCTAGCAAAGGGTGTTCCTAAATACATTACAAGCCCTCAATTTTCAGCACATTTCACTACTACTGGTCTTGGACTTTGTTAAAGATGAATACCCTTTTCTTCCCACATGTCTAACATGTGAAGCACAGGCTAGGAATGTCAAGGGACACTTTAAGATGTAGGTATTCCTTTGAAGTGACAGTGCAACCACTGGCCTGGGGTCGTGGTGCATTCTTTGTTACTTATACTACCATGACTAGATGTTCTGGTGTTCTGCTTCATACAGGTCTTTCCAGAGATACAGGATGGTGTAGTGCTTGATTACAATCTCTGAGATTATAGTGAGTTATGCAATATGCCAGGTTAGTTCACATTGTCCATAACTCTGTTGAAAGTGGTCTGGCATTTCCTTGTGGAGGGATACAATAGTTGCAGTCATGCATCTACCCTTCTTTTTTCTCTTTTTTTTTTTTTTCTTCTTCACTTTAAATAGCACTTATTTGGTTTATCAGTGACAAACAGGGATGATGACTATTCATGGAATGAAAACAATATTTGAAAAGGATCATCAGACCCACTGAACTAATTATGATGCCTTGACACCTGGACAAAAGAAGTGTGAAGGCTGCTGTAATGACCATAAAAGCTTTGCAGATCATTGTTTGCAGATGTAACTAGATTGCTGTTGGCTATGGCTTGTGTTGAAGATTTGCTCTTATGTAACTGAGCATTTTTTTGGATGTTTGTTCCTCAGTCAGCACCTTTACCAACACCTAAAAGAGTACTTCATTATCGCATATGTATCTGTGTTTAAAGACCTGAGAGACGTCAGGGTCCAAAGAACCTTGGGGCAGCCTGCAGAAAAGGAATGTAAACACTTCTATGGTGTGCAGAGATGTTAGCTACTGCTAGAGGAACCAATGCAGTGACATTTCAGATGTTGAAGTTCTCAGGGATACTGCTTTTCTGGTTTCCAAGACAGTACCTTCTGTAAGGCATTACCAAAGCTGATGGAGTATAAGCCTTTTTCATCATTTATGATATAGAGTGTGCTTTGCAGGGGTTTATAGCTCTGCTGTGGAAATTCTCTCTAGCTTGAAAATTGGAATTTTGATTACTCTTAGATGACTGTAACTAAAAAGAAAAAGTTATTTTAATTTTGCTTCCAGAACCTTATCAAAATTGTTTCAGTGTGTTATTATAGTAGTAGGAAAAAACAAAACTTATTTTTTACTGATACAATGTCTCTTGTCTCAAAATTCACCAAATGAGGTAAAAGTTACTTGGATAGATTTAAAAAAATCACTAAACCTAAAACCAGAATAGAACTAGTTTGCTGCTAAAAGAGAGTGGATGGAGCATATGGCAAGAAAACAGGGACAATCCTACTCTTCCTGTAGCAAACTGCTATAGGATCCTCCATGCTCAGGTAGTTCAGAGGCTTTTAGGCTGTGAGAATAATGTGCTATGTGGGCTCTCAGTGCTCTGCTGCCAGCAAGAAGGTAAGGGGATTCTGGTCAAACATGATTTTTCTTGGTGCAAGGTCTGAAGCTGTTCTCTACTACTGTACATTTTGTTTTGCCCCTTCTTTCTGCTTCTTCTTATAGTGCTTGCTGTTAGGGAAAGCAAACAGAGTAGCTCACAGGTGAATAGTTCTGCCCTTGCAGGGCTTCCTGCTGGGGTGATCAGCTGTGATGACCTCAGGTTAGTGCACTGTCACAATTTGCTGCTGACTGACTAAAGAATATTTGCTGCCACGTCATTAACTGCTCATGGCTGTGTGAGCATGGGGGAGAGCAAAGGTTAGGTTTCCATGTCCACTTGAGGAAAGGTCTCCAGCCAGCTGCAACAGGGGAACAACTGTGTTCCTGATGGGCTCTTGACATCAGTGTGCTCATGCTCCAAGTGTGAAAGAGCAGAAGTGTGAAGCTCAAAGAAAGGTGTGGATGTTCCCTCATTAAAGGAAGGAATCTCTTTAAAATGAAACTGTATTTGTCACTGTGACTCTATTAGGATTTTGGTGGGGAATATAGATTGGGGTTTTTTAGGGTAACCAACTTGCCTGACTGGGTCTCTGGATATATCAATGTTGTCCTACTATAGATGTAACAGGGTGCAGCTAAAAGGAAGGGAAACACTTAGCTTGCAGAAGTTTTAGGCTATTTATTGACTTGTGTTCCAGAGGGTTTTCAGGGCTTGTAATAAAGGGAAGCAGTCTTTGTGTGGGTAACTTGACTGAGTACTTCTGAAACAAAGAGTTGCATGATGCTGGTTTTTGCCTTTACTGGTCAGAGTAGAAGAGTGGTTTAATTCCTGAGATCCGTTCACTAAAATAAAATAGCTGTGCTATGACCTCACACAGCAGGTAATACTGTAGCAGACACAATTGTCACTAAGTGACCTTTCATGTGGTACACATTCAGTAAATTTTCTGTAAATAAGAGATCTCATTATCGCTATCTGAGTCCACTGCAGACTGGAGATTAGATGGGTGAAAGGGAATGTGGAATTAAAGATAAGATCAAATTCATTCTAAGTAGATCTTACATATTTTTCGTGTGAAGACAGCTAGTGAACACACTCAGTGTGAGGCCAAAATAGCCTGATAAATTCATCCTTTCTTGCACACCTACTGCTACAATTCAACTCAGTGTAATGCTAGATAAAGCAAGAGATGAAACTTCCATTACTTTGAGATTTATTCTGTTCCTTATTGGAATGAAACCGAGGTCTTCTGGCATTTGCAAAAGCAAGTAGCTAAGGTTTGTGGCCAGGTTGTGTGCTTGGGAGATTTAGGTTCAGAGTCATATATCGTCTTAGGAATGTGCTGAACTTGTTTCTCTCTATGGCTAAAGAAGCACCATGAATTTTGAGGGAGGTTGACTCTGCAGTGTGATAACTGATGTGTCAAACTGAAAGTGGTGGAGTGAGATTTGAAGCTGATTGAGGACTTGAAGTCTGGCCTCAGGTTAGAGCTGTGGAGTGCCCCAATTGTGTAGGCCTGTCTCTAAAACAAGAACTGTTGGTCATTCTTTTCTGAACAAATAAATAGTGAAACTTTCAATTTTTTTTTTTTAACACATTGTTCACTTTCTATTTCAGGAGTAAGTTAAAGAAGGGGCATGATGAACACAGCCATCAAAGGAGCTTTTTGGCCCACATTAATAGTGCTGTTCCTGAAGTATACATTGTAATGAGTTGTTACTGACCTAATATTAGACATTTGCACTGAGTCATGTTTCTGTTTTCCCCTTTTAAAAGCCTGCTCTCTACTGATTTACAGGATTAACTAAATGCATAGGGGTTGCAAAAAGACCGGAATGGTTGAATGGGCTGCCTGACTCCTATACTTCATTTTAACCCAGAGCTTTTCTGGCTCCCCTGTTCTAAGTAGTGTAGACAACTTAAAGGAAAGACTTGTGATGATAATTCAGAGTCTCTGCTAGGGTCTTATGTTCTTGGAGGTAAATGGGAATGTAGAGGAAATGTTTATAGGCAGTGTAAGACAAAAAAATGCAGAAATCTTGAGCATCTTCTGGGTACAGATAAGGATACTTCATGTCTGGGCTGTGTAAGAACAGGATAGGTTTTTTTAAGTGCGTGTTGCCCTGGATAGATTTTTTTCACTGAAAGTGCAAAGTGGAACAGTTGACAGCATCCTCGCTTTGTGTGAAGGAGTGGCTGCAGTCAGAAAAATGGTACTTGAAGCTCTTTATCCATTTTCCTATTCAGCTTCCTATTCAGCTATACCTATTTGCAAGTCGTCAATCTTCCTTAAAGTTTGTCTTCATTTCATGTTTTTCTTTACCCCACACAGCCAGCTCTGCAAAAACATCATATCGTCTTGTCCACTCTATCCCTCAGTATGTGGTGCAATTTTTTTTTGTTTGTTTGATTTGGTGTTTTTACATTGTACTAACCTACTTTGCAAGCTTTACATTCTTCCCAGGCAGTTTGATGCCCCACATGTATTTTGGTAGCTGTATTCAGACGATGTATTGTGAAGGAGTGTGCTGCAGTTCAGCCCAGATGAGGTGGTGGGAACTGTAATGTGGTGCTGGACACAGTGCATGTATAGAAGAATCTCTGCATCTCATTTTCAGACCTAACCACTATTGCCAGCCTATTCCTACTCCTTGATTTCATTTTTCCTGACCTAAGCTATTGTGAATAATGAGATGCAAAGCAGGCAAAGTCAGCTTTGTGTTCCATTCCTGTGTTAGCTCCACAGTGGGGGCATGCTTGTTTTCATTCATTGAGTTAGCAAGTCCAGTTGACAACCAAAAGAATAATTTTCTGGTTTTACTCAACTTTCTTGAAACATAATCAGATTTCAGAGAGAGGAATTCTGAAGAGAGTTATAACCAGGGGAAAAAACACCTAGAAAAGATGTTAAAAACTGACTGGAATATATAATATGTTGATTCATGCTTGTTTTGAACATTTCACACTCAGTCTGTAATGTGCTATGAAAATAAATCTGATGTCATGTTAAAAGATTGCAACTTTACTGCAAATGAAAGAAAGCTCCATACTGGGGCAAGCTCTTGGGTTTTCACATGAACATGTGGGCAAAGCAGGAAAAGTTTGAGAAATTGATCCAGTTTGAGAAATTGATCTTGTATTAAGACCAGTAATTATGTTGGAGTGAGGAACTCTTCATGAAATTCAGATGAGATGGCAAATATTTCTTCTATTTAGAGTTTTTCCCTTCTCCCTCAAGTGAAACAATGATGTGCTACAGCATCTTATTTGAGTTTTGTTTTAAAACTCATTTTAAAGATCCCAGTAGGAACACGCAGTGGGAGTAATGGAGGTACCCATGATTTTTTTTTTTTTGGGTGTGTTCCCTGCTCTGTTCTTGTTTTTAAGGATTGGCAACTTGCTTTCATCTCTATGTATTTGAATTTGTAGCCCAGGAGTAAAAGGTACTTATGAAAAATATGTCAAGATCCTACACTGAAAAATCCTCCAAAGTACAAATATTACCACAAAAGGGACATGCTCAAAAAGGTAGTGGTGATGTTAGTGAAAGGAAATGAGCTTTTTTAAACAGGGTACCACCTGTCTTTGTCTTGTAAGCCATTTATGGTCACAGTAAACTGTATTATGGCTTGGTTGTAGTGCTGTGCCTTATGTTGGTGGTGTTGTTTCAGGTTCCAGTTGTGAGCAGTGCAGAGAAGGAGCCACGTACTCAGGTGCAGTAATATCTCCCAACTTAGAAACCACTAAAATCATGCGAGTTCCTCACGCTTTGTCAGTGTCCGAGTGCATCGCAGCGTGTTGTGACCTCTCTGGTTGCGACTTGTCCTGGATGTTTGAACGGCGCTGTTACATCGTGAACTGCCAACACAAGGACAATTGTGAACCTAAAAAAATTGAAACTGTGAAGTCCTACCTTACCTTTGTGCTGAGGCCTTCTCAGAGGCCAGCCTCACTGCTAGGATTCGGGCAAGTGATCCCAAGCATGGTCCACTCTGTGGGACGCCAGAATGAGCCATATGAGGAAGTGAGTAGCCTGAAGAAGCTGTCTCTGCTTGGCAAAGATCCCAGCCTTGAGGAGATACCTGAATACATTGATGATTATAAAGAGTTGGAGCAGGACCCCTTTCAAGTGGGCGTAAAACATGAGCAGAAGGACAGTATGGATTATGCTGACTGGGGCCTGATGGTGGCAGGTGAAAATGGCTTCAACACTTCCACAGGTGATGATGGAGACAACCAGGAAGATTTTGCTGAAAAGAAAGGGGAGACTGGGAAAGTGGAAAGCCTTCTGAATAAAAACAGCTCTGAACTGACTTCCATCAATGAACACTCCACAGAGAGGTTGTCATCCCTCCCAGAGATTACACCACTCCCTGAGAAGACATTTGAAAGGGAAGCAGCTGTTCCACTTCTTGCACAACCTGAGGATGCTTTGCAAAAAGAGGTAAGTTTGCCCCTCAGGAAGCAGGCAGAGAGTATGGTGAGGCTACTTGGCAATTATTTTGGTCTTCAAATCTTTGAAAATCTCAGGTTATTGCCTTGTGATATTACAACTCTCAAGTGACTTGCAGTCCTCTTACCCTGTAGAAAAGGCTGAAGGCGATATGATTGTCTTAATAGGGAGGTGAATCGCTAAAGGACTTTTTTTGTAATTCAGATGATAAGGACTAAAGTTCCTTTTAGGGCACTGTGGGGTTTCCTTGAAAGTGTACAAATCAGTGAACTTGGACCTGGTGTAATAGTGTTACAGTGGTCTTCACTTCTGACCCCTGGTGACTCACTGGAAGAAGTTAGCAGAGCAGTACTAGTAGACCCTCTGGTATCCAAAGGCCAAGACCAGGAAACAAGCTCCTCCATCAATAAAATCAGGCCTGCTTCATGGGTCTCATGCTACTAATGCATACCAGTGTTACAGATGTAAGTGCTGAGTTAATTTTTATAATGCTTTTAAAACATGGGAGGGGCATGGCACATAAGGAGGGATGGTAGCAGTTTTGGAAGCAGGATAAAGTGGATAAGGTGTTTCTGTTCTCAGAATCCTTGAGTTTGATAATCAGAAAAATAAGTTAATTACTTAAAATCCAATACATAAGTCAGTGTAAGTAAGATGCACCGGTTCTCTATTTGTGTAAGGTGGACCTGTTCTCTATTTATGCCAACTAGTTTGATCAGTTGAGACTAATGGAGCCTTGGTTTCTTCAGAACAGGGTGGGTTCAATTGGAAAGTTGAAACAGGCTGTAAATTCAACATTCCCTGGGTTTGACTCCCCTTGCCGGAGGGAAGAGGAAGTTAATCAGTGTTAGCTGACTTGCTTTAAATTCCACAAGATTTTGTAACCCGCAAATATCTCTTGCTGTAAAAATGGTAATTTATTGCTGTTACTGTAGGGAAGAAAAATGCAAGTCAATAAGAAAGTTGCATGAAATCTGTGACAGCTGCAGTTCTGGGAGGGGATGATTGATATATGGAGAGCAGCAAGTCTTAAGAAACTGATGAAGACTTCAGGTAACTGGAAGGAGCCTCCTATTAACAGCCCTGGTCCTCATGGTGGATTTAAGCCACCCCAAAACCTACTGGAGGGCAAGAGAGCAGGGCACAAGCAAGGCAGAAAGTTTCTGAAGGATGTTGATGAGTTCAAGAAGGTTATTGCTTTGAGTTGTTTTGAGGAGTTGAGAAGGAGAGAGACTCTGCTGGACTTCATCCTTGCAGGAAACAAGGGGTTAGTTAGGGATGCAGGCAAGAGGTAGAAGCTCCTAGGAGGGGCAGGAATACGTCAGGAAGCAGGATCACAACCGTGGCCTCCAGTAGAGCAGTCTTTGGCCTGTTGTGGGTTCTGTTTGGAAGAATCACAAGGGAAGATTGCCCATTGTCAGGATCCCTGCTGACTGAACTGCTTATGCCTTGTGCCTTAGAGGAGTCATAAAACTTTGAGTTCACCTAAACTATGTGGCAGAGCTGAGCAAGTTTGTTCCCTGTCTCCAAGGGATCATGTGAATACCATTTGATGAAAGTTGAGATTTCACATCCTGCAGCAGTGATGAATATATTTATGGCCAAGCCTACTTTGTAGATCTCTACTTTGATTTTGCCACCCCAGCCAGAATATAAAGATTTTGCCTTCTCTTTGTACACTGACTGTGTAAATGGGAGTTTATTTTAAAGTGAAATGGAGAGAAACCTGTTTCTCACTGGGACACAGAGGAGTCATTCTTGTGTGATCTTTATATTGTGCTAACATTATGCTAGCACAGCCACTGAAATTCCGATAGGAAGGCTGAGGAATGAGCTTGCTGCTTTCAGTGCAGAAGGGATGAAACTCCAAACCTGGGTCAGTCTTTAGCCACAGCTGATAATGATGCTGAAGAACTGATAAGTGTAGTTAGAAGGTGATTGGGACATGCTCTGTGACCAGAGCTGTAGAAAGCAGGATAACGTTGGAAGCTGTTCATGACGTGTATTGAGAAAGGGCTTGAAAGGGTCTCTATTAATGTAAAGAAAGAATCTGGGGAAGCAGAAGGCTTTGAGAAACTGCCAAAGCCTAAGAAGCCTTTGTTTCCTAGGTGGAAATCCTTTGAATTTAGACGTGTGTGGAGAGATGGAGTTGATGAGTGGTTTTAGTGAAGGGTTTTCCCTGGCCTTCCCTAGAATCAGCTTCAGCCTAGACGCATCTCCTCTCCCCTTCCTAGCCTCCACTCCCCTTCTTTTCACTGCAGATTATGCACAGTCGCTTTGGTGAGGAAACAGGTGGCACAGGAGGTTGGGGTTAGTGCATGGCAGTTTCCTGTTTGCCACTTGCCACTTCTTTCTTTTTTCTGCCACTGTTCCTTCCTTTTTGTTTCATCTGCACTGATGTGGGCTTCTCTGTGGGCGTCAGTTCCCTGGGAGGTGGCATGGAGTGTCTGTTTCCAAGAGGGCATCTCCAGCCCTGTGCACATTTGTTCGCTTCCAGATGTTTCCTCTCATGTTTCCTGTGGTGCATCCCCCCATATCCTCCTGTGTCCCCTGCCCATAGTGGCTGTTGCTCTTTTTTAACTAGGTTTGAGAGGTTGAGATGTTGGTGCATGGCGGCTTGATTCCATCATCTGCCAAACTGCCTGGGACCACAGGGGTGGCCCCTGCAGCCAGGCCTCTGCCACCCAAGCCCTGCCAGGTATGCCTAACACAAATTTGCAGCTTGGCTTCAAGTTTTTCTGGTTTGGGAACTTGACTTGTGACCCTAGTGAAATAGAAGCTGGCTGTGATATATTCTGGTGATAGGATTTCCTTCTTATCTCTTTCTCCAGCAAGCAGATATTTTCATCAAATCTCAAATGGATTGTTTAGCACATATTTGTGTTTCCTTCTGAAAAAAGTTGGTTTTTGAAAACCAAGTTTTGTTATGAAGGAAATCTTAGATTTTTGCACTGGATTAAAAATACCGAGAGGTCTCCAAATAGTTTTTTCATTGGTATATGATCCAAACAACTTCTCAAACTGTGGTGTTTTTGTATAGGTTATGAAAATATAAAGGTCTTAAAACTGTGCTTGCTATGTTTAATGAATTACCCTGTTTATTGCACATTATACAATGTTTTCCTATCATCCTCTTAATTCTGCCACAGCAATTCTATATCTCTGTTCCTGGATCTGTGCTGACACACTCCCTTCTGCAGCTTCCAGACAAAGCTGTTTTGACAAGCCAGACAGAGCAAGGTGGCAAAAATGCGATTCCCTGGTTCCTTCCCTTCACAATAGTCTGCAGGATGTGGTGTCTTCAGGTGCTGTGTTGTTTGAGCAAGGACCTGCACAGAGATTTTAAACTGAGAAACCAACCAAACACAGACCTCCAGAGTCTGTGCCCTTGGAGCATCCTTGCCATAAATGCAGTCAGATGCAAGGAGTTTCTGTATGTGACTTGGGAGAGAGAATATGGGGTTTGTCATTTAAGTGAGTCACCTGACTGTTGGGTTTACATCGGAGTTCAGAGTGATCTTATGAACTGTCACTCTCTGGCAGCTCAATAACATGAATACATTCAGAAATCTGTACAGAGTATATGCTGTCCAGCTGCCCAGAACAGAAATCTGCAGTGCTGCCCATCCTTGAAGTGAGGTATCTGCAAAGTATTAATTGTCTTTTTAAAATTTTGGGTTAACTGCTGACCTGCTAAGCCAAGTAAGGTTTTTCAGGTTTAGTCACATTCTAGCTGCTGCTATGTTGATGCTGCAATGTTTCGAACATTTACTCAATAACTAAGGTTTGACTTGATTCTTGTGCTTACTGTATTTGTAGGGATAATGGTGCAGTCAAAATGCATAAATCTCCACCTAAGAAACCTTAAGATGGTTGACAGACTCTATGTGATGGTGAGCCTTTTAATGTCTGATTGGCTTGCGTTCAGAATTCATATTTAAGCCTTAGAACGCAGTTGAATATCAAGATGTTCATCTCTTGTTTTGGCTTTGTTTCAGTTTTGAGGCCTGCAAAAGCTGAATGGTTCTGTTTGGTTAAAAATACTTTGAGTTGATCCATGAAGGATTTGTAAAACCCCTGAAAGATGTTTTGATATTTAGATTTACTTTTCTTTCTATTTTGAAGTCCGTACTTCATGTTATACTATGTGATGGTTTGCTCTTTTTGCAGCTCCCCAACTACACAGTTAGTAGAGGTCACACTTGCTTGAAATCATTAGACTGAAAGCAGAGAAGCAGGGAGAAGCAGACCAGCAAAAGAGCAGTTTCACTGCTGACAGAGCTGCTCTCCATAAAGTTTTCCAGATAACTGAGGAAAAGCAAGTGGTACTGCAGTTATGTAGTAGTCTTATGAGCAGAGAGACATGAAAGAAACACTGCTGGGGAAGCAGTCGTAACACTAGCAGTCCTTGACCCACCAGAGTCACGATCAATTGTCTTTAGGAGCACTTGAGGAATATGCTTCCTTGAGGAGGAAAGTGGGGCTGCCTGCAGGATCAGGATGGAGTAAGGAAACATGGTTGGGTTTATCCTTCCCATTCACAGGGGAAAAAAAATAGTACCCAATCTATAGGGTCAGCCAGTGACTGGAAGTGGGAAAGGATCCCCCTTGGCATGATACTGTTGCCTGCACTGTAACTTTGAGCGTCCCCGGGAAACTGCATAATTTTTTTTTTTTCTGTTTTGGATTATAGGGTTGTTCTCATTTTCTGTAGGAATTCTCAAGAGATTTGACTCAAGTCAAACCCGGAGAACTGAAGAATGTGGGCCCTCACCATTGGTGTGTTTGCATCAAGCAATAGTGGCTGTACAAAAGGGTAAAATCAAACAGCCCACAAAGCCCGTACCAACAGAACTGCCTACTCCACTCACTTCCAGAAATAATTATTTTCTTTCCTTTTCTTTTCACTTCCCAAGCTGGAATTTACGTTAGTCTTGCCCTCCACGTCTGTTCCAGCAAATCTCTCAGTAATAGTTTCTGCCTGAGAACTTAATTTCTGATATTGTCCCTGCCACAGTTGTGTGCTGCCTGCTAACATTTTTAGTTTAAGCTGTCTTTTTGGCTGTGACACCACTTCAGACGTGACAGTGCCACAGGGCACCTTTTCTGACTGCAGTGTCTTGCCGAGGCTTGCTGACTGAAGTGATGTTTGGTGCCACTGCAGAAGAGGCACCCTGGAAAGGTACATTTGAGGTGACTTTGTCTCCATCTGTCCTACAAAGCCATGATGGCTGTTTTCAGCTGATGGATTGGCAAAGGATCAGCAGAGGAGAGAAGCCAGAGGAAGCTCAGGAAAGTAGACTTCTCTCAAATTCGGGAGACAAAAGAGCACTGTGGTTTGCCCAAGTGTGGGAAGAAATCTTTTGTAAAGATGTGGGGTAGAGTGATTACGTAAAGGAGACCTGTCTGGAGGAAAGATCTTTTGTCAAGATACAGGGCAGGATGGGCTCAAGGCTCTTGCTGCACATGATGTTGTCGAGGGTGAGATTCCTGAAGGCACTGCTTTAGGGGAGCTGCAGTCCCTGATCCTGCTATCAGTGTCCCGGCTGCTCAGAGAGATCTTCTTACTGTCTGCATATGGAGCAGGGCTGGAGGTGTGACCACAAAGGGGCTTGCGTTGTCTGTGTTATGGACTCACCCAAAGATGCAGCTCTTGGTGTGATCCTTGGCATCCTCAAGGGGGCCAGCCACAATCCCTGACACTGCACAGGGATCTTTTCTCTCTGTCCATTGTTGAAGGCAGAGATGGAGTTGCAGATGACTTCCATACTCTCTGTTTCCTCTCAGTCTGGGAAGGAACAGTCCCTGGCATTTCACATTCCCAGCTGCACAGAAAGCTTTTTTTCCTGTCCAGAAGGCAGGGTTGCCCTTATTTCCTAGGAAGGCAAACTGCAAAGTGAAAATAGAGCACCTGAAATGCAAAGAGAAGTAGAGAATTGGGACTGTTCAGCCTTGAGGAGAAAGGGTTCAGGGGATCTTATACATATGTGTATATACATGATCATATACAAATGTGTATAAATAACTGACAGGTGTGAAAAAGATGGAGCCAGGCTTTTCTCAGTGCTGTCCAGTGACAGGACAAGATACAATGGACACAAAATGAAAGACAAGGAATTTTATTTAAGCACTAAACCCCATCTTTTTTCCTGTGAGGATGGCCAAACACTAGAACAGGTTTTCCAGAGAAGTGGATTCTTTGTCCTTGGAGATACTCATAACCTGACTAAACTTGGTCCTGAGCAGTCTGCTGTAGGTGACCCTGCTTTGAGAGTGGGGGCTGAACTGGGCTGTCTAGAAAGGTCCCTTTCCACCTCAGCTGTTTGTGATATAAGTGTACACTTTGCCAACCTTCATAATCCTATTCTTCAGTTAATAGACAATGCACAAATAATAGTATTTTGCTGTGTCTTCATGTGCCACACATAGTAGCCATAATTGAAAATGCTTTTCCCTAATTGTTAGATCAGAAATAAGTCTTGAGGATATTAAGGAAAACCTGCTGGCCCATTGAGGGTAATGTGTTGTTGAAAGGCAGGATTAACCCAGTGCTGAGTTATTCGTGCCACACTTGCCGTGTCCCTTGTTGCAGTTCTGATTTACTAACAAGGTGAGGCAGTGCTGCTTGATGCCTGAAGTAGAGACATGTAAGGTGTTTTATTGCTGTTGAGGAGATAAAAAGGCATGAGCTACTGGTGTACTGAGCAGATGTAATAAGAAGCAATGATTCTGTTATGTTTGTGTATGGCACAAAGACAGTAATACCACACAGACTTTCTGATATTGGCTTTTAAAGGTTTATGACTGTGTTTAGACCTGCCCCACTGATTTTTTTAATATTTTGAGAACTGTTGTATTCCAGGTTACCTCATGACTATAGCTTACACTGTTCTGCATGTGAAACTTGGAAAATAATTAGCATTTCTTACAATGCCTGTTTGGTAAAACACCAGTCCTTGTTCAATAGACGTTCTGTATGTGGATAAAATCTCCTAGTAACATAAAACACTGGGGTCATCCTACGTGCTATTAAAAACCAGCATACCTCTAAATCTAGAAATGTGAAAAATATATCATTTATGACAACTCTTTCCCTATAATTCCTTTTTTCAGGCCGCTACACCTTCCTCTTCTTCAGATAAATTGGATTTCTCCCCAGGCGTGCCAGAGAAAACCCAGACTCCCACACTGGTCCCAGAGAATGCCACTGAAGGTGGAATCATGCTACTTCCCACTAATACAGCACCGTCTGAGCCCATGCAGCAGTTCACACCACCTGCTACTGCTGCTAAAGCAGGTAGTGTTTCAACATAGCTGGAGATCTGAGGGGTACCTGCAGGCTGGACAGAGGATGGGGATAGCTTTACTACTGTCAGGTTTCCAACCCGTTATTAGTAAGAGCTCGTTCTTTATCCAAATGTTACATAATCCCACTTTAAACCTGTAGACCTACAGTAACACTGCAAATGCCTGACCCTTTAGTCAGTTACTTCCGAGGCAAAACTCTGACCAAGTCCACCAGTAATGGGAAATGACAACTCAAGCAAACACAGCAAAGTAAAAAGCAGAGTTCAAGAGCCTGTTTTAATTTTTTTTTTTTTTTTACTTGGTGAGCAATACCTGAGACTTTCTGGGTTTTCAGAATAGTCTCTTCTAACCATATTGTTATTTTTGGTGTGACTCTTCAAAACATTGTTCCCTCTGCAGTAGAAGCCTATCCATAGTTGCCAGATACCATGCAGCAACATAGGTGGGACCTGAGGAAGCTCAGCCCTTAACAGGGGAGAGCACAGCCTCCAAATCCTGGGAAAACAAAGTTTTGCTCTAATTTCAGAACTGTGGGGAAGCTTATCACACAGCTGTGGAACAAAAGGTTTTATTTTGAAGAGGACTTTTAACCATCAGGGTAGTTGTGTTAAATTCTGTATGTATGTTCATGTATCACCTTTCTCCTGCTGAGTTTCCTGCCTCCCTGCGCACACTGACAAAGGATTAGAAGGGCCACAAGAAGCAGAGAAGCGCAGATGTGTGTTTTTCTGCACTCCTGAAGTTCTGAGGGATATGGAGATCTAAGCCCTTTGCTTCCTGGCAGAGAAGGTCTGGTTTGGGACATTCTTGACACCCTCTACCAAAATGCAACCTGCCAGCCAGGACAGCAATAGAAGGTAACAGGAAGAGATGAGCTACAAGAGATTCCTGTCCAAGACAATGGATCATCATTACCATTGACTGTTGACTAGGCAGTTCCTCCTCCTCCTCCTTCTCCTTCTCCTCCTCCTCCTTCACAGGAGGAGGTTGAAGAGGGCTCAAAAAGGAGTTTGGAATAAGAAGCTGAAGGGAGGGTTGTGATGAATCTCACTGTAAGTACTGCTTTATACAAGGACTGCCTAAAGCTTGTGTGTTCTCAGCCACACTCTCTAGAAAGTCTCAATGGGTGAACTTAAGTAGCAGTGACAGAAAGTGTGCTGTCAGTGTCTTCATCCATTTTTAGACCCATCAGCTGCCACTGCTGAGTAGCTTCTTTGGCATCTCTTCTGAGTTGGACATTTAAGACACTAGTGAATGTTGCCTTTGGAGAACTTTTGTTCTGTGGTTTCCCAATATTAAAAGGAAGACATTTAAAACATTTGAAATACAGGACTAAGTGAACTTTCCCTAAGCTGTGCTTCAGTGTGCTTCTGCTGGGGGCTGTATTTATGTATTTTGGCATTTTTTGAAAGAGAAAACAGTTTTTACAGACAAGAACTGGATAGCAAGTGGATTGAATGTGCGGTTCAGGTAAGAAATAACCATATGCCCTGCCATGCAATTTTAAAAGGAACACAAGATGGACATTGGAGCTTGCCTTACAACTGCCACTCAAATGTAGAAGTAGTACTTCTTGGTGAAAGAAAGTGTGATATGAAAGTGCTAGTATGCTTTTTTATCTTCTGTAACTGTATTTTTTTAATTTCTGCACTTCCAATTACTGAGAAAAAAGCATAATTCTTTATGCAGAGCATTGTTACCTCTGATATAAAGGAATAATGAGAATGCTTTTCTCTAAAACACAAGTAGGGAAAATGACACTTCGTAGCTGGGGAAGAAAAAAAACTTTGGTTTGGTAAAAGGTGAGGGAATCACAGTCATGATTAAATAGATCATGATTTTATAATGCATTAAGGAATTTTTTTTTAATTATCGTTGCCTGTTCTCTTGTAGAGTAATTGTCAAATTTTACTTAATCCATTGCAAATAATATTTGAAGATACTAAATTTATATCAGTTCCATCTGTTATAACATAGTGTACTCATCTTGTCTTCTATGCAGTTAAAGAACTTACCGTGTCTGCTGGAGATAACATACAAGTGATGCTACCCAAAAATGAGGTTGAACTGAATGCCTTTGCTGTCCCACCACCATCTACAGGTGAGTTGAATCCCTTGGTACACAAGGAGATGCACACACTACGAACCTGTAAATGCAGACAAGTTCTGAGTTATGTGAACATACACCACTTAGGATAAAACAATTTTTCTCATTTCTGATACTGCCTCTTTTGGGGCTATAACTGCAGAGAGGATTTCCTCTGTTGGATTTAAAATGAAATTTTTTTAGGTGACTTTGGCTTTCAGAACCTGAACTCATTAGCTAGATGGTTCAATAGAAAGCCTGTAATTTCTACCAAAAGATGATGTGGCCTAGTTTATAGCATCTTGCTGTAAAGCTCAGGGGAGGTGGGGAAAGTAGGTTTTGAATGCAGCATTTACCTTAAAACTGCCAGCTTCTGAATTGCGGAAGCAAATAAAAGATGTTTCATAAGTAGCTATGTAAAACACACTGGCTTCACATGAAGCTGGTTTTTGTGAAGAAGTTGATTATTTTTGAAGTCTATCACATCCTTGCTGCTTTACCAAGTTGCAGCACGCTGGGAGTTTAACGTATGGTCATACTGCTTCATTTTACAGGCTTAAACAGTAGCAGTCATGATTTCATGCTGTAGCATTTTATCTGATGAGTGGTGAACTTGATTTCTTTGTTTTCTGGGCTTATCTTGAACACAAAACTGATTGTTCTTACACTGTGTTATTGCTCTTAGAAACAGCCTACACCTATGAGTGGAGCTTAATCAGTCACCCTGCTGACTATAGTGGGGAAATGGAGCACAGGCACAGCCAGACTTTGAAGCTGTCTCATGTAAGTGAGCTGTAAGATCAGGCTCATTATGTTTATGTGGTCCTTTCACAGAATTGTACCCTCTGGGGAAGGGCACCTTGATTCAAGGAGTTCAGATGGTTTCAAGCTATCCTGAGTCTCCTCACTTGTTTGTGTCACCAAATTTATGTCAGTGTCTTAGAATGCTCTAATAATTTTCCAAGATAGTGTAAAATTCCGTAGTGTTTGCTTCATATTCCCCACTTACAGGCAGTGACTAGTGGCCTTTTATGTATGTGTTTATAAAAGTAGCTTGAGAATTCAGACATCCAGATTTATTCTGTTGTTGTCAGATTTACGCATACTTCTTTTGTATAATTCAACATGTAACCCTATTTGTTCTGTGTTTATCTCAGTTATCAGTGGGACTTTATGCCTTCAAAGTCACAGTTTCTGGTGAAAACGCCTTTGGTGAAGGTTTTGTAAATGTCACAGTCAAACCAGGTAAATCACTTGGCTGATATAATTAATTTCTTCAACACAAGTACAGCATACTTATCAAACAGTCTCTCAGTTACTGTTTGTCAAGGACGTCTGGCAGTCCAGTCATGCTGGCATGTTTCATATCTTGCTGTCTATAAGAAGTTTTAAGAAAGTAGAGCTAAGGGTCTTGCTCACTGTGTTTAAGTGCTCTCTAGTCTTTCCCCCTCCTCACACAAAGCCTGAGATAGCATCATGCCACCTTTCCTGGTCCCCTTTTCCAGCTAGGGACAGCAATCATGTGCTGATCCAGCTCTGTCTGCAGGCTACAGTGCACGGCTCTGATCTGAATTACACCACGTAGGAGCACTGCAGTGGAATGCTGCTGTGTCAGCATGTTGCTCATCAGTAACCTGTTCTTTGCCTTCTCCAAAAAGGACAGCAGATGCTGCAAAGTTGTGTGTCCTAGATTTAATCACTGGGGACTATTGATCTGTAGACTTAATATTAGTTTTGCCTGGGCTTTCACTAATATCTTTTTTCTCTTCCCTTTTTTTTCTTCCCCCTCTGTCTTTCTCACAGCAGTCAGAATTAACCAGCCACCTGTTGCTGTTGCTTCACCCAAAGTGCAAGAAGTTTCCTTGCCTACAACTTCTACCTTCATCGATGGCAGTCGTATGTACTGGACCATCCTGTGCTTATATCCTATATTTTTAATATACAGTTACAACATGATTGTTTGTCAATGACAAGTGAAATTTCTTCTCACTCTTCTCAGAAGTTCCCTGAATAATGATTTACTTTGGGGATATGTGTCCAGTTATAAATTATTTTAATAAATTAAAAAGTTATAAAATGCAACCTTGCACTTGGAGATTGAGATGCAGTGTGTCAGAGACTGCTGCATCCAGACAGCAGCTACCCTTACAGTTTCTTCCTGTCCTGCCCAGAGAGCCTCTGTGCCAGTACAGCTGGGGCCATAGTAGAGAGCTGTCAGATAGGGTGTGATGACATGTTGTAATTACATCCATAATTACTAAGTGCAGACAAGTTGGAATGTGCAGAGTTTGAGACTGGTTTTGGTTTGTTTTTTTTAAATTCGTGTATGTGAAGAATTGTTTAGATAAATCATACCAAAGGTAACTTGGAATCTGTGGTTCATGAAGCTTATTCAGCTATACTTGAAGAGACAGTTGTAGAAAACCAGTTATGGATGAGCGTATGAATGACTTAAGTATTCATTCCAGCAATTGCTACAAGAAACTGATATGTTTTTCTTTAATGAATGTAGAAAGCATAGATGATGTGAAGATAGTGAGTTACCACTGGGAGGAAATTAAAGGTCCTTTGCGAGAGCAGAAGGCATCTGCTGACACACCTGTCTTGCACCTGTCTAACCTTGTTCCTGGAAACTACACCTTCAGGTACCTGCATGGTGATTTTCTTGGGGGCTTATCTGTGATATCAGCTAAATGTTTGTTTCCTTCTGTGCTCACATGTATCTCCTCAAACAAAAAGCTTAATTTTTCATCTGCATAATATTACTCTTTATTTTGCACAGTGCAGAGACATATGGAGCAGTTTTATTAAAAGGTGCTTGCAGTGATCCTTTATAACACAAAATTACAGAAAAGAAGGTATCATTAAATATGTCCCCACTTCCACCAATAACAATTGTGACAGACTGGGTTTTTTCCCAGCTTAGAAGTTGGCTAGTGCCCTGAGTGAAACTATGTAGTCAGGCTGTGAAAGTCATCCTCTGAAGGGTGGTGGCAGACAGAATAATATTGGCAGACTGATCCTCACAAGACGTTGTTAAATGCTGATTTTACTAAGAGTCATTCTGTTCTTTATAAAAGCGTTTGCCTTGCTGCTGGTTTCCTCCATTTATGTATTGCTGAATCTGGGGTTTACCCAGACAATGGAAGCAATGTTTGTGGTTCAGGGTGCTTTAGTAAAAATCAGTCCTTTTTCTGAACTTTTTAAAGCCCAGTCTACACAGAGGCAGACTTCCCACTGACCCAGCCTGCGTTCTTTGGCTGCCAGTGGGTTGCGTACCAGTCAATGTATTATGTATCAGTGTAGCATCAGCAGAATGTTGAAGCCAGCATCCATTAACTGTGGTGCTTTGCATAAGCTTCACCAAAAGTTCTATGGCTTCCCCTTTAATTCTGTGTTCTTTGTCTGGAGTTGTTCCATATTGTACAGTAGCAGAAATGAGTATTATTTTTTTTCCGTACTAAAAAGGGCAGATCTTGCTTACAAGCAATGCTTCTTTGTATGTTCCAAACCCTAAGGAATTAGGAAGTCACTTGTTATATCTCTGCACCTTTGAGGGAGGCTGACTTACCTGAACAATAGAGCAGTGTGTTGAAGATTACAAGAAATTAGCGGGTCAGAAAAATCCAGTGCCCTTGATATGTGTGGATGTGCACGCATTGCAAAATGTATGTGTTCCCTAATGTCTGAGGTAATGAATACTAGTTTTGTTCCTGCTCAGGTTCTCTTCCATGTGGTCAGCTATATGCAGTTTTCACAACAGAAGTGGATTAGAGATTAGTTGGTTACAACACTGCAGAGGGCAGCTATCATTCCTTTGAAGTGCCTGCAGCAGTCTCTTTTTAAGATGATTTTGTGTTTCTGAGAGGCAGTAATGTCTGGGATTTTTTAAAACCCTTTACATTTTTAGTTTTGTGACTTGACATTGATATTAAGCACCATTAAAATTAGTAATAGTGTGCCACGAGCTGTTGCTGTTCTATAAGCAGAGGTTCTGAACATCCAGTGTGGTTTTAGATGTAGATGTTGACATGGACTGTTTCACTATAGGTGATGAATAAAATCCCTTTTTTTTTACCAAGTACACTTCTGAAAGAGTTTGCAGTGAATGGAGCAGTTGCCATTGATAGCAGGTAAAGGGTTTAATCTGGGATCCAGAATAACTAGGCTTTTTGTTTTTCTTAAAGGTTGAAAGTTGTGTTTGTAAACAGTTTTCTGAATTTCTTTCCTACCTTAGTAGAGAGATATGTGTATCTGAAGCAGAAGTTCATATCATATAATCAGTGGCTCTTGTTTAGGTGGTGCTTGAAATAGTGCCAGAAAAAGATTAATATTTCAATTTAGAAGTTGGCAGAAGTCCATCTTAACAGATACTGTTTTTCCTGTTGTAGACTCACTGTGATTGATTCAGATGGAGCAGCCAACTCCACCATTGCATCTCTGACTGTCAACAAGCCAGTGGATTACCCACCTATTGCTAATCCAGGACCTAACCAGGCAGTCACTTTGCCCCAGAACTTCATCACACTAAATGGAAACCAGAGCAGTGATGACCATGAAATTGTCAGCTATGAGTGGTCACTCAGTCCCAAAAGCAAGGGCAAGGTTGTCGCGATGCAGGTATGTATATTTCTCCTTGCATAGGATTGAAAAGCTCTTTTATCTTTGCCTCTGACATGAGCAAACCCATACCTAAGTAACTGCTCAGAAGCACTGAAATACCTAGAGTGATGTTATTCTTGTTTTGTTTTTCTCTCACATGTATTCAGCTCTTATTTTAGATACTACTTTTAATTCCTTTTCATAATTTTTTTATTCTTTGGGGCCAAACAAACTTGCTTGTTCCCTGGTGGTTTGGAAAGACTTCAAGTTCACATTTTCTGTCCTTGAACCCTAGAGGCTGTTTCACAGGCTCCCATCTTCTGAGGCTCTGGGCAGGCTGAAAACTGATTCTAGGAGAATATGGGGATAGCCAGAGTTTTCTTGAAACGCTTTCTCCTGGAGAGAGTAGAACTCAAATAGAAACTTAATTTTCTGAGTGAAAGATGACAAGACCTTTTCGCAGTGTTTATGCAGCTGTGCTCTGTGGTGGGTTTTTATGCTCACTAAAACATGGGTTTCCAGTGAAGCCTTACAGAATTTATTCTCTCATTTTCATGACTGTTCTTGTTGTTGTTGTTTTGGGTTGTTTTTTGTTCTGAGAAGTTAATAAATATTTTCATTGGACTTGCTTCGGGTAAGTTGGAGATTCTTGCAGCTCTGTAGGCTGTTGAGATAATTAATGTAATGAAGCCAGTTGAAACTCAGAAGCCATTCTTTATAAGAGACTTGATTTCTGCCATGTTGGCAAATGCTTTAGACCTTCAGAACTGGAAAGAGATTACTCTGTAGATCTATTTAGGAAAGGAGTAATATTATTAATGCAAGCCTACACTGTAGAGGAAATTAAAAAATTATGGAAGGATTTATAGCATAATGACTTATTTCTGATCATTCACCAAGACAAAAACTTTCCAAAAGCACCTAAGCAAACTGAACTTACATTTTTTGAGAGCTGTTCAATCTTAAAGCAGCCTTTCTGAAGGAAGGGAATGAGAGCTTGAGATATCCAATGGATTCATTGGATATTTAATGTGGAAATGCAAGTGCATGTTACAGTTTCTTTTCAACAGACTAGTTATCTTCTCCGTGTTCTTGGAGCTGAGGATCACAGAATCATAGAATGGTTTGGGTTGGAAGGGACATTGAAGATCATCTTGTTCCAACACCCTGCCATGGGCAGGGATGTCACTCTCTAGACCAGGTTGTTCAGCGCCTCATTCAGTCTGGCCTTGAACACTTCCAGGGATGGGGTATCCACAGCTTCTCTGGGCAACCTGTGCCAGTGCTTAACCACCTTCTGAGTAAATAATTTCTTCTAATATCTAATATAAGCCTGCTCTCTTTCAGTTTGAAAGTATTCCCTCTTATCTTATCACTATCTGCCCATATAAAAATTCCCTCTCTCTCTCCTTTTATAAGCCCCCTTTAGGTATACTGGAAGACTGCAATGAGGTATCCCCAGAGCTTTCTCTTCTCCAGGCTGACCAACCCCAGCTTTCTCAGCCTTTTTTTGGAGAGGTGCTCCAGCCCTCTGATCTGTCTTCGTGGCCCTTCTCTGGACCACTCCAGAGGATACTGGTCTGTGGTGTGTTGTATGATATCCGCTGTTAAACTGCAATGTAACAAGTACCTCTTCTGGTTAGGTAATCGTTTATCAAGTCCCTTTGTTCTTATTATCATCTTTATCCAAAAAAAAAAAAAAAAAAAGAAAGCCAAACCTAATTGCATTATGATTTGGTATTCCTCACATGAGAGATGCCACAAATGGTCATTTTATTAGCAAAAGGACCTATAGCTGGGCCCAGTCATTTAATGACCTTCTATAGGTGTCAGCAAATACTTCTGGAAGAATAAACTCAAGACAGAGCTGTCTTGTTTAATATGGGGTTTTATTTCCATAACCCTGTCTGTCTTTGTTCAAGTCAAGCTTGGTTTTGCATTTAACAGTTTTTATAAGTACTAAAGGATGTCATGATGTTTGTTTTTAAAATATCCCTGAGGAAATGGAATAAGCTGTAGGAATTTTCATCAGTGTTTAATTTCCTAATTGAGAATGGTAATGTTCCATGTGTTTCACAGTTATCATTGTGGAGAAATAATGCAGTGGTTATACCAACAGAAGAAATTAGGATTTATTACGTATAGATATTTCTGTGGGTTGGTAGGAACAGTCGCAATAGTGAACACATTACCTCTGTCTGTGCGCCAAATTTTAAGCCTTGTCTTTATATGCAAAGTGCATAAACTCCTTGCTCAAACATTGTATTTATGAATTTAAACATTTCTCTTTTCTTACATTTGCTCTGTAAGACCTTTCATTACCCACAACCATTTCTGTTTTATCTCGTGCTCTGTCCTTGCCACTGCTGCGAAGGGGGTGCGGACGCCGTACCTGCAGCTCTCTGCAATGCAGGAAGGAGATTACACGTTCCAGCTGACTGTGACAGACTCTGCACGCCAGCGCTCCACAGCTGAGGTCACGCTGATCGTGCAGCCTGGTAAGTCAGTACAGGCACGTCTGGGTCCCTCAGGGCTGGCCCAGCCTGGTGCCTTGGTGCCATTCTCCAATACCTCCTCTCCCCACATTGCACCACTGACATGGCAGCCCGAATGCCTGGTGCCTCTGGATCAAGGACTCGTCCACCTCCATTTTCTTTCAAAGCAGGCAGTTAAGTGTAGAATCATACACAATCCAGGTGGTGATCCTGGGGCTTCACACCAGCCTGGTTATGTAAGGCAACAGAGATCTGTTTCAGTGCGCTTGTAAAAGCCAAATTGTAGCTTTTGAGTTTAATATACTAAAAAAAAAAAAAAAGCTGCTTTGAAAGCTGCTCAGAGTATAATCAGTCCTCAGTTTTCTTATTGTTTTGCAATTCTTCTGCAAGAGTCCTTGTGTGATTTGAATTCACTCGAATTGCATTGTGTTTCCTAGGGAAAAGTGTCAACCAAGGACTTTTCAAAAGCTGCATCTTTCACGTTTTTTTAGGTTTGGGAGCCAAATGATGAATAAGCCCAAATGGTCTGGGCCTCATGAGATTTTTTTTAATGCCTTTTTTTTTCTTTTTTTCACAGTATATTTGCCTGTTACGTCCACAGTGGCCTTTTCTGCCCATGTGCAGGTCTCACATTCTACCATGGGGCAATGTTTTATCTTCCTGTTGTCACTTAATACACGTCTTTCGTAGGTGATCCCTTCTGGGACAATTTTACAGCAATCATTCACTGCAGAAATCAAGAACATAAATTCGAAGTGTGGTGTGTGTGGTGGTGCCTTTTAGACCCATTATAGTGTGGAGTTAGAAAGATGCTATTGCTGAAGTCAGGCCCAAAGGTAAATAAATACCCAGGAAAATGGTAGCATTGCCAGTTTTACCATGTCACAAAAGCAGACACTGAATACAGAGTAACAGGTTATTATATTTCTGCACTAAAATCTCAAAGGCTCTGAATTGGCATTAACTTAGTGGCATCATGCTGGCCTTGTGTAGCAGACAGAATGGCTCAGTATCTTCTCTGAGGGAAAAGAGTCATATTTGTGTGGGAGATTTTGAAAGGAATGGACTGGTAGAACCAGGAGAGCACCCCACAACTCATGTTTTGTGACATTTCTTGTAATGCATTGAGTATGCAGCAAGATTTTTGGCACTGTGATTGTGCTTTCAGATAGGACTATGAAAAAGGGAAGTACTTGCTGTGGGATTTGGCTTGTTGCAGAGCTGACTTTTCCCACCTGCTGGCTTGTGCATGTCATGCTTGTGGTTTGTACCTTTTGAGCCAATATATCAAAATTTTATTAAAATACTCTGTGTAAAATCTTCTCTCTGATGGGCAAGCCTTGCCAGTGACTACTTAGAAAATGTCATACAATAAATACTAATTTTGCAGAAAATAACAGTCCTCCAGTAGCAGTGGCTGGCCCTGACAAGGAATTGACCTTCCCAGTAGAAAGTACTACACTGGATGGAAGCAAAAGCCAAGATGATCAAGGCATTGTCTTCTACCATTGGGAAAATATCAGGTATCTAAAGATTTTGCTAATCTCCAGTAAAACAGAGAGCAAAGTGAAAGTGATTTAGTCTAGAGCCTCTTACGCAATCGTGTTGAATGATGCTCTGTTAGAGAATTGCTTTCAGGACCATCCCACTTGAGTAGTAATAACATAAGAAATAGTAATTTTAAATTGAACTTGAAAAGCTCAGGCAGTCTCTACCTATGTTTTGCAATGTTTCATTTTGAGGCCTACTTTTATAAAATTAAGAGAAAATGACAGGAACTTCTGTGTCTTCTGTTAAAAAGCAAGTAGCAGGCTTGGGTACCCTCATGTAATATACAGTTTTTCCATTAGTGCTTAGAACTAGGATTTCTCAATCACTTTTTTATTGAAGAGTAAAGTGTCAGTTGTTTTAGCCTGAACTCTCAGTAATGGGTGACTAAATCACTCTTGAATGATGATTGAAAATGTTTTACAAAAGCTTATAATTGTATGTTTATGTGCAAATCTAACTGATCCTTGAATAAAAGGGCAAGGTATTTTAGCTCATGCAGCTGTCATACCTGCCACAGGAAGAGGTCTGCTGGCAGCCTGTACAGGTTGTGAGTGGCTCTTAGAGCAATATCATTTGCATTCTCCCATGAAATAGAACCATGGTGAAGTTGAAGTTCTGGGGGGTATTTTCTGCTCTTCTAATAGATGGGGATGTGTGCTTGGGTGCTTTTAATGTCTTGAAAGAAGGTATTAATGAATTCTCTAAACTAAACTCATGCCTCAAATAGTTCTTTAGCCATCAGTGCTTATAGCAGTAGTAGAACTACAACACGTAAAAGCAAAAGGCCTGAGCAGCGCTGCTGAACTCACAGTCTGGCTGGCTGGGCACGATTATTTTTGTGAGATGTTTTGTTTCAGTGGGCCAAGCTCTGTACAGATGGAAAACGATGACAAGGCAATAGCAACTGTGACTGGTCTCCAGGTTGGTACCTATCGCTTCAGGCTGACTGTGAAAGACCAGCAGGGCTTGAGCAGTGCATCTGTGCTCTCCATTACTGTGAAGGAAGGTAAGCCTGGCTGCTGCTTCTTAGGGCCTGGTGGGCAACTGGACAGTTCATTCAGTGGCTGACAGAATGTGAAGGAAATCGGAACGGAAAGGTGTAACATATTGGTTGTTATAGTTCAAATATGTTGAAGAAGTCTTAACTTCTCTTTTGTAGTAAAGTAGTATTGTGAGTGACTGGCAGAATGAGTTTCATTTGATACAAGCTGTTTTAGTGTTCAATATATGGAAAATTAGTTGTAATAAATGTGCTCCAAAATAATATTTTTGACAATTGTATGTCTACATCATTAAGAAGATATTTTTTTACTTTATCTTTGAAATTAAGCTTTGGCAGAAAAGCAGTTTTACTGTGGATTTTAAAGTAACATTCAAGAAGTGACATCTCAGTGAACCAATTTCCATTTAAAAATTTAGTATAAAAAGACCTGGTTTGGTTTTTTTTTTCAGTGATGTGTTGTTGGGGGGGGGGTTGTTTTGTTTTGTTGGTTTGGTTTTTTTTTTTAATTATACAGAGAAACAGTTGCTGTGGTAGGGGGTATTTCAGGTTTTTTGGTTTTTTTTCCCAACATGCGTGCTGTAGAGAGGCTTTAGGATACTCATAAAATCCTAGAATGGTTTCGGTTGGAAAGGACCTTGAAAATCATCTTGTTCCAAACCCCCTGCCATAGGCTGGGACACCTTCCACTAAGGTAGCTCAAAGGTCCCATCCAACCTGGCCTTGGACCCTTCCAGGGATGTACTGACTTCAGCCAGCCCAGGATGCAGTTGTCTTGCAGGACTGCAAGTGCACATTGCAGGGGCATGCTGAGCTTCTTGTCAGTCAGCACCTCAAGTACTTCTCTTCAAGGCTTAGTGGCATTATGCTGACTGCTCCCAATCCGTTCTCTTCCCAACTTGTACTTGGGATTGTGATTGCTGTGACCCATGTGCATCTTGGAGAAGCAGCTGGACTTTGTTTTACTCATGTGCACCACTGCTTGAACTGTTTCAGAGTTTCAGTTAGTGTTCAGTTAGAAATACATGGCAACAGCTCTGCCCAAATGTGTCTGTGGTCTCATTTGTCCTGTGAAGTGTAGCCACAGTTAAGTTCTATCTACAGTTGCAGGTTCGATATTAAAAATACTCCGTTTTCCAATAACCAAGTTTAGTCAACTGGTTTTACTTGGAAGATACAAGATCAGTTGTATCACAGACAACCCTATGCTGTTACAGCTGATGCCCTTGAGATCTGTCCAGGGCCTCACTTGTGTCCAGTGAGGTATTTCACTCAGTCCCACAGCTTCCTTAAGCCCTGACTTACCAGTTGTGTTCTAAAAAAAATCAGTGATACTGGGTTTCTGGAAAGAGAACATGTTCATATTTCTTTGGCTTTTTTTCACCATATGCCTAATCCATGCCTTGGTTTCAGTGCTAGTGATGAGCAAAAAATATTTGGGAATTAGACTTACTCTTAAGTTTCCTGATTGCATTTTGCCTAAATACAGGCATTTTGAAGATACAAGATCTTGCACAAGCTTCTATTGAGTAACAAGTGATTTTCCAGATGAAAAGGTCCCAGCATGGTGATCTCATGCTGGGCTGTGTTTCTAAGTAGGCAGAAAATCCTTTTATTCGACCGAGAAGATCTGGTGCTTAAGTTATTGTGAGACTGTAAATAGAACATCCCACAATGCTTTTTGAAAAAGATCTTTCTCCTCATGGTGCACCTCTGTTTTTATTAGACTGCAATATGCTCAGAGCCAGATTTTGTATACCCACTCATCCTTTCCCTGTAGTTTTGACATGAGGTTCTGTTGTTATTGTCTGTAATCATCAGGTAAAGAATTGCAGTGTGGGTGTGTTGGCAATGGCATGTCATTTCATGTTTTGAAAGCAAATCCTTCTCCACTATTTTTATGGCTAGAAAACAACAGTCCACCCCGGGCACATGCTGGTGGGAAGCATGTCCTAGTGCTTCCAAACAACTCTGTTACCTTGGATGGCTCAGGGTCTGCTGATGACCAGGGGATTGTGTCATATTTGTGGATTCGGGATGGTCAAAGCCCAGCAGCTGGGGTAAGTTTCTTGAAGGTTGTAACAAAATTTGGCTTTTGTTATGCACGAAACACCACTGCAGCAGGGAGAGCAGGTATGACCCATAAGATGCTGTCAGGTGTGGTGCCTGTTTCTGGTTTGTCTCCCCTGCTCTCTGTAGTGGTGTGTTTCAAGAGGCTGGTGAGGTTCTCAGTACAGCTAGAGAGTATAGTAACTAAGGACTGCAGCAATGCAGACTTAGTTGGGAAAGACTTGAGACAGAAGAATAAAGCTGTGTCTCTTTAAGAGTAATTGGTGATAGTATGAAGCTAATGTGTTTGAGAGAAAAATATTATCTGAAATCCAAATATTCCAGAAAAGGAAGGGTCTGAGAGAGCAAGAAGAACCAATAAAGATTAAGGAATCCTGACTGGTACCATATGATGTAAAACTTAAAAGTTTAAGGTAAAAATGGTGTTTGGCATTAGATGCGTAGGTACCTTCCCTGGCAGATGGTGGTGAATAGACTAGGGCATTAGGGCAGTGGATTCTGCTCTCTGAGTGGGGCAGACAGCAGAAATACCTGATGGTAAACTTCAGTTATTTGTCAGCTAATGAAGCTGGGGTAATTTTTTTCCCTATTTGCAAGAAGTGTTGTGGACAGCTCTTTGCCCTCAGGAAGATAGTGGCAAATCAGCAAGTACTGGAAGAGGAGAAAAAGCAAAATTATAAAAAAAGCTTCTAGAAGCAATTCGCATACGTGTGTAGGAATGGAAGAGGTTTAGCTTAAATATAGCTGGCAGAGTTGATAGTTGAAAATACATGAACTCCAAGGAGAGGAAATTAGGAGTTAAGACAGCAGAACTAAGGATACTGGAAAAAAAATTGAAAAATAATAATGTAGCTGTCTTGGATTTTCAAGCAGATGAGTTCTTCAGATTGTCAGCTCTTCTCTCTGGGGTATTTTTAATGAAAATATCCATAGTGTGCAGGCATCCTCATTAACCGTCACTTCCAAATTTCATTACTCTGCTATAAACTATGGGAAGGTCACATTTGTTACAAAAGTCAAAGCGTGAACACACACCATCATACCAGATAGCCAACTTGAAAATGAAACTTGCATCTTTCTCTGAGGATGTAACTATTCTGGACCTTGTTTTTGCAGGATGTGATCCATGGCTCAGACCACGAGGCAGTACTGCAGCTAACTAATCTGGTGGAAGGAACTTATATTTTCCACTTGAAAGTGACGGATGCTAAGGGTGACTCAGATGTTGATTCAGCAACTGTTGAAGTGCGGCCTGGTATGAAAATTAAAAGGTCATCGACATGTTGTGAATACCACATCTTTGTTCTCCTTTTCACTTATTTATTTAGACATTGATGAGAATCTCTCAAGTTAAGACACAGAGCAAACAGGTGTCTCTCTTCCTAACTTCTTACTGTTCTCTGACTAGGCCCAAGTGTGTTAAAAGGTGACATCTGGATTCTTAACTACTGCAGTTGCTGTAGTTGGGACCATAAATAGATAAAAACTATACTTGCTAGTTAATATTTTCATTAGGCTTTTGTTGCTTCTCATTCATCGTAGGTTTTTTGTTTCTTTTTCTGATTGTTTATTAGTTTGGCCAGTAGAAAGGGATGGGAGCTGACCATTTAATTTAAGTACAAATACTTCTGTTGGATGGTTGAATGTGTGGCTTTGTTTGTTTTTCTTCTTTCATTCTGAAAGACAAAAAAAAATCCTCAACGAGTTTCAGGGGGTTGTAAATGCAGGTGAAATAGCTAAAGGATGGAAGTTGAAGTCTCAGGAAGAGAGTCTGAAATCTTCGGTCTTTCAGAGATACCTTGTTTGTCTGGCTCCTGGGCAATGATTTTATTTCTGTTCCTCATTTTATTGTTGAATGTAGTCATAGTAAATGGATTATGATTCTCATGCGATATCTGTGAAGTTTGTTTTGTTTGCAAGGCACTCTACAAGTTCAAGTACTATTTAACAGACCCCTCAGTTTGTAAGAGTAGGCAGAGTAAACATACCTGATACTTCTCAAATTAACCATCCTCATTTAGACTTGCTCACAGTCTTGCATGCTACCATATGAGTCCATCTTTGGCTCCCTTTTCCTGGGTGGTAGTCAGTAGTAGGTAACTAGCAGGGAACTTGGTAATTGGACTCGTAGTCCTTACCTCCGCCTTAAAGATGGCAGCATTTAGGGGAACAGAAGTTGCTGTTCTGCCCAGAAATGCGTACATGCTGAAAGTGCACTCTGAAGTACTTTATTTGTATTGATAAGATGGGTTGCTATCTTAGGACCCACCAGGTTTGTTTCAGAGAGAATGTAATGATATAGGCTAAGTACTTCTCTAAGAACACAAAAGAGTTGGCTTAGCAGTGATATGGGTCTTACGCAGAAAACTATAGTATTAATAAATACTTTCAAGTACTGCGTGTTGGTACTGAAATATTTGCCAGGCTCTGAAGGAATACCATGTTCTTCTTCCATCAGATCCCAAAAGGAGCGGTCTGGTGGAGCTGATCCTGCAGGTTGGAGTGGGACAGCTGAGTGAGCAACAGAAGGACACACTGGTGAGACAGCTGGCTGTATTGCTGAATGTCTTGGATTCAGATATCAAAGTTCAGAAGATACAAGCCTACTCAGATATAAGGTACAAAGACGTCCTGCTGTGCCAGAAAGACTTGTGATTTTCTTTGCCTCTCTCACAGCTCATAATTAGTTGCAAAATAATCTTTCCTAAGGTGACAAAAAATGCTATACTTCTCAACAGAATATACTTTAAAAAGTTAATTGCTTCTGTGGTAGAAAATTGATGAAGTAAACTCTGTGGAGGCTCAGATCTGAAGTGTTTTGTTTAAACAAAAAAACCAACAAATTTTTCTGTATAGATTTCTTTTTCCTTTAGAGAGAAAGTACATGCGTGTATATTTCAGTGTCTTGTTCCATACAGTGCTGCTGTTTTTTCCAAATACTGGATGGAGCAAGATAAACAGACTTTCTCACAATGAAGCATGTACTGTATTTCAAAATAAGGTTCCAGCTCTATTTGATCAAACCTATTTTATTCCCTCTTTTTTTTCCTACTTCTTCTCCATGGTTTTGATGTTCTTAATATTTTATTAACAATTTCCCAGGTACCTAGTGATGAAAATCCAATTTTTGTGCAGAAAACTCCACAGTGGATTGTCTTAAATGTGGTATTTTACTGTGAAGAAGAAATACTCCCTCTGCTTGGTGTAGAGTGCTGGAAATGACTGTGTGTACCCAGAGAAACTTCTCAGCCTGATTGGTAGAACCTGTTGACATGAGTTAGCTTTAAATTAATTCTTGTCAACTACTTGGTAATTTAAAAGCCATTTTGGTGTTTATTTAGCTCTCGGGGAACCTCTTAAAATTTAAAAACACAGTTTGGAAAGTCTAGTGTTTATAGCTATGATATTTTTAATCACAGTTTTTCAAATTAAAATGTTCCCTGAAGTGTCTGATACAGGGTGAGATCAACACCACCCAACTTAAAAGTTGTGGATGACAGAGCAGGAGGGCTTCCACATGAAGTTCTCTGGATCCCTTGCTTCTGAGCTTGTTCTCCTATTAAATTCAATTTCCTAAAGTTAGTGAAATTGCTTCAGAGTGTTTTGTGACAGGCTCTACATGAGAGTGGAGAAAGCCAATGTATACATACTTCTTAAAGCAAAGGTCAGGAAGACCAAGGAGGGAATTATATTTTTTGTTATCTGCATCTGTCTTCTGTGAAACTGAGAAGCCAGAGAACTGCTGGTGCTCCCAGCTCAGAACGAAGATCATTTGACTGGTCCACGGAGAGAGTTCTCTAATCTTTATCAGTGGTGACATTGGCTTTCCAGAAACAAAAAAGACTAAAGGCTATATGCCTTTATTGCTGAATGCCTGACAAAAGTGATCTATGACAGCAGTCCTGACCTTAGCTGTTCTTTCTGCAGCACTGCAGTTGTGTTCTATGTGCAGAACGGGCATCCTTCCACGGTGATCAAGGCATCAGATGTTTCACGGACTCTGCACGTGCAGCTTTTGAAACAGAAGGCTGACTTCTTGCTTTTTAAAGTCCTGCGAGTTGACACGGCTGGTATGTTTTGGATTGTGCTTGCTCATCTCGGAACTTTGCAGGCATTTGGCTAACACAGCACCTGGAAACGCTGCATGAAGTCCTTCTGTCTGCCATCTGGTGTCTGGGCTTGGTGGGTGTAGCTTTACAAAAGATGATGTTGAAGACAGTACTTAAAATGCTTCATGATTTGTGGTAGGTAGACTGGTGCCGGTTACTTTTAAAAGGCATCGTCTGTATGAGCAGGCAAAAGCACATCTTAATCTGGTCTGCATCAGGAAGGCCTGTGGAATGAGGATAAAGATACCTTACATGCTACCTTTTCTTAGAAGATGTGCAAAACTTAATATAGCCATAAAGTACATATGTTTCATATCTCTGCTTCCTTCAGGGCTTTTAGAGTTCAGTAAATAGGCTTGTAATCTAACTTGTTTTTGTCTGCCTGTATCAGACAAAAGGGGTGATCGCTGTGTTACCACCTAGTAGTCTTCTAATCTTTGCAATGTACACAGGCCACTGGGGTTTCCTATAATGAACTCTTTCTTTTGCCCAAAAAGATGCTTGAACTTCTAAGCTTATTTTAAGCTTCACTAGTAATGTCAACCCTTTATGATGCATAGGTATTACAGACATGACTTCTCCATTATTTAAAATCAGGACACAACAATTCAAATACAAACAAAGTAAGCAAGCTCCGGTGATAAAGTAGGTACTGATTGTGTAGTAAATTCTGTCTTTATTTACTGGTTGAAAAGGATTGTTGTCCTATTATAAATATACTCTGATTACATTCTTTCTCCTCACAGCCAGCAGTCTGCTAAACTGTAGATCTATTTGACACATAGCCCCAAAGGAAAGGGAGTTTCAAAACATCACAGTGATATGAACCAGTGGCTTTGCCACCAATCTAGTCTTACATTAAGAGGATGTATGACAAGTTGTCCATTTACACAACTGACCCTATGTTTGGTTCTCTTCTTAGCCTGTCTTTTGAAATGCTCTGGACATGGGCACTGTGACCCCATAACAAAGCGCTGCATTTGCTACCAGCTGTGGATGGAAAACTTGATTCATCGTTATCTAAATGATGGAGAGAGTAATTGTGGTGAGCTTGGGTGTTGTGGGATGCATTTCAAGGGTAGCTTGTCATCTTGTGAGACTGTTGATTATTTGTTCTCGGAACAGGGAATACTTAGGAGGTAGATACTGAGAGAAGACTAAAACAGTCTCTGTTTTCCAGCCCAACAATACCTTTCTATAGAAAGATATTTGAATAATTTCTTGAAATTATGTCTTGACAGTAGTAGCTTAAATTTTAAAGAGAATCACTATTTGATGAAAAAGTGTGAAAACTTGGTCATGGGAGAGAGATTTTGCAACAATTTGGGGCCAGTTGGAGGGATTGTTGAATAACATGGGCATTGCAAAGCTTTTGAGTAGGACTGTTGCAAAGCTGGAAAAGAGACAGCAGTTTCAGTTTCTCTGAGTGGGTGGTTGATGCTTCTGTGCCAGAAGTACGATCTGATCTAAGCAAAGAAAACATCAGTGTTCTGGACTGACCACTATTGACCTTTAGAACCTGATAACACTGACAACTGTGAGTATACACATGTTGGAGTTTGAATTATTGCACATCTCTCTGTATCCTTTCCTGTTTCCCTGGATTTATAAATATAAATGTGCGGGTAGACGGATCTACCTCTAATCAGCTCCTCTTTTAAAGCACTACTAAAATGCCAGACCCAGAGTACACCTCTGTTTATTTCAGTTAATGAATGATAACTGAGGTGGTAACCATGACCCTTTGCAGGACTGTCAGTTCCCACATAGACTTCAGGTATCTTGGGATGGTAAAAGGTATTTGAGAGGAAGAAAATTTTCTAATGTGTACTTCAAATCTTAAAGGTTAAAAATTTTTAGGAATTCTTATAAGAATATGATGGTCCTGAGTTTTCCTACGTTCCTGTTGCCACTCCCCATACCTCAGGATTGGTTATTTTAATAGAGTTGCATTAGAAGTTATTCTATTCATATGACCTTATAAAGCACTACTGTGTTTCTTTTTTCAGAGTGGAGTATACTCTATGTGACTGTATCTGTTTTTATTTTGATTGTGGTCATGGTAGGGCTTGCCTGGTTCTGCATCTGCTGCTGCAAAAGGTACATGATTTGTGTTTCATTTTGCTGGGGTATATGCAAAAATTGCACACAACTGCCACATTTTAGTCCAATCCATAGCACTAAACCACTGAGCTCGTTTTGGACATGTGAGGAGCTTCCTGTAGCTGTTTCTGTAGACACACACTTCTTTTAAAAAAAGGAGTATCCATTTGTGTGTCCGTGCTCTTCTGCATTATGAAAACCAAAAAGTTACTGTTGCAGTATCCTTCATATTAAGTGATAATTAACGTTAAAATGCTGAGAGTATACTGCAGATCTTCAGTCTCCTACTGAGTCCTGCAGATATTCCATGCTAAGAAAAAAAAAGGCACACCCTGAAGGTCACTGATGTAGGAATGTTCTAGGCCATGGCAAAGGATCTGCTCCCAATCTGGTGTCTCCCTTGGACAGGAAGGGTGAGTGGCTGAGCTGCATGTGGCTTACAGGCGAGGAGTACTCTAGTGATCTCAGTCGTGCAGACGTCTTGCTTCCTCTTCCCTTGAATGTCTTGCTTCCTCTTCCCGTTCACACTACTGAATGTTGTTTCCCTCTCTGCCTCCCCTCCAGTCTTTCCTAGTGAGCTGATAAGAAATTCTCTTTCATGTGATAAGCCCCTGCAAGTTCTGTCAGGAGAGCAAGTGTTTTTCCTGCAGCTCAAACAGCTCAGTAAATAGATAGCTTGTTCAGGTGTTAGCAAAAATAAAATGCTATCAAAATCTTTCCGGATTTTCATCTTTTTCTAGGGTGTCTTTGCAGTATGTAAAGGATGTGTGGGAGTCGATGCCAATTTTATTTTTTTGGTTGAAGGAACAGTGCTGTTACTAGAAAACTTTAAATAGTGTAGTGTGTCCCATTCCACCTCCACAGTGTGGGGTAGAGCCTCACAGGCTTGTGTGTATTGGATGATTATTTGAGGGATTTTTTATGAGTTCAGCTGCTGTTGTCCTTTGTTCTCATGTGGCTTGTGCCTGAGAGTGAGGGCTGGTTGATACAGATCCATATGAAAAAGAGGAGGGAATTACTGCACAGGACAGAATGGCAAGAGATTCCCTTTGCCTTGTGGAAACTACATGAAAAAGACAGTGTAGGCTCAAGATTTTGGCTGGAGATTTGGAGGTTTTAAAGACTTTGAGTTGCCAGATGAACTCTATAGAAGATCATGGACGGGAGGCCAAGGCTCACTGTTGCTGTAGTGCTGGCTGAGCAGTAAGGTGGCTTCTCCACTGTGAACTGTGGTGGCATATGAATATTCATCCACTGTGTCTGTAGTCACTATGTTGAAATAGAAAAAACTGTGGCTTGGGAGAGTAAATCAATCTGCCTTGCTTTCTTCATCTTTCTATATCAGAGAGAAAAGAAACTATACTCTCTTGTCCATATTGTACAGCTGTCTTATTCATGTACAAACTGGAACTATTTTTAAGTGGAGGTGAGAAAGTACAATGACGTTCTGTATATTGGAGTGTGTATGAAAAGGAAGGGGGAGCCCATTTATGTGTGTACGTGAGAATTACATGTCTTTTTGGTAACTATCTTTTTAGCAGGAAGAGGACAAAGATAAGAAAGAAAACAAAATATACCATCCTAGATAACATAGATGAGCAGGAGAGAATGGAACTACGGCCCAAATATGGTAAGTGCTGTATGGCAACCTGGGAACTCACCCACCAAGTGTGCAGCCAGTGTGTCTGAATTGATACCTGTAGGCAGGAGGAGCCCAGAAGCTGGCCTGCAAGTTTGGGAATGGCTGAGACAAACAGATAATGAAGTGGTTGGGGGAGAATCAGTTAATTTCTATAAGAAAGCCTTGGGCTTAGCCTCTGCTCTGAGCTTCTAGTTTATATTAATTTAGAACATTTATTTGCCCCACAGATTTTCTCCATGTAAGCCTCTCTCCTCTGTACATGCTTTAATTTGGAACTGGTTTTGTTGCTGCACAGCAGTTCCCTCCTGACCCACAAGTGCCCTGTTAGACATCAGTAGACTTGAGCTGCTGTTCACATATCTTTTAATTTACCTGACTTTCAGTTTTTAGCAGGGGAAATGTTCGAATCCAAGGAAATAAAATCATTCTGAGAAATGGCTGTCCTAGAAGGACAGAAATAATGTTTCTGTAGAAACCATGACTCTTCATTGCCAATCATGTTAATAAGGTCATTGAGTGGACAGACTGATTTCCAGATTCAAGCTGTTAAAAATACTTTGAGTATGTACTAAGATAATCTAGTTGTTTCAAATTTAAATATATATATTCACATTTCAGAGTCATAAACTGATGGGCTTGCAATGAAGCCATAAGAATATCTGAAATGGTATATGATACTTCCTGAGCCCGTTTTTGTATTGGTGTATGCTGTTACATTGCACTGCACAGAAAGTTTTTACTTACCTTTCTTATCACAGCAGGGGAGAAGATGGTTAGATGTTACCAAAAACCCAAACCTGTCTAATGAGTTTGTTTTGCTTTTTTATTGTCAGGTATAAAACACAGAAGTACAGAACACAACTCCAGTCTGATGGTCTCTGAATCAGAGTTTGACAGTGATCAGGACACTATCTTCAGCAGAGAAAAGATTGAAAGAGAGAATTCTAGAACACTTATAAATGGATCCGTCAGAAATGGAGTTTCCTTCAACTACAGCTCCAAAGACAGATAACTGAATGAGGGTGAAAGCACAGAACACACTGGTGCGACACATCTGAAACACGTTGGCCCACCTCTGTTTTTCCAGAACCAAAAGCTTCCTAAAATATCAACTAATTGCAGATTAAACGGTAAATGTCTAGCACAGGCAGGGGAAGACAGAAAGAGGGAGAAAGGATTAGATGGTCAGCTAACTCCTCTTGTCACCATTATAGGAACAAGAAAAAGCACATTTTATTTCTTGCATGTTCTGTGCTGAATGTTCGAACTTCAGAAGGCCTTTTTTTCTAAATCACTGCTACAACACTAGCCAGGGCTGTTTTGCTACAAACTAGGGTAACTAACAATGGCATACAGATTCATATGTGCTCCTAATGCTCTCTTGGAGAAGCGATGTGATTTACAACAGCAAAAGCCAATATAGATGAAGTTCCTTACAACTATAGAGAACAGTATGTGGCCACAGGCTCCATCTTAATTTTCAGTATAGGACAGAAACACAAAGAGCATTTTTAGTGCATTGTCTTTATCCAGCTGTACTCTGTGACTTCATTTTCTAGGTTAGTGTTCATTGGGTGAAAACGTTCTTGTTCTCAGAGAAAGCTGACAACTAGCAGTTGCACTGGATCAGCTGTCATGTAACATGATATGTCTGTGTCCTGTAGGATGCAACATTCCCAGTATTCACATAGGAGGTGTGGTGTCTGCAGGGAATTCCAGCCTTAGGTTGCTTCTGTAATGATCAAGTTGCTTTGGCTCTGCCATGTCCATCCAGGCAACTGTAGCAGGAAGGACTTGGTGCGATGCGCCTTCAGAAGCATTTTGAGCATCCCAAACAACATTTTCAGGTCACTTTGAGGAGCTCTGGAACTTTTAAGACTGAATGCTCAGCTGAGTTTTCATCTGTCAGCATCAAGTGCTCAATTAAAGAATGTGCCGGGCACTTGTGTAGTGAAATGTTTGTGAAGAATACCCTGTGTGGAGCAGGAGGTTCATTGTACCTTCATTGTCATGGTAATCGGTACTGAGCAATGTTTTAGCTTGAACATGAGATTGTTTGACTTTTTCCACTCTGGCTGTTAGTGACTTGATGTGTTGGCCTAAAGAAATCCTTTTAGGTCTTTGGCAAGGATAGGTGTATTGCAGTTCTGATATTCTTGTTCACAATCTGGATAATTTGTTCACAGCCTGCTTGTTAGGCTTTGAAATCATGTCCCCGGTACTGCTTTTGAAAACCCCTCACCGAAGACCTGATTTTTCTACATAGTCCTCATTTGTGAGGGCATCTGTGTCAGTAGTACTGTTTAGCCATTACATCAGCTTTTCCTGGGGGTCCTCTACTGATGTACTTGAGTCTTGGGCTGAGATGGAGGAATGATGTGTTTTGATGGAGAAAACATTCCTCTGGCAGTATTTTTGAAAAGCTTTTTAAAAAATATTTTTGGGTTTTTTGTTTGTTTTGTTTTTTTTTTAAATCCAGTGGTAGAGAACTCATTATCAGAGGATGGAGCAGTATAGAGATCAAGGGGAGCAGTTGAGAAGGGTCAGGGAGGGGACATAGCCCATCTCCACCATGAGGAATAATGTAGTAGAGAATTATGGGGCTTTCTCCATCCTTTCTTAGAAGTCTGACACAACAGAGTAGCTGGGTTGAACACTGCGGCTTCTGTGCTTGTCTTGTTAATGGACTTGGAAACAGTCAGAACTGTCTAGGCTGGAAGAAATCAGTGGTCAAAAGTTGCAGCAACATATGGAATGCTCATAACTTGTTTCATACCTTTGATTCTCAAATGCAGTCAGCAGCAGTCCCTAAGGCTACTAATGCAGCACTGAGTATCAGTAAATACTGTCCAGCCCTGCATTTTTCTGGAGATCTTTGTGTGGCTGCAGGAGTCATTGTGGTGGAAGAGGCTGTGAAGAGCTAAAAAGGGCTAATACAGGTGTTGTCTATGTTTTTCCCATGTGCACCAGCAAAGTGCAGTATGAATTGTATGATTTGCTTTCTTCAGAAACCAAGTGTCAACTCTGTGTATGGGGGTGTTTAGGCTATTTCTTGAAACAAATCTACTTTATCACACTCTCCCTCTTCCTGAGAATGTGCGTGTATATGTATATATATATATATATATTTTTAAATAACTTGGTCAACAAAAGCAAGGTCAGCTTCTGATGTCTTTCAGTTCCTGCTCCAGATGTGTTAACATAATAAAAGTAGTGTTCACTTTAAAGCGTTCCTGAAAAAAGTTAAAGCCCACTCAAAATACTAATTTATTTCTTTCCTTTGAAATCCAGATGTTGGGCTTAATCCATTCTGAACAACTTCACAGAATGTTCTAGCAGGAGTTATTCTCTTGGAAACATGCATTTTTAAACAAGCAAATAAGTTGCTTAAACAATTTCAAGTTTATATGTGCCGTGCTGCCATTGATGCTTCTGCTAAATACTGTCTCCAGTGTGCCTTTATCTATAAGCTTACCTTCTAGGACATGTCAGTGCAGTCAGCAGCATCTGTCAGTTTTGTGAAATTAGTGACTTAGGTCTTCTGGGTTTATGTTATGTTTTTAAAGCCAGTGCTGAAGCCTAGGATGTTGTTCTTTCAAGGTATTAAAATACCTTTTTATTTTAAACAAAGAAACAAACCCCACCAAAATGAAAAACGGAATTCTCTAGTAAAACAACTCCAGGATTCATAAACCTGCATCCCTTAATGCTGCAGAATTTCCAGGACTGTTCCCCTGCCCATGGATGCACACTGGATCTGGGCTCAGATCTTTGGATCACTGGTAAGTTCATGTGCCATGAGAATGTGTGCATGATTTGGCTAAGTATTTGTCACTCTAACAAATAAGAAGTATTGGACCAGTTTCTCATTGTATAAGGCCCTAGCAAGTGGAAGTTGCTTGGTAAATTCAGTTCTCTAGATGATACTTTGACATCTTTGTTGCTAACAGTATTTTAGCTAAGTTTTCAAAGTTGAATATAGTTTAAAATTTTCAGCTGCTTGCTGCTGAATTCTACTAGTTTGATTATTCTATCTGCTTGGGAGGAGAAGTTATTCCTCTTACCATAAGAGCAGGCTTGCTTTTAATATATGGAATTTGCACAGAAGCTGAAAGCTGAATTACTCAGCTGAAGCTGAATAATTTCTGGCTCTGTGAATTTGTGGTATCACGTTTGTGTCACTTGGCCAAGCATGTTTGCGTCAGGAATTTAGGAGAGACTATAGCAAGCCTTGTATCTTGATTCAGTTTAATTGTTGTTTCTAGAACTACTGCTTTCTTGCAGAATGTCAGGTCATACCATGAATGACAAGGTCAGAAAACTGGCTGTAATGGTGCAAACACATTGGCAGAATTCAGATTCTAACCTTTTGGTTTGGGTTATTATAGGTTCAAAGCAGGTTCTCAGTCCTCACGTTTACTTCTGCACACTGTTTTCCTTCACATACAGAGAATACTGGCAGCTGTTTTGTAAAATAGGAATGCAGCTATTCCCAAAAGACTCATCTGCACTGAAAAGCAGAGGAGACCAGATAGAGCTTGTCCTGTGTGGCTCAGAGTCTACTGAAAATAAAGAATAATTCAGTTTGGCACTGCTAAGATACTGCCTCTTGTTGAAGGCAGACAGTGTGGTGATACTTGCAGTGCCTCATTGCCTTGAAGTGTAAGCGCTGGATTTTTATTTGCATCGTGGTTTTACACGCAGAAGCAGGGATTGTCCAGCTATGTAAAAGGACTGCCTTTGTTTGCATTTTAAGGAAGGAGTATATTTTGGAAAAAAACTTCCTAAGCATTAAGCAGGTTCAGTACCCAAGTGTAGTATACAATGCAGTACATACACAGCATGAAACTGCCATGGCTGCGAACAGGTAATTGTCTTGTTGATTTAATTTTCCTAACCAAAATCGTACTGCAGTATAAAACAAAATTTACCTTGGCAAATCTGTTGAGATCCAAACCCAAATTATCTGTCCTATGGTTCAATGTATCATATTAAGTAGAGAACAAAGCAAAATGTAAACTGTCTAATTAGAGAGAATTGTTTATTTGCATAGGGGTAAAAAGGTTATTCCTGTTCCATATGTAAGAATAGATTATCAACTCTGTCCTTTTAGGTAAACAGTCTTACTCTCCCTCTTTCATATGTATCAGGTAAAAGTACTGTTCAAGAATCTGTTCTGTGCTGTCAGCTGTTTGCTTTTATGACGTCAATTTTCCTTTCCTTGGTCTCCTGTGGGCAAACAGAAGTGCACATACATGCAAGGAACTTAACAGTGAGAGAGTGAGTGCATGTGTATGTTCTCTGTGCTGGTGCAAACTTTCCTTAGATAGTCTGATGTTCTTGAAATAATTGAGTTCCTAGGCAAATGTTCTATTCCTGCTTTTAACCTCAAGTGAAACTAGTTTTGCCCCCTGGTATACCAGTAACAGGCACTAGTCAGGATGCAACAGGAGCTTTGGGATGGTAGTAATAAAATGACAGTAAGCGTAGTCTTCTGCCATTTAGGCAACGTCTGAGAGAGAATAACATTCCTCCAGAAGGGAAACTAAATAGAGGTGAATTAGTTTCTTAATGTCAGTTACTGCTTATCAGGGATCCCTAATGAATACTAATCCCATACTTCTGCAGCAAAGAAAAACTCATTTCATGTACCTTCTATATCCTGAACTCCCCAAAGCAAAGGAGGGAGATATAAAGTTTAGAAATAAAACTTTAAGAAGGAGGCAACAAAGGCAAATGATTTTTGCACAGGCTATGAATCAGGTGCACATGTGTATTTTGTCTCTGTATGAAAGCACTTCTCCCTGTGGGTGAGTGGGTGAGCTATTACAGAATTTATATTAGGAATCTGTTTCTAGAAAATGTTATTTATTGCAAATGCTATTGTATTGTAACTGGAACCATTTCTGAGCTGAAATTACTACATTTATGTAACTATTAATAAAGTTTTGTCTTTCCTTTTAGAAGCTTGTCAGGTACTCTTTTAAGCATGGTATTCTGTATTGGACTCAACACTCAGGCCAGGCTTATAGAAATATGGTGTCTACCATCGCTTGTCTGTACTCAAACATAAAAGCGCTGCAGTAGCTGATTCCTTCCCTTTCTACTGAAAGAAGCATATTTTTTTCTACAGAGGTGACGGAATTCAGTACATCAGAGAGCAGGAAAAAAAATTACTGCACTTCACAATAAGTTTTCATGTGGTGCTTGTCCTTAATTGGTTTAATTGGCTGTGTGTAAGTAATTACCAGCTGTCATGCCAAGTGTGGTGGTTTCACAGGTGTTGTGGCTTACTCTATAACAGAATCCATACTTGAGTCAGCTGCTTAGCAGTAACCACAGATAAAGGTGTGCAATATAACCCAAAATACGCTGTTAGAGAGGGGTAGGTTATGCTGCTTGTTTCTGAACTGGAAAAGGAAAAATCCTTCCATCATTGTGTATTAAGTTTGTGCTAAGTAGTGATAATAAAAGGTGGTATGAGATACAAGTGTCTTTCTGTAAGGAAAAAATCATACACCATGAAAGCAACTTTTTAAGTCTGTTTGGATACACGATGCCACAGTCTAGGTGGTACCTCAAACACTGCCACTGGACTACAAGGGAATAATGGCATCTGAATGCCCTGATGAGATACATGTGTCCTTTGTTGAAGGATGGAATCTGCCCCTTTGTTATTGCACTGTACATTCTGGTAATAGCAGTAGCCTGCCCCCATCCCTGTGAGCAGGTGATGCAACAGAAGATAATCGGCCTGATTCCAAAACAACTTCAGCCAGTTGTGCTAAGCAGCTTTGGCTCTCACTGATGAAGTGAGAAAACCACAAGCTTCTCGTGGTTCTTCTTGGAAGGACCTAAGCAGGAAGTCTTGACATGGAAACTCTTTAAACAAGTGCTAAAATATAACTTGGAGCTTCTGAATACCACATTTAAATCTTCTTTAAGAGAGCTAAGTTGTTAATATCTAGTAGAACAGGTAAACATAGTTTCTTGGGAGCTTGTTACACAGAGAAGACAGGCAGTGGAGGGAGTGAGTGTGTGTGTGTGTCAAACAGCTGTTTAAAGAGTAACTTAAAATAAAATGGAAATTGGCCGTGACTATGTCAGGTTGGAAATTAAAAGACAGTTTCTCAGGCTTCAAGACTGTATTAACTAAACAGAAATAAAAGAGCTCCCAAAACTCTATTTTAAATCTTAATGAATGAAATAAAGAATTATCACATCACAAAAGCAGGGAAGACACTCTAATCTACAAAACCTATCTTGTGATAAAATGTTTGACTCAGCATAAAAGAGTAGCATACAAAATGACTGATGGCGTATTACTATGCCCAGGTAGTCTCATCTATTTGATTTAGATTCAAGGGACTGTAATCGGAGGAACCAAAATCTTACCCTGTATGAACATGTGGATGCAAAGAAGTGTTGTCTTTTCCAGTGATAAAGCTGTCAGAACAAAATCTTCTGAGCAAATCTGAGAGATAGAACTTAATGCGGCTGCTGTCAATTTGTCAATTCAGCATTGAATAAGGTAATAAACCACAAAATCCAGTGGTTTCACAGAAGTTATTTATTAACTGAAAGCTTTTTTCATCACAGTTTTAATATCCAGAAATTCCTAAACTATCACAAGTGCAATCAACACAACTGAGGTGTGAGAATTCAAGTAAGTCTTTCATTGAAGAATCACAGCTTTTGCTATGAAGACAACTTTGATTATTCTGTGCTTAACTGATGTAGATTTTACTGACATGAGGATATTATGCTGGAATCCAACCACAGTCCAATCTAGACAAAGGTATTTTTAAAGTTTCTTACAAACATTATCTTTAATTATTGTTTGTGCTTGTTATCAGGCATAGTAAAAGGTATTATTTGCTAAAGAAAAAGTAAATATTCATTAAAAGTGCTAAAAAAAAGTAAACACTCAAATAAGTGCTATTTTCAGAAAAGACATTAAGATTTTAAATGTACCAATGCATCAGATCAGTAACTTTGCAGTGAAGCGAGCAAGAGTTAAAGAATTTATCGTCCAACGGCACTGTCCCAAGAAGCACACTCACATTAAATACTGCACTGTCATACAGCTGTAAATAAGATGATTTTAATTTTGACCTTATACTGTAGTTCACAGGCAAACATAACTGAAGTCTGCAATTTCGGTGGCAGATATTTTTTACCTGTGTACAATACTTGTAACTGTGCCTGCATCATTGTGTTGTGGGACCCAGGAACCAAGGCATGACCTTCTTTTACCAAGTTATTTTTTCCAATTAGTACTAAACACATTGGTAGCCAAGGCTGGCAAACAGCTTCTTCCGACAACACTGTATTCCCCAAATTCAGGCAGCCTGTGTGCTCAATAGTGTAATCTTAGAAGTTGGCTACAGGAAAGTTTCCTGCAGCTAGTGTACAAATAGGCCATCCTTTTTGTATTCTTGACAACAAGCACAGGTAACAGTACAAAGTCCTCAACAGTAAAAACCTTTGTGGGTTTGGTGCATTGGGAATTACTGGAAGGGCAGTAAATGCCCTTCAGTTGGCATAATGCACACAGTACTGACAGATAATGTGCTCCAGACCCACCTGGTCTCAACTGCTACACAAACACAACCATAAAAAATATTTAAAAATAAGAAGTAGCAGTCAATGCTACTTGATGTGCGCTTTAAAAAATCCCTGTGAAACTCAGTGCCAGCTTGCTTTCCCTCCTTCCCCAAGTCTTGTGTTACCTGGTACCTCTTTGCCTGATCGGATGAAATATTTTAAAATACTTCATTTCATACAGTACATTCATTACTTTATAGGAAGAAGGGCTCTGTTGCCTTCTTTCATTTATTCTTAATAATGAACACAAGAAACAAAATTTATTCCACCTAACCTCTGCAGTGCTGATTTATTTGCCAAATTAACATTGCACATTTTTTAAAGTGCTTTGTTTGACTGCCATTAAAATAATGTTTAAACAACATTGTTTATTTCATACTAAGGAAGCCTTACATCATCTTTTGAAGATGACAGAATAGTGATGTGTCAAAGCCTCACCTCTAACCACCACTATTTAAATCTTTATTAGGTCACAAATTAGCCATGTTCAAAGGTTTTTAAACCTTCCTCCCTAATGGACATTCACCTGCGTAACCACAAATCCAATGCAAGACACAAAGCCCACAGGGATGCTTATCTGCTCCTGTTCTTTGAAGGGGATGAGTAGTGTTCCTTTAGACACTGAGCAATATTTACATCAGGGACTGTACTTCTACCCAAGGAGAGTCATGGTCTTTTCATCAAAGGGAGGGAGTTTATCTGTATCATCATGTCACCACTTGTGCTTTCTTCACACAGCCCTTAGAGTCTCCCCTTACAATCCTGCGAGTTATTCCTGTAAGTATCCCATCTTCCTTCTGCTTCTCACTAAACCAGCAATTCTTTGTCCTGGACTGTCCTGTTCCCAGGACTGATGGGGCTAACAGGTATCAAACAAGGGCCATTTTTCATCCTAGGCATGCAAGCTGTTAGGCACAAATTACACCTCTGCTCAAAAACCTAAAGCTGAACAGGCAGCAGCCCTGCAGTCAGCATTAACAGTGCTGAAAAAGCTGTCTGTTTGCCTATGTGAATGCCTAGACAGCTCAAAACAATTCCTCACCTTTTGTAAGCAGTAGATTCTCCCACAATTTAAAAAAAAAAAAAAAGACACGCTTGCTTCTAAAGGTCACGTAACCACATTAGAAAGTGTGAGTATTTACACAAAAGTCTGAAGGGAGACTGCCATCCCAAAGCCTCCCATATCGACACTGAAACACTAAAGGTAGTAAAAAGTAGTGGTCTAGTTTCCCCTTTCTACAGTTTACAATCTGTTTTCATTATGCACAAGTCTCCAAGTTCTCCCAGTTACACAGGGACAATCCAAGAATAAGAAATGTACATCCCTACTCATTACTAATAATAATGGACATTGTGATCACATTGCTGAAAAACTGGATGTATAAACAAAGACCATGTAAAAACATTTGGCAGCACAGAATACTGTAGATATCTCTATACACACACAGGACAGGGTTGATTAGTTCTAAAGAAGGTGGAAGTTGCATTCATATGTTTTTCTGGCTCAAGAAGCTTATTAGAACAACAGCACTCTTCCCCAAGTTGTTGGGATTGTGCTGTTTGAAGGCTTTTATAATCCTCCAAAGCAGACATATTTTATTTCTAAGTATTCATCGATGCCATATTTTGAACCTTCTCGCCCTAAGCCAGACTCCTTTACCCCACCAAAAGGACACTCCACTGACGAGATTATGCCTTCATTAACACCAACCATTCCAACTTCCAGCTGTTCTGCAACTCTCCAGATCTGAGCTGGATCTTGGGAGTAGAAATATCCTGTCATGCAGACACAGAGAGACAGGAATGAAAATCAGTAAGAACAGTTACAGAAGACTGTGAAAAAGACATTCAAAATCATCACCCCATAACACTAAAGTTCACAAAACCAAAGAAATACACTTATCTGACAGAGAGGCATACCTGCTAAACCCACATTAGCTGCATTCGCTATAGCAACAGCTTCTGCTTCAGTCTCAAATCTGTCAATAGAAAGAACAAAAATGAGGCCCGCAGTTCACCTACTGTCTTAATGACTTACTGACAAGAAGCAGTCTTATCAGGAATTAAAATGTCAATTTATTTTTTCCAAAAGTGTACATTAAAAATCTAATTTAACTTTCATTTTGAAACGCTGAAGTGTCTACCTCTTCTCATAATTTAAACTGCAGTTAAGTAGTCAAGATTGCCTTTATCCTCCCTAGGTAGCTGGATGGTAACCAAACCACTTCCTTCACATGGGTTAGCCTACCTATGTCCCCAACTACACAGCACTCTCAGCGCTGAGAGATAACTGTATGTTCTTCCATCACATCCAATTGCTCTGCACAAAGGCAGGGAAGGCTTTAAGGAGAACAGACAGCTCCAAGTCATCCTCTGTCAGAAAAGCTTAGGACTAGCAAATCACTTGACAAACTGAAAAGTCCCGTCTCCTATTTCATACCACATATCATGAAGCCAACTAAGGTTTTGCTGCTTTGCTTTACTATTGAGACACTTTAATTTTCAAAAAGTGGCAGAGATGCTAAGATCAGGTCAAGAGAAAGAAACAGATGAACAACATATCCAGAGGATGTTTTCACATGTGTACCCCAGTCTTCTTACAAGATTTTTGTGATCACACAAAAATAATTTTTGCAAACTCTTTCAAATCTTGTTTATTCAAAATAATCTTTCATTTTTTTTATTGTTAATTTTAATCTATAAAATTAATAGTCTTACTTGATAACTGGTGCTAAAGGGCCAAATGTCTCCTCTTGGGTGCAAAGCATTTTTGTTGTAACATTACTAAGTAATGTCGGCTCAAAGAAATTCTTCCCCAAGCTGTGTCGTTTCCCTCCAGTCACAATAGATGCTCCTTGAGAAACTGCATCCTTAATGTGTTTCTCTACCTGAGATATGCATAACAAAAATCTTAAAGTCAGCATTTAAGAATGAGCAATAATACATTTCCCGCTGAAGAAATAATACTCTCTAATATTAAAGAGAAAATTTTGAAGAGAAGTTTACACTTTGCAGAGGATCATTTGCAGTATTATCTAATTTCTCTTCAATTCTTTTTTCTCTCAGTCTGACATAATTTCAGAGGAATAAATTATGAGTGTGGCCCCCAGCCCACTCTTCTGTTGAAATTAAAAGCCTACACCTAATGTGAGAAAAAGTCTTTGCAGGACTAAAAACGGAATCTTGTATCAGTGATTAAGCACTATGAACACAGAAGTACATGACATGCCATGGAAAGAGAAACAACTCTCAAGATGGAACTGGCAAGAACATTTTCCTACATCTACAATTCTACCTACCCACTACATTTACAATTCATCTAAAGACAACAAAGTAGTAAGAAAACTAAAGTAGCAATCTCCACCTACAACACTGTCCTTTGAAATTACAGAAATTACAGAAAGTGACTATATACAGTGTTTGTTTGTATATATAGTTGTATGTGATACACACACTACACTTTTGTGATGCAAGAAGGGAAGGCATGAAGGAAAGAAATTCAAGGACTGCATCCTTTTTCTCCCAAATAACTGAATATTTTCCCATTCTTTTATAAAGAGAGAGAAGCTGGCAGCATTCATGTATAATGGATTCAAACCAAGCCTGCATACAACTGAGCTGTAATATCTTACAAAGTATGAGACACTTGACTTAATAATATTTAACCTTAGGAATGGTGAAGTATTATAAAAGATGTGACTTATTAGGATTTAAAAAAAAAAAAATTCCTGGAGTTGCAGGTCATCCAAAACAGAAGACCCAAACCATGTATGTGAAGTTTCAAGTGATTACAACATCCAGAGTTGTGGTATTTTTAACCCTGATTAATTATTCTCCCTAGCTTTTGCCAGAAACACTGTTCTTCAAAAGAAATTGTCAATCACAGTGCTTCAGAACTGCAGGATCACCAAACAGCTCTCACAGTGTATCCAATTTCAGTGAATGGACAGCTAGGGAGTAACCAGGAGGAATCAGCTTCTCCTAAAGGAGGCCTCTCTTTCCCTTAATGGAAACAGGGTGATGATGCATAAACTGTCCACATCTGTTTGTCTATATGAACACATGGATTTGGTCGACAGAACACACTTCCAGCCACACTGTAAATATGTTCTAATAAAACAAGTGAAAAAAGTGAAACATAAGTGTAAAGTTATTTTATGGATCATAGAAAGAAAATTAAGATGTCAAAAATGAAATATTTATTTATACCTTCTCCACGGCTTTTTCATTTATTAGTGGTCCTTGGGTAGTTTTTGCATCAAATCCATTTCCAACATGCAGTTCTTTCTCTATAGCTTTAGCAAACTTTTCTACAAATTCATCATGAATTCCCTTTTGCACCAGGAAACGGTTTGTGCAAACACAGGTCTGAAAACAAACAAGGTAAGACAAAACCCCAGTAGTTTATATTGTATTTAATCCATCCATTAATTCATTCTGGCCTTCATGCACAGAATTAGGTTACTACACTGATGTCCCCTGCCTCTCCTCCCTCATCCTAAGCTGTTACCAAGCTAAGCAATTTCTTTCATCATCCCTTTCACTTTAGAAATACAACTTCAACAAGCTGTCAGTGGGTGTGTGAAATATGTCATACTGTGAAGTTGCTTACGCTGGGGAAATGTTTTGTGAATTTTGTGGATTCAGATACATGGATTAACCAAGGCCCAGAAACTGCATGAAATACCTTCTAATTAGACTGCAGAATGCTGGACTGAGCAGCAGAAACTCAGATCACACTTAGTGGTCTGGGGTCATTTTTTCTAACTCCTTTATTATTTGAGTTTGAGTTTGCTTTCTTCCTGGAAGTTGTTTCTAAGTGCTTTCAATGGCCTATTTATTTGTGCTACTCCTTGCTCTGACTGCATCCTATTTTGACTGCTACAGTATGTGAAAAGTAACAGCTACTCATCCTTCTCTACAGCAGCAGAGGTGCCTTTTATGTTAGATCTTGTCCAGTCTGGGTCTGATCCCTTAGTGGTCCTTGTCCACTTTTGTTTCCTTTCTTTCTTCCCAAGATTAGTTGTGTCTTCTTTTTATGTTACTCAAGCAAGTTCTTCCCCATCGAATGACCTCCCAAACCCACTGAAAATTTGGTGCTAGTCAAAAGCTGGAGTTCATCAACTTCATGTTCACATGTGCCTGTAAGGCTGGAACAGTCTCCACACGGCCCTTCTCAGCTGACTGTTCTGGAAAGTGATGCTCTTAAAATTTTTTTGACTCTAAATGAAATACATTTGAAGCAACGCACACTTGAATCTTGTCTATCAATTTTTTAAAGCTACTCATTGTGGAAAAAACTATCTGTGTGTCTTAACAGACTGAAGCAAGATGCTGTCTTACACAGCTCTAGCTCTCCAATGAATTTAATGTTAACAAAGCATATGACAAAATGCCTTATCACTTCTCAAGCTCTTGCAAGGGGCCCTAGAGAACATCATCTTCTCTAACAGTGATGCTACTGACTGGCAGGTATTTTGTGAAAATATATGGGATTTTAGTGTTGCTATTTAGACTTGCTGGTAACTGGCTTTAGTGCCCAGAGCCATGTGTGAATGCAGCACCTTTCTCTTCACAATGAAGTGTTCTATGCTTTCCTTTTACATAAAATAGCTTATTTACAGCTTAAACTTTATGTACAGCTCTTCATTGTCTAGAAACACGGACAAAAAGATTATTCTCACCTGTCCTGAGTTTCTATATTTAGACGCAAGGGCTCCTGCAACAGCCCGGTCCACATTGGCGCTGTCAAACACGATAAAAGGAGCATGTCCTCCAAGCTCCATGGAAACTCTCTTCACAGTGCCAGCTGCGTGTTTCAGCAAGATCTGTAGACAACAGAGGAGACACGGACATCTGTACCTCTAACAGATGTGAACATGGATGCAAGGCAGTGAAAAATTACTCTGGCAAGGAAATAATCTGCAGCTTCCCTACAATGCCAGACCATCTCCTATGACAAAACCAAATTTCCTCCATTAAAATCTTTAAAGATGAAATTCTGGCCAATGACTAATGCAGAGAAAGATTTTGATCTACTTCAGGTCAGGTCAAGCTTTTATACACCAATAGTGTTACTTTTTTTTGTTTCTTTGTTCTATACTTTTTTGATAATAAAATCTTGGCTACTGTTGCAAAAGTTTTCCAAGACCTGACAGAATTTGGTATTATAATTTGCCTTGCTACCAGGCTTTTTCTTCATTCTGCGTATAGCCATCCCAGAGAATTCTGTCATTTTGTAGCCTCATTCTGCAGCTTTAGTGATTCAATTATAGATGGCGACAAGATTGCTTATTGACTAAGGTTGATAGCAGAGATTCCAGGGCCTCAATTCTCCAATACTTTTTCTCAACTGCTGAAGCTATTCTTGAATGGTACCTCTGAAACTCAGTTTCAGTGTTCTTATTAACATGTTGTCACCTTATGATATAAAGCAAGAACACCTTGTACAGAACTGTTCACATTATACTTTAATAAAGGGCAGTTATCCAGAAGTTGCAGACAGGCATCCTTCTGTGAAGTACTGATGTTAAAACATACAAGCAGTATCTCAAGAGGTACACAACTTGTAGCGGTTGCCTGGTTCAGAGCCCAGCACGGCAGTTCTATCCCCGAGCTGCTCGGGCCAAGTACTCCAGAACACCAACGTGGTGGACAGTAAATGGCACTTTATTAGGGGTTGCAAAGGGTTTTTATCGCTTTGGGCAGTGGGTGTCACTCCCTTCTGGTTACATCTGGCCGGGTGTGGTCGGACAGGGGATAAGGGGGGAGGTAGTCCTAGCTGACCGTTATAGCCCAATATCTTTCGTGCGCGTGTCCCTATCTCTCCACAACAACTATTTGGACAATCTGTGTACAGCAACCAGAAAAGAAGGCTCTTTATAAAGGCACACACTTTCCCTCTTTCTAGTACAGCCACAGTAAAAATCTTCAAGGATATTCTCTCCCCATATGTACCTTTCCTGTTGCTGTAGAGCCAGTAAAAGATATTTTGGATACCAATGGATCAGTGCATAGAACTTCCCCTACAGCTGCTGTCTGTTGTCTGGAACAAGGGACAACATTATACACTCCTGCTGGGATTCCAGCCTGGTTTGCAAGCTGCAACAAAAGAAAAACAGAATTTGCATTATTAGTGCATTTTGTAAGAGGAATAGTCACTTAATGATTGTTCATTGTTTTGACAAAAACCATCTGTAAGTTAATGGAAGCCAAAAGGGCTCAGCACAACTAGGAAGAGGTGCCACAGGTGCTTCAGAGAGCAGCTTTGCTCTGGTTTAAGTTGTCTGTTCAAAAGAACCAAATTACAGATATGAGGATATTCTGGGTATCAAAATGGCCTGATCCATTTTTTGACGCTTTAGACCATATTAGAGGCAATTTACAAAGATTCTCACTGAACTAAAACACCTGCAAATAGACAGACAGTTCGTCCTTTCTTCACATATAAAGCTGGCCAGAACTACCTTCCAAGCCCATCTGAATCCCTGTTTATAGTGTCAGTCCATTGCTGAGGCAAAGTTTAGCACTGAAAGCTCACCTCCCCAAGAGCTAATGCTGATAAAGGTGTGTCCTCTGCAGGTTTCACTACCACTGTACAGCCAGCTGCCAGAGCTGCACCAACCTTCCGGGTAATCATAGCGCTGGGAAAATTCCACTAGGAAGAGAGAAAATAGTACAATCAAAGTTGGGAAAATTTTGCCTCCTGTTTTTGCAGAAATAAGTGACACTTCAAGCTGTGGGCTGAGCTGAAGACTTTCACGTGACTCAGAAGAGTTCAGCTATGCTTACTGGGGTTATAATGGCTGCCACTCCCACTGGCTGTTTCAGCACCAGGACTCTTCTGTCTTTTGCAGATGCCGGAATAACATCACCATAAATCCGTCGAGCCTCCTCCGCAAACCACTCCAGAAATGAGGCTGAATACACAATTTCACCCTGTGCTTCTTTCAGAGGCTTCCCCTTTGATTAAATCAGATTGAAGATACATTGTAAGCAGCAAACAGAAGCAATATAAACAAATTCAAGTAATTTTGGAGTTTCTCTTCTTTTCAGAGTACTTTATCATCCCCCCCCATGACATACACTGCGATCTCCAAAAAGGATTCTATGATTGCAGCAACAATAGTTGTGTGGATTCAATATACCATCACTGTATAGTCAATATTTTGTTTGCTGTGCCTCCATTCATACCTGCCCAGGACAAGGAAGAAGAACAGCAAATGTAGCATGCATTTATTTACAAACTCTGAGTTAGCTGCTATTACCACTCTGAAAAAAACCACAAATCATGGCAAAACAGTTACAAGTTTATGCCGGGGTCACTTGTTTTGGGAGTATTGCTTTGGCCTATCCCCAGGTCTGATCCCATGGACTGAATGACATTAGCATCTGTGACACCACATAGGAGCTGCTGAAATATCTTCCAGCAAGGTTTTGTCCAAAAGGACACCAGTTTGTGAGCTCCCAGACTACTCAGTGATAGAGACCAAAGCAGACTGTGTGAATCCAACTTGGAGACTTGCTTGATTTTTCCCAGTCACAAACATTTCTGCCATGAGGACCATGGTTTAGGTGGATGTACACTTTTGCATACCATGAAGCACAGCGTGGGTCTGGTTTCCACTGGTTAGGTACTACTGTCATCAGACCAATGCACTTTATATATGTCCGGAGGAGGAATGTTTGAAACGTCATCCACTGACCTAGCAGCGCAATGTGAGTCCACAATATGCCCAAAGTTATTAAAAAGGTCATGGTGGCTAGCTGGTGAAGTGCGCAGGGAGAGTCTTGACGGCTGTCAGTTTTACTTGATGTCACTGTTCGCCTGCTCGTGTTGGGTTTCCCAGCGCGAGTGCCAGCACAGGGCAGTGCCCGTGCCCACCCCGCCGCCCTACTCACGTTCTCGGCCGTGATGATCCGCGCCAGCTCCTCCTTGTTCTCCATCATCAGCTCGTACCATCGGCGGAGGCGCGCGCTCCTCTCCTGGGAGGAGGGAGACACAAGGCTGCCGTGGCCGCCGCACGCAGGGACGGGAAGCGAGGCCCCGGGAGACCCGACCGCACCGGACCGCCCTGGGGCCCCCTCGCCGCCACCTCCCGCGGCCGCTCACCTTAGCGGGGAGGCGGCCCCAGGCGGCGCCGGCTTCGTGCGCGGCCCGCACGGCCGCCCGCGCCTCGGCTGTCCCGCAGTCGGACACNGTGAGAGGGGGAGTGGGGGCGGGAGGGGCCTTCTGCTTTCCGGAACCTCGTTTCCCAAGCCCCATCGAGGCCCCCGCTTCGAAGGGAGAGGGGAGTCATAGAATCTCCTGTGTGTGAAGGAACCCACAGGGATCATCGAAGTCCAGCTCCTGGCCCTGTTACGGGACATCCCAAGAGTCAGACCATGTCCCTGAGGGCGGTATCCGAATGCTTTCTGGAACTCTGTCAGGCTTGGTGGTCTGACCACTTCCTTGGAGAGCCTGTTCCAGTGCGCAACCACCCTCTGGGTGAAGAACCTTTCCCTAATACCCAACCCAAACCTGTCCTGACGCAGCTTCACTGGTCACCACAGAGAAGAGATCAATGTCTGCCCCTCCTGTTCCCCTCGTGAGGAAGTTGTAGACTATGATATGGTCTTGGGGCTTTCAGTCTTCTCCAGGCTAACTTTGTGCTTTACTGCAGAAGCACTGGCCCATGGGAGTCCGTGGGCCACTGGGTCCCATGACAGCTGGTCAGTCTCTGGCACAAGAGCCATGTGAAGCCCTGCCCAGTGCTACCATCTCACTGGGGACTGGTGTGGCTGTGCCACATGCAGGAAGGGTGGCTGGGAAATGCCAGGTGCACAGCCCCTGAAGCCAGAAGTTCATAGCAGTACACTTGGCAGGAGTAGTTCCATGAGTCCCCCACATATCAGCTGGGCTTTCAATACAGATCATAAGACCCAGACTTCAGTGTGCAATGTCCTATTAGCTCACCAGAGGTTATGAATTTGTATTACCTGCAACTGAGGAGCTAGTGTCTTTCTACTAATACTGCTTTGGCAATTGGCTTTAATTTCTTCTGTGAAATGTGATGTAGTTGTTGTAAGACAAGGACACCATGAGCTGGACAAACTGAGAGGATGCTCTTTGCCATGCTGTTGTATTTAAAAGTAATCTCACTGCTGCGGTGCAGTGATGCACTGATTACACTGCTCAAATCTCAGAGATCTTACAGAATTCAAGTGGGGAGAAGACCCATAGGTTATTTCTTTGTTTATATAAATTACTTTCTTTGCAGTAAAAGAAAGCATTGGTATTAAATAGCCTTTCAAATTCGGCAGTGGTTTGCTTGCTGTGTCAGCAATATGTGTGAAAGAAAAGGCATGCTCCGTAACCTACATTTCAAAGGTCACAGTGCTACTGCTCTGCTCTTTTAAAAACCACAGTTGGAGCCAGCATCATGGTTGGTCTGAAGATTTGGTCTGTCTTGCTGGTTATACTCTACCATTTCTGTCAAAGATGTGTCCCATGTGGAATTTCAACACATGTTGAAATAGGTAAGACATGTTCAAAATGGATTTTCTTGTGTTTTGAATTTCTTGTGAAGAGAAGTAAATTCAGATTCAGCTGAAAAGCAGAGAGAGGAAATAATGTTAAAGTAACAAGCAGTCTACATAATTTTAAAAATGTGAATAACAGATAGGAAAAATGAGTGGTTTGATTTTGGAGTTTGAAATTTTACTGTTTTTATAAGTAAAGTGCTTGAATTGACTTGGGTTGCGTATTTTTCTGTTTCCTAAAACACAGGCATTATGTAACTGGAATGTTTTTGTTTGTGAGTCCTGCGCAGACAGGGTTTGATTTGGAGAAAGAAAAGGAATGCTTTAGGCAGTTTGTGAGATTGTTATATTTAAACTAAAGAATAACACAAGTCATTTGTGGTAGCTCTGTTTTCAAATCACCCTGTATTAATTATGCCATACCTGCACAAATAGATAAAATTCTGTAATGTGTTTATATCTGTGACTAACGTCATAAAAATTTTGTTCTGTGTCTCTTTCTGGTAGGTTGCTCTCTATAGCCAGAACAGCCTAGACTTGTAGAGAATGAAGGAGAGAACTGAGTGAACATCAAAATGGAGAAATATTTCTGTTTTGAATTTCTTGTTTGCCTGTGCTATTTTTAAAATCTGGCTTCTTCCGTAGTTTTTGCAAGCACAAACATGAGCAGTGTGAGGTTATTCTGAAACAGCTACTCATAATAATTGACAGTTTTAATTGTTTGTTCTTCTGTTTTTGTTTCTAAATCCATTGCTCAAACAGATGGTAAAGTGTAGGATGTTGCCTTTATTCAGGTAATTTTCTCAGACTTTAGGTACTGAGTACATGCAACTTTAAAAAATTTCAAGGCTGGGATTATTCATGGTGTTTGAGACTGGAGTGTGTTCCCTTAATGAGTGTTGTACCCTTGGTCAGCATCCTGGAACAATTTGCTTTGCCTAACAATGTGTCGAGAAACCCATAATAATCTGTAGGAGAAGTCATGCTGCCTGAGGTTAGGCAAGTGCACATAACTCTGCAAGCTCAGGGCTCTAACTACCAAGTATGAGCTTCTGAGGACTTGAAATAGCAGATTTGCCAGAACAGAGTGTGTTCGAAAAAGAAATCTGCAAAGGGAAACTAAGCTTACAGATCTGTCCCAAAGCAGTCTTTGTTTTTTCTAATCAGGGGAGCATGTTGCAGAAAACCTGCATTTATATAATTTAAAGGTCATGGTTGTCTGAGGAGTTGTGTGTACACTGAACTATTGGGTCATAGTTTACAACAAATTTTGTAAATTACATTAAACTGTGATCAGCTCTGATGCTGCTAAAATGAGTTCTCTTACTGTTGTGCATGTAGAAGTCTATGACGATAAGATGAAAATATTTCCAAAATTCAAACACTGAGTATTCCAGGAAAACAAAGACAAGCAAACAAACAAAAAAAAAACCCCAAACAACAAACTTTAGAAAGGAATTCCTCTCACTTAAAGCCTGTCCCAAAGAAATCCTGGACAGATTTTTGAAAGTACTTTTAAAATGGTGAAAAGCTCTGCCTGTTCAGAATGTTGATCGTGTTCAGTGTGCTTGGCAGAGCTGTGCTGTGTCCTACTTGCATAGCCGTGCCTGGAGGCAGGTCTGAGTGGGGAAGCTCTTCGCCCTAGGGGTTCCTGTCAGATTTGTGAGGCTCTGGAGAACTATGGTAATCTGGCATAAAATTCCTTGTAAAGGTGGAGTTGTAGAACCTGGGCCCACTTGAGCAGTGAGAGAAGTGCAGGGGAGGCGTGAGGCAGAAAAAGCAAACTGCCAAACTGAGGTTCTCCCACACTGGAATTAGTGTGGAAGTGTGTAGAAATGTCTGAGCCTTAAAATTTTGGATTATTATTTATTATTTTGTTGTTGTTGTTTCTCTTCTGGTGCAGAGCTGGTCTTTAAGGTATCTTATTTGTATAAGGATTATTTAGATCATTGGGTAAAATTCAAAGTAATCATTCAAACCCACACAGTTTTGTCTAGATCCTATTCCAGAATGAGAGTGGATTGCTTTGAGTTTGGAGGGGAGGGTTGTTTGTTTGTTTTGTTTTGTTGTTTGGTTTTTTGGGGGTTTTTGTGATGTGATTTATTTGGTAGGGAACAAATTGAATTCAGTCTTTGTAAATAGCTTTTGAGGCAATGTTGGTATTTTTAGAATAGTGTTGATAGATTATTCCTGAGATCTAATATTAACTGGGAGGAGACCTCATTAAAGAAAAGGATGTCTGTTCATTTCATTCATTTGTTATGCCAGTTAAATAAAGATTTTGGCAGTAAGAATATCTGCCAATTCAGTGAATAAATAGTGTTATTTACCTTGCTGACTTTAGATTTTTGTTACTTTTCATGCATGTTAAAAATTAATCAAACTGTTAAACATCCACATTGATTCCCAACGTACATTTTTCACTGTTAAGGGCAGCAGTGAAACTTGAATACAGTACAGCTAGAACTTTGTGGTCCACACTTTATATATGCTGGGTGTGGTCCTGTCAGTTCACTGCTGTAGCTCATTTCTGGACATAGGGAGGTAATTTCCCTACAATTTCAGCTTGGTTGGTCAGCTTGGGAGCTGGGGATTAGAGAGAGACAGAAGATGTGCCATAGAAAGAGCACTTCCTTATTAACTCCCTCGGTGAGAAAACACACCCTCCCACAGATACACAATTCTGTGAGAAATGGTGTTTCATGCTGGTGGCACTTGGCTTGGGTATGAAAATGTGGTGTCTTCTGGTTTTGATTGTGCTTCTAACAAAACATGGGCCTGGACACAGTACCTATAAATCAACACTTCAATATATTGTTTTTCAGCACATAGAGCTCTGGAATTTTTCATTAAGCATGAAGGGAGTGTTAATTATAGACAGGTAGGAAGCATATTATTGCTTAATTTTGTACACCTTTCTTCTGAATGTTTTTCTGTCTTCTTGCCTTTCTTTATTATTCTCAGTAATGTGTGTGTCAATATCATGCCCAGACTGTATTTTTACCTTTTTTTATTGAAAATAATTTTACTCCTTCTGAATACTATTACAGAAATGTAGCAGTTATAGCAATGTGTGTATGTATACACTTTGTGTGGTTTCTTGCATGTTTCTTTAGTCATATTCTATGTGAGCAGTTGTATTAGAAGAATCAGTGAAGGACTGTGGGAAAGCAGATTTGATAAACCTAAGGACAGCAAAATGACAGCAAGGTTTTGTGCACCACATGGTGTCTTTTACCAAGATAATAGTTGTATTTTGCTGGCTATTTAGAATATATCTTTGGTGTTGGCAGTAAAATGTGGTTTTGTGCTGTGCAATAGCATTCTAATTCTTTTTTTCCCCCCCATCCTTTCCCCAGTTATTACTAAACCACCAAGATGCTTTTCAGGCTGGGAGCATTTATCCTGATGCCTTTTATCCGCCAATCTGCAAACGTGGTAAGAAAAGCTTTGTAAGTCCAATGTTATAACAACTGCATTTTTATGTGGAGATCTTACAGAATTTAGTAGAGTTGGAAATGGTTACGTTGTAAGAAATGAAGTGTGGCCAAAAATGCTTTCCTGCAAAAACTATCCACCATTTTTGTTAGAGCCTTTTTGTAGAACTTTTTAATGAAATAACACATTTGAAAATGTTTTAGAAGTAACTCCTGGCTAAATTTAACTATTTAATGGGTAGGGCAATTTGATAGAAGGATGCTGTTTGACTAAATTAGGTCAGATTACTGAGTACTGAGAGGACAAAATGATCTTTTTTTAATAAGTTTTAGAGAAAGCCTAAAGCTATTTTTTTATTAAAAAGTATTAGTTTCTATCAGAACAGTCAAAAAGAGGATAGGAGAATCTAAAAATCCCACAGCAACAAAATAGTGTAGGACTTGCTGGGGGTGGGTAGGCAAGTGTTAGTAACATTCCATTTTAAAGTCTTTTTTTCCCAGAGTGCAGTATTTTGCCTTTTACTGTGCCTGTCAGAAATTAATGTCAGTCTTAGTTTTGCTGCTTGCAGATCAAAAGTCTGCACTACAAAATTAGCACCCTCTTGCAACAGCTGTAAAAAGTATGTCTTGGCTTGCAGGTGGTCCCCTGATTTTTCAGCTCCGGTAGGTCAACTCTTGATCATAATCAGCTTCTCCAGCAACATTAAAGCTACAAAACAGCCAGCTAGACTTTGCTGTAGGATATATGCTACTGAAATAATAAATCTGGATAGTGAGCAATTGGCAAATGGGATAAAGAGCCTGTCCTCCAGCTACAAGCTATTAGGTTGTTTAGGCAGATACCAGAGACAGGGCAGTGATAAGTACTTTATGTGAGGATATATGGCCAATTGATTGTTGAGGTATTAGTGGAAGTTTAAAGTATTGGAAGTGGCTTACTTCAGTGGGCTGTGTGAATTCCATTAAATTTGAGGTGTACTTAGGATTTTTGTTTGGTTTAGAGCCAAATCACACAGTTGCAGCCAAACTTCTCACTGTTTCTCAGACACAGGTTGTTGATGCTGCCTACTGGTTATGCCAACTACGGGCTGCTTGGTTCATATCCTGATGCGCTCAGTTCACACCCAGATCACCTCTCTGCTCTGGCATTTAATACTGGTTTTGTCTTCTGGCACTTATCGGGTCACTGTTCTTGGTTTTCTGCCTGGCTCTGCCAGCTTCTTGTTCCAAACTTAAGTCTCACTTTCCTTCCTTTCATGACTGTTCTCCTGGGATTTTTTTCAGTTCCTATTTCAGCTTGGTTGTATCTATCTACCTTGTCTTTCCCTCCTGACAGTTTTGACCTGTCTTACACCAGGCCAGTGGTGAGAGCCTCTCTATCTGCAGTATCCGATATCTTCATTCCTTCACTAATGTTGGAGTCTATCTTGCCTTGTTAGAGTTGGACCACTTGTCAGCAGTCTCCTTAGTCAATATGGAAGAAATAGGTACCTCTGCAGACCTGAGCTGTTTTAACTGAGTGTGACTCAGACCCATCCAGAACAAAGCCATCCAGACTGCCTTTCTGGGCAGGAGACAAGCTTACATGTAGAAGGCTGCTCTGAGTTTGGCCAAGCAGGTACCTTCTTTTATCCAGTGTATCTGTGCTGTAAAATGTGAAGTGGCCAGGAGGTAACTGAATTGACCCCAAGGTCTGCTTTCTCAGTGTTTAATCTACCCTAATATTGCGCAGTTTCACATTGCTATGTCAACAAACACATACTCTTCCTCCAAGAGTACTGATGGTCTGAACAATCTCCTGCCTACCTTCTTCCCCCTTAGAGAATTTAACATTGTGCTGCTTGGTCTCTTTCTGTCAACATCCCTTTGCACTTAGCTTTATGTAGGTACACAGAAATTTTTGGGCAAGGTCACTGTTAGATCCTACACAATCTTTTCTGCCTAAATTCAAGTGAGAGTAGTAATTGATTCTTCAAATGAAACCTGATTTTTCCTGCTTTCCTCTCTTTTTCTCCTCCTACACTGACTGTTTCTTGGATAGTTTGCCTTTCTGTTGAATGTGATGGTGGTGATAATGATGACATTCATAGCCATCCTCTGCCCTGTGGAAACTGATACCTGTCAGAAAACAAAATATTTTGGATTGGCTACCATTCCCAACAGCTTTTCTGCCATACAAGTGGATGCATTAATTTAGTCAACATCTTCTCTGTCAGCTCTCTTTATCCTCTCTGCTTGGGAGGCAGCTTTTCATTGTGCTGTACCTGCTCATGGGCACAGAGAAAAGGAGAAGGCACAAAATTTTCAGATGCTTCAAACCAAAATCATGGAAGGTAAATCTAGCGTCTCTTTTGATAGTATAAATCACATAAAAATAACTATCTTTTGGCTCTTTTCATTAGATGGATTGCAAAATGTATCATCTGTATGATATGAAATTGAACAAAAGTCTGTGGGGTTTTTAATGGAGAAAACCCTTTATTTTTATTTTTTCTTTTTCTTTTTTCCCAAAAGAATAAATAAAATATTGATGTAATTTTATTGCAATAGGAATGTTCCATGATGTGTCTGAAGACACTCATTGGTCACCATTTCTCAAAGCAAGTATTGACTACATCAGAAGAAATTATCCTCAGCCTTGGGAAGAGGTAAGAAAATTGATTAACTTTTGCTTGATTGACTTTGCTTTCAACTATTTTCTTCACCTTCACCAGTTGCAATTTTATCCTTTGTGAGATATAGAAAAAATGCAATATTTTTATATTAAAATCTTTGCTTGTATAGGAACACTTGAAATCCTGTTTTAATCTTTACCATACAAAAAATTTACAGTTTCCATATAAAGTCTGTCAGTTATCTCCACTGTGTTCTGGTGCTTATGATACATTTCATAGGTCCAAACTTTTAAATGTGATTGGTGGTCTTGCATTCCTGTGAGATCTGGTTGAGGATTTGCCATTTGAAAACCAGACATCTTTTAGAATTCTCACTTATGAAATCTTGGACTTAGTCCAGATTTGCTTTTGTCAATGGTCTGTAAGCTATGTAGGAGGAAAGGAAAAACAATTTGTTAAAAGTGAGAGTGCAGAAGAATGTATTTCTCTCCTCTGTGTGCCTACACAACACCCATGGTGGCAGAGGGAGTTCACTCCTTGGAAGTGTTTATCCTTGGTCCAGGAAAACAGTTTAGTACACATTTAACTCGAAGTATGCAAATTACCTTCACATCAGCCATGTAATTCTATGGCCTTGGACTGTATAAAGTGCTTAAAGCTTCTCAAGTTACAAAAGTTGACCACAGCATCAAGCAATGAGTGGTCAGCACTTTGTCATGGTAAATTCTTGGATTGTAAGAGTTTCCCACTTATGTCCTTGTATAATGCACATATATAAAATGCTAACATTTTCTTAAAGACAAGAGTAAATTGATGGGTATCACTACTAATGGATTGTTGTTGTGTAGGCTACAGAGAAGCTGGTGGCTTTCCTGTTTGGAATTGCTTCACATATGGTGGCAGATGTTAGCTGGCATAGCCTGGGCATCGACCAAGGATTTCTAAAGGCCATGGGAGAAGTAAGCTGTTGTTATTTTATTTATTGATACAACTGGATTTATTGGAATGGATAACTTCATTTTGGGCTGCGGTGGGGAGGAAAGAGAAAAGCTGGAGCCCTGTTTCAGGAAGATTTTTGGAGAGACACAATGTCACAAACTTCATAAGAGTGAAGTTGGTCAGATTTGGGACCTGTAAACATTAGTGTTTCTTGGAGAGTTTGTTTCTGCTCATATTAAAAGAAACAGGTAGTTCTCTTGTTTTTCTCTTTCTCCAGATTGATTTTCATGGTTCATACTCAGAAGCTCACAGTGTTGGAGATTTTGGTAATGTTTCTGTTTGCCAATCATAGATCCTTGTATTGGAATAACTAGTCCTCTTCAAAACCATGGTGGTTGATTCTTTCTCTTTTCCTGTGCAGTGCAGGAGTTAAGAATGGCATATGGACACTGTATTCTTGCCCTTCCCCATGGCTTGCAAAGCCCTGCTGTACCTATCCTTATGCTCCAGGTTTCAGGAGATGGGATAACACGTATGGACACTTGGATTAAAGTCAAAGACCAAAGAATGCTAAGATTTAGATGGAGTCACTATTGTGATTTTAAATTATACATTATTCTCTGGAGGTATAAAATGTGCAGCATACTTTCAGGTGAACCATTTGTGTATTCTAAATATATAGCTGGAAAATCTGCCATATAAATGCATATAGAAGAGCCATACATAGCTCACATTGTTATTCATGACAGATACTTAACAAGTTTTGTTTGTTGGGCTGTGTGGGTTTTTTTTTCATTCTTTCATCCTCAGGAGGAGATGTAGTGAGTCAGTTTGAGCTGGACTTCAGTTATCTGGCATCGACTTGGTAAGATAATAAGGTTGCCTTCTTTAATTTTTAATTCTTATTCTGTATGATCATATATAATAGAATCACATATAATATCACATAATTCTGTGTTAATCTGTTTTAACGAAATGCTGCCCTTTATTTTTCTTTCAAAAGAAACACTTGCAACTATTTTAAATGTTATGAGTTTGGTATTCCTTATATGCATATTTACTGTTCCCTGACATGAAAAACTGGAAGGACAGAAGAGAGTTTTATGTATAGGAGCACAGCAAAAAAAGATTAAATTATTTATCTCTGAATTTATAAGCAGTTATATATAAAATAACTAGTGAAAACCTTTTGCTGGAATATCCTAGCAGCTAGTGAAATAACTCAGTTAAGTGTCAATCTAAGTGAGATTTACTTAAAGTTTTGGAAGTTGAGGATGTTGAATTCAGACAGTTTTAAAAGTATAAAAATGAGCAGAAGATTTAGATACTCACTTTTTTTTTCCTCACAGTTGCATATACAATCCTGGTCTTTCTGGTATTTGTAAACCGTCATGACCTTATGTAGTCATTTGAAATTTGGAGTATTTAACAGGCTGGTATTATTACAAGAACTGTAATCTTTTATTGGGTGATGTGGAACATCTATTGTTGTAATACATTCTTTTTGGGTTTAGGTATGTACCTGTCAAAGACCTAGCAGCTATCTATAAGGAGTTTTATGGAAAAGAGATCATAACTGAAAGCACAATTACTGAATGTACTTATCTGCTGTTTTTTGAACTGTAAGTTGAATATCTCTGCCTGAGCTTTTGTAAGTGAAACATATGTAGGAGAATTATGATAATCATATTTGAAACACCTTAGGCATTGATGTCAGCAATATAGACTCCCTCCTAGACCCCAATCACAGAACATCTGAATTTTTTTAATGACTAGGATTCAAATTTGGACTACTTAATGACTGTTAAATTAATTATTACACCACAGATGGTGAATCTTGGCTATTTAATGCATTTATACATTTAATGTATTTATGCCTATTTATTGAAGAACAGCTGTGTCTTCAAGTACCATTGCATTGCAGTGCATTAGCAGTATAATTATCATGTACTGAAGGAGTCTCTAGAAACATGCCTTATCTACATTTTATGTAGATCCCTTCAAGTGCAAGAATAATTCCAAAGAGACTTTGGCTATCTGGCAGTGTCTACTTTTGAATATTCTGCACAGCTTAGCTGTATCCTGTATTTCAGTTAATCACCAATAGTCACACAGCATTTACAAAAACTGTGAATCCTTCAAAATTAAGGGCATTCAAATTTTTATCATTACTTCTTATATTACAACTTTAAAAATATATTAACAACATGGAAATATAATGACTTGCATAGTATTTACCATATAGGACTCTAGAAAAGAACTGTTTAAATAATTAAATATTAAATGAAGCAAGTTTTATTTCTGATTTTTATTTTTTAGGCATGGAGAAAGGCTTCTTGTTGGCAAGGTTGGTTTTCTGTTTTCTTTATAAAAATGAACATATGGCATGGAGATGATGTGATCCATCTTACTGAGTATGTTGCCTGTCTCTTAGCTTTTCCCAACATTTGCTAGTAAATCTCCGTTTCTGGTGGAGAAGTTCCATGAATATTTCCTTGGAGGAGTGGATGACATGGCATTCTGGGCCAACAACATTTTTGAGTTGATGAGCCATATGCTAGAGAACGGAACCAGGTATATTGTGTGTCCTGAACTATGAAATGCAGTAGTCAAGTACTGACTCTCACTTAACTGTTCTTCTTAAGGCAGGTTCTTTCCTAGAAGAGGTGCTGAGCTTTAGATCCTCACTTGGACAAAGGTGTTTCCATGTCTGCCTTTTACCCAGGTGCACAGGATTACGCAGGCCTTGATTTTGCATTTGTTACGTGTTCACAGTCCTTTGCCCTGGCAAGACTCTGGCATGCCCAGGTGATACTTAGCAGGGAAAATCTAGAGCATTCTTTAAGATGTGCTCAAGGGTTTGCTTAAATGTTGCATGGCCATGCCCTGAGGTTCTGCCTGGACTGGCAATCTGGGCCTGCACCTTCTGGCTGCTGCCATCAGTCAGCAAAGATGTCCCTTTTGAGGGAAGGTCAGATATTGCCTTCAGACCCTGAAGGCAAATAGGATTAGAAAGAGTAGGAGTATATATTCTAGTGTTTAAGCTCAGGCTTCTACTCACAATTTCATATTTTTATAGAAGTTTAACCTTGTATGGCTGTCTTACAAATGTAACCTTTCCATAAGTAACTTTAGAAGACCAACAGTGGCAATGAATCCATCCATTGATATGAAAAATATCACTGTTGCTATTTTGGGAAATTATGTTTGAAATACAGAATGGCACAATCTGTTACATTCTTTGTTCCAAAATGGCACTTTCATTAAAAGCGCTTTAGATTCATATAGATAACAGTGCATGATACAATAAGTTTCCTTCAAAAGCTCTGTAAAGACATGATATTCATACAGAACCTAATCAAGGTCATCAAATAAATATCATAGGAGTTTCTAAGGGTTATGATGTGGTCTGGTTTTGATTTTCTTGAGAAAACTGATGACTTCTAACAAAGGAATCAGTGAGGATAAAAGTTGTATTTTTAGTTTCACTTCTATTGCAGTAAAATCTTTAAAGTACATTCTTTGTATTTTTCTTTAGTAGCTGCTACCTGCCTGAGAACCCTCTGTTTATAAACTGCACAAAGGAGCACAAGGACAACCACATGTAAGTATAGCTCTGATAGTTTAAAGCTTTAGTAATGAGAGTCTTCTGCTAATGTGGACAGTGAGCTACTGAAAATTAGAGATATTTTGGGTTGTCTTTTTGTGTGTGAATTTGAGATTCTCTTAGCATGAATAACTAAGTTTTGTGTAAAGGAACTCTGCAGAACATAAGAGAGACTTTTACCTCAAGTCATTAGTTCAGTTATATTAATTCTTATCACTGCCTTCTTTATTTTAGCAGAAACAAACAATCAAAACATGAACATCACAAGAATACCACTACTTTGCTTACAGAAACACTTGAGAAGAATGTAAACTATACAGAGAGAGGAGTTCAATTCAACATACAGCCTTGGGCAACAGTAAGTGAGAAGTAACAGATGTGTCAGATAAAATTCAGCTCTATATAAAATTGTTTTCATTTCTGTCTGAAATGCTGCATGATGGAGCAGGGTTTCTGGATGTTAACAGTAGCTGACTTAATGGACATCCCAGTACCATTGTAAATCTATATATGTACATCATAAATACTTAATTTTTACACTTTGCTCATTGTATAGTGAAATTAGAACACATCCTGCAGTGCCAAAAATGACAAAATATATGTTTGGTGTTTACATTTTACAGGCATATGGTAGCTTTTTTTGGGTTAAGAACTCTCAGCAAAGCATAGCAGTGAACGATTAGTAGTGGTCCCTTTAGAGCTTACAGATTTTTGTCTTTCTAAAATGGTGCTTATGATCTGAGTCAGACTCCTCTTAAATCCATGTGGTGATTTCCACTGTTGGTGACTTGATTTTTGAGGTGCCCCAAAATGTTCTAGAGTTTCAACCTGTGTTTAACCACTGTTGTGTCTTTTTATTATTTTTATTTCAGAAATCCCTCCGCTTGATAAACCATGCTTTTAAAACCAATGTCTGGAGAGCATTAGGAGCTACACATCAGAAATCTTCTAAGCACATCTCCAAGCCAGCAGCTTCATATTTTCTAACTTCACCCTATGCTAGGCTTGGATGGTTGGTAATTTTTTTCATCCCACCTTCCTCTTAATTTCTGAAAATTTTGAGTACACACCCAAATGTTATTGTTGATCCTTTGGATACTCTTTAAAGGTAACAGTTCAAATCAATTAGTGGTAAAAATCTGATTAAATGACTTATATTGTGTGTCCAGAACAGCAAGTTAACCCATAAGATTTTTCTCTCACACGTTGATCAAGCTCTGAATGGAAGGCACCAACATTAGAACTAACATTGGCTCTAGTTCTGAATACTGTAGGATTGTTGCTGCCCTTTTTTGGTTGTTGGTTGATGTTTGTGCAAAATTAATTGTCTGTCTTGAGCTGGTGACTGATGATGTCTAGTGAGACTTCTCGGAAATACTCGAGACTAGTAGGGAGTTCAAAGAGAGATTCAGGACAGAGAGAGGCATATTCTCTCTCTGTTGGGATTAGTGGGGGACCAGGATGACATAGAGATGTCACGGAGATGGTTTATTGCTGAATCAGTCTCATTTTATTGAAGGGTGAGACAGGAGAGATGCTGTGAACTACATCTCTCATATCGAAAGCAGCAACAGTTACAGCAGCAATAGCTATAGCAGCAGTAGCGGCGGCAGCTGCAGCAAGCGTAAATGCCAATGCTGAAGTAGCCTAGCCCCGCTGACAAGCTAGCCAGCCCCAACTTATCTGCTACAAGGCCTTAGATACTTTTTTAAGCCAATAAGCAAATGCCACAAAGCTCACTACCACGTTTGTACCAATCATCATTGTACATGGTCTACCACAATGCGTATTTTCTTATCCAATCATCGTATTGCTATTAAGGCCCATTATGCAGGCTTATATTGCTATATCTTAACTTTCTAAAAACCTCTATTATAAAGTTTATTACTAAACTCAAAATTGTTTACTCTTTTATTTATCACTATTCTTTTACTTAAAACATGTTTTTACTTACTAAAAGTATATTTCTACCTTTATAAAGCATACTTCTTTTAAAACTACAAAACTGCGTTATTGCTTTAAATTGCAAAAGCTCATTGTTCTAACTCAGGCAGCCTTTGCCAAGGTCTCACATCGAAACATGTATCCATTTCTATCTGTTCAAGCACAATGCTGTTAATGTTCTCTGTCAGTGCTTGCAAGTTCTCTGTAACTTCATTTCCCACATCTCTCCTTGCCAATGAGGTTCTACCTTGACCTGCAACAGGGAAGAGTAATGAAACAAATTTGCATTGCTGCTTATCTAATTTATTGTATCTCAAAATTTGGATTTAATTCTTGAGTTTACTTCACACTGGCTAAATTAACTGTAGTTAGTTCTTTCCATGTTCCCTCTCTAAACTCCAACATGTTACTGAGACCTGTGACTCTTTTGTTTATATCCTGTTAAGTCGATCAATTAAATCGGATGTTCAGTTTAAAAAATATTTAATTTCCTTTTTTTGTATTCTTTGTCATATTCAAGCAGCCCTTTTTCATGCTCCTTGCTCTGATTGCTGTCAGGTGCCTAATGTCAGTAAAAAGAAGTTCCTACAGATCTCAGATGAATTAATGGAAGATGATTCTTCTGGTTTTACTTAATTCAAGAAAACACAAATAAATATATGATATAAAAAATGCTGTGTAGATTCTTAGAAAACTATATAGGGAAACACAGGTCCTGGTTTATGTGAATTGTGGGGTTTTTTTCCACTAATGTTCTGGTAGTCTGAAAACTAATGCTGATATTGTTGACTCCCTTGCTGGACAGGGCACTGATCTCAGCTGACGTAAACCAGGATGGATATGAAGATCTGGTGGCTGGAGCACCAGGGTACAGCACCATGGGCCATGTTCAGATAGGAAGGGTATATGTGGTCTATGGCAACCAGTCAGGTTTGCCACCAGAGGACATGGATCTGGATGGGAAAGCTGACCAAGTACTACAGGGTCATCAGGTAAGGGGTCAAGGCAGATATCTGTCACTTAAAATTTTTTTGTCTGAAAATTGGTGAATTTTGACTCAGCATTGGTATCATTAATGTGTATGAGTATTATTCCTGAAACACTCCTCCTGATTAAAGATGTCATATGCTTTTCAAGAAGAATAATCATTATTAAAGTCCCAGGGACCATTGAAGTGATGGTGATCTGTAGGTTCACTTCCATTACTGTGCCAGATAAGTGAGTATTAGACCATAAAGTGCCCTTAAATAAAACTAAGGTTGTGTCTCTGTAAGTCACAGTATAGCTCATCCTGGTCCCTGCATTTAAAAAAATATTGTGTTTCCTGTCCTTTTTAACCTAAAATTATTAATTTGAGATGTTTCAATTCCTTTGAGGCTACATTTCTTCATTAATTGAAAACTTCTCCCCAGATCACTTTGTCTGTAGTAAGAGTATTGGGAAAAAAAAAAAAGAAGAACTGTTATTTGACATGATGGTGGCTGGTTTGTAACCAAGAAGTAGGAGCAAATGACCCTTTTGAGTGTTAAATATGATCCTCTGTAGAAAATACCTTTATTCACAAAGAAGATAATAGGGGGAAATGAGATACATTTCCTTTTAATTTATTTCTGTGGTTATAAACTATGGAGTAACAGCTACTGTCTTCTTACAGAGTGTTTTAGTGGTTCCCAGTCATAATGCTGTCAACAGGAAAGACCATAAGCTTAACATCAATGGTGCACTGGACTCAGAAGAGGAAATAGCAAAGCAGCACCATATTGTGTTCTGTTGTCCTTCATTTTAACATAGTTGACTTTGAGTTAGTGTGTTGGCATGGGGGTTATTACTTAGAAGAAAAAAATTGTTGGGATAGACTTTTGTCATCTGATTCCTGTCTTCCCTGTGCAAATGTGCATTAAGTTTTCATGGTTTTGACTTGAAAAAATGAGAGCAATCCCTTTTCTTTTAGCCTTCAGGAAGATTTGGTTCTGCCTTGGCAGTACTGGACTTCAATGAGGATGGAGTGCCAGATCTGGCAATTGGAGCACCTTCTGTGGGATCTCAGTTTCTTACTTACAAAGTAAGCTACAAACATGGGTTTGTTAGGTTTTTTTTTTTTTAACTCTCCAAACTGAATGTTTTTATTGATACATATTTTTTTAAACATTGAAATGAAAGAGAGAATTTCTGTTGTTGCTCAAGGTGGCGTTGTAATTTAAACAGAAGTTTATAGCCTTTGTGGGTACTCTGACTAGAGCAATAGCAATGACAGCTACCTGGATTTCTCTTTCAGTGGCCTTTTTGCACATTAGAAATGCAAACCAGATTGCAACTTTGCAGCACTGACATGCTGGAAATGTAAGGGGCCATTCATGAAATACAAATGTACCCTTTTTATTTAGGAACAAACAGTCTGGAATGTACCTCACGGGTCAATGAGTTTTGTCATATGATGTCACAGGCCAAGAAATGATATCTAAAATGTGATATGAACACTGACACATTTGCTAAAATAATCAAGTTACAGAGGCTTAATGACTTGCAGCTTACCAGATAAGCCCATATAATGGTCCCTGAGTATTTTCAGGCCATGCAAACTGAGAGGTAAAATGTTTTGATTTAAATGATATCCATTAAGCTTAAAACTCTTCAGAATTTTAGATACTAATTTAGCTGTCTAAATAAGAATTTAAGTGCTTTTATTTAGACTCACCACTTGGAAAATTGTGTGCATCTGTTGTGCCTGGCACTGTTTGCCATTGCATTAAACAATAATTAACAAAATTTGAGCCATCTGAACATGTGTACTATGAGTATAAATATACACTGTACTGCCCTTGCTCCTTACACACAGTATGATGAAAATGTACTTCTCTAGTTTGTTGCTTGGTTACAGCACTACCCATTACCCTGGATATTCTTAGGTTTTGGCTGGGAAAGAAGGTATTATGGGAAGGCTCTCAGAGGAAAATTTAAGTTGTACGAAGAGCCCTTGCAGAACTGTTCCATTCCTTGTGATTGGCCTTGAATTTAATACTTCATACTGATGTGCAGGTGCTCTCACGCCTTATTTGCTTTTTCTGCTGTTTAGGGTGCTGTGTATGTCTACTTTGGAACTGAGGGAAGAGGCTTGGCACCTCAGCCAAATGTTACCATAACTTGTCAGGTATCTTGATAATGTAATATCCTGTTTATACTATCCTGTTAGCTAGGCTGACACCGGGCTACACATGCAGGAGGTGAGATAAAGGGGAAAAGAGCTTATGGGCTTAAAAAAAGAGTGTTAAAATCAAACTTATCATTGCAAGGAAATTTAGACTGAGGGGGATGGAGCAAGCAGGTGCTTGCTTAGGTTGGTTGTATGTGGGAAAGACATTTATACCCCAGTGCAGGGGAGGCAGCAGGGTAAATAGCAAGGGGCAGAGCCCTCACAACCAAAAAAAGCCACCAAAAAACCCTGACCCAAACCAAACAAAAAAACAAAGAAAACAAAATTGAAGCCAGGGAGTGGGAGAGTAATTTGGTCAGAAGTAAAGTTAGCTCTTTAGAATTAAGTTGCTCTATTTTGCTACAGAATTGATGGTTTCAGTTCTATTTCTGGCTTAAACTAACTGTTTATTGCAGTATTCCTACTGTAATCTTGGTTGGTCCCTCCTGGCAGCTGATGTTGATGGGAATGGAAATGATGATCTGGTTGTGGGCTCTCCATATGCACCAGGTGGTGGGAAGCAGAGAGGATTTGTGGTTGCATTTTACTCTCATTTCAACAGGAGTGACCAAGGTAATATTTGTTGAGTAAATTAACCTTCCCATACTCTATGCGACTGTTCATTTGTTCCTAATTAATCATGGGATAATTCAGGTTTGAAGTGATCTCAGAGACTGTCCCTCCTTCTCAATAAGGGATAGCTGTGAAACCAGACCAAATTGCTTAGGACTTTGTCCAGTTGTGTCTTAAAACCTCCAGTGATAGAAACTGCATAGCCACTCTGGGCAGCTGTTGTACTTCTTGGCAGTCCTCATAGGGAAAAAAATCTGTTACAACCAGGAGGAACCTTTCTTGTTTCAGTTTATGTTCATTGTCTATTGTCCTCTCACCATGCATAGTGACCTCATAGGCATGGAAAGCATGGAAATAGGGGTGTTCCCCTACTAAATTTGCTCCAGTTTATCAACATCGTTCCTGTTACGGAACAACGTATTACAGGTGTGATCCAGGGAGCAGTCACTTCTCTCAATCTCTTTGCCATGCTTCTGCTTATATAGGCTGAGTCACTGTTGGCTGTCTGCTGTCAGAGCCTCACACTCAGCTCTCTGCCCACCAGGATCTCCAGGGCCTTTTCCACACAGCAACGCCCCAGCCAGTCTGTCCCCAGCTGTATCACTGCAAGGGCATCTCCTTTCCCATTGTTAGGCTTTGCATTCGTCCTCACTGAATTTTGTGAGGTTCCTGTCAGCCTGTTACTCCAGCCTGCCTCTGAATGGGACCACCCCCCTGCAATCTCTTGTTATCTGCCAGCTTCACAAAGGGGCATCTTGTTGCCTTGTCTAAATCATTTATAATAAAATGTCCAACAGGATGAGTCTAAAAATTGATCCCTGAAGGCACTCCACTTGTTGCAAGCATTCAGAGAACAACACACTGTTCTCTGCTTTTGTCAGGGTGATCATCTCAACCATGATTTTCTGTCCATCCAGACTGCAGTGTCCCAGCTTGGATGCAAGAACATTGTGCGAAACTGTGTTGAAAACCTTGCTAAAGCAGTGGATTCAACTATGTATTGTGAGTCCAGGGTAGGCTCACTGCTCTTTCTTGGAAAATTGCAAATGAACCTCAACAAATGAATCTTTATCATTCTGTACATTCCTTCATGTGGCTAAAGAGGAATGCTACAAGTGAATACAGTTAATGAGTACAGGTGATGAGGTTTCTAGTGATGAGGGAGGAAATGTCATATATGGAGCTAAATAATAAAGCTTAGTCAGAATCATGTAATTGAGATTTACAATAATGCTAAATTGTTGCAACACTGCTAACTGACATTTTTGTAAAACCAAAGCACAGAATGGGTTATTTAAATTATAGCCAGAATGATTTGAAGCTCTCCCACCCAGCACCCTTGAAGAGTTACAAGTTCTGATAAACAGTTTAGGGCAGGCTTGAGTGGTAGCTTTCATGTACTTCATGTAGGCTATTGGAAGGATTGAGAAACAGGCTGTGTCAAATAAAAGCTTTCACCAGCCAGTAGAGCTGCAGGGTGAGCAAGCAAAGTCAACAGTTACTGGTGCCATGTCATGGACAGTGTAACTTTGCACAGAGAAACTTGTTGTCATAGGATGAATCAGTGGATTGCAAACTGGTTTTTCAATGCCAGGGCACACCAAGATTTAACTCATAATTTTTTCTGGTCTCTCAGGACTCCTGTCAGTACAGGACGCCAACTGGATGGTGGAGGGGGAAGAAAACTATGCTTGGTTTGGATTTTCACTTGCCAGCTGCCAGCTGGAGAACATAACATTACTGCTGATTGGTAGCCCTACATGGAAAACTTGTTCTAGGTGTGTTGCATGTGACAGCTTGCTGTCTCCTCCACTCTGCTCTACTTCTGCAAGGTTTAAGATTTGCAATAGATTAGACTTCCAGCTTTTTAGGAAGTTTCCTTTTTGTTCTGCTTAGAATATTTTCATTAAATTTGTACTTTTATGCCTTCACCCTTCCTTATGAAGACAAGGGTTTTTAGACCCTGTCTAGGGCAGGTCTTTGTTATTTAGAGACACTTAAGAATTTCTTGGGTTTTCTTGGGGAGGGAGAGGGGTCACAAAAATGCTGATGGGTAAGCATGCCTTAAATAATCATATGGATAGCTCTTACTTTGAGATAACATTTTTAAAAGCAAATTAAACATGAAGATGTATTGAAAGATTAAAAAAGTGGATAGACAGACCAAGTGTGTGCTCTAAATATTGTGTAATTAGTTAGAACAAGTATGGGAATTACTAAAATAGATTTCTAGAATTTGTCAGGCATTATTATTGCAAAGTAAAAGGGGAGAATATGTACAATAATATGCTGTTACATACAAATTTATTTTGCATTGTAATTGCATTGTCAAGCTGCAATCCCCTTTTGTCGGATGTCAGACAGAGTGTTGGGAAGGTGTATGGGTATAACCCACCAAGTACAGAGCGCTGGTTTGAGATAACTGGAGACAAGGTAGGGCTCCTTCTTTAGTATGGGACCTTGTGAATAATTTGAAGTAAAGTGACATTCTGTAGAAATTACATGGGTGTTTTAAAAATCTGACAGGAGATGGGCAGAATGGGTTTGTCTCTGGCCAGTGGTGTGATGTCTGTGGCCGGCAACACAAGGAAAGTTTTGGTGGTGGGTGCACCTACTGCAGGTATGTCCTGAAAATTGGAGACTCTTTCTGCTTTAGGATGTTTGTTTCTGTATGACTCGAGGAGAGACACAATGTTTAAGTTAGAAAAGGGACCTTTAAATTGTCATGTAATTAAAAAAAAAAAA
>VZTH01013799.1:0-16471 GCA_013397815.1 Aleadryas rufinucha | reverse complement strand
AAAAAAAAAAAAATTGAACTCACTGTAATCACCTGTATGTACCTTACATGTAGAGTCCTCTCTACTGTGCCTCAACTTCAGTGGGTCTTTTTCCTTCCTTAAAATGGGCTTAACAGCATTACTACTTTGCATTATTTATGTAACAGTGATTTGCTAGTAGACTGCATATTTCTTGGAATTGAAACTACACAGTATTTTGTCCTCACTCTGGCAGTAGACAGTAAGGAATTGAGGATGTCAAAATGCAGAAGTCTAACTTGAATGCATTTCTCCCCTGGTACTCGGACTAAAAGATTTTTTTTTTCCTATGCTAATTAGTGTTAATCTCATATAATGTTTGATGTTATTTGATACATTATATTAATTTTGTCCATTTTATGTAGTGCCAGTATTACCTATAATTGTAAGTATTAAACCTGAGTTCCTATGTCTGATGCTCAACATCTGTTATTTCTTTTTTTCCCAGATGGCCTGTCTAGAATTTTATTTATGTCCTCAGTGCTGCATCAAGCTGGACTGGCTCTGGTATATGACCTGTCAAACAGCACCAAGCCTTCTTTACTCAGCACATTCAGTGGGGACAGGAGGTTTTCTCGTTTCGGAGGAGACATTTACTTAAGTGATCTGGATAATGATGGGCTAGGTAAAGCTTGATGAATCTAGACCAGAGGTGAAGTGTTTAACTTTTGGCAACAGGAAAATTGGTCATCTACATACTCATACAAGTGCTAAACACAGTCTGCTCTCCCAATTGAATTGTACCAGTATTCCATTGTGCCTTACAGGGAGGCCTCTCTAAAATCCCAAGCAACTCAGTCAGAAACAGAAACATTTTAGTTGCCATCATTAATAGGAATTGTGCCAGCTCTCCCATGTTTTGGTCTACCATTAATTCTCTTCTGCTGTATTATGTCTTCTTTGTAATATGTGCAGATGAAATGATTGTGGCATCCCCACTGCGAACTAACGGTGTCACCTCAATCCTGGCTGGTGGGGCAGCTGGCCGCGTTTACATTTACAATGGCAGACAGGCATCATCGGGGAATGTGACAGGCCACTGCACATCATGGACATCTCCCTGTCCTGACGACTGGGTAAGAATTCATGGAAATGAATTCTGGACATGAGTTTAGAATGATAACTAATTAATTACATCCAGTACAAATACCGAGTGTGTTCTGCCTTGGTTCCAGAAAACAGAAGGTTTTCTCAGGTTTCTGAATCTCTGAAATTTGGCTCCTCCTGTTTGTTCTTACATTACTTTGCTGTTTAGGAGCCACGGTTATCATACTGGTCTTCTACTCTCGTCCATTGACTTTTTATTTCCTCTTTTTTTTCTTCTTCAGGCACAGTATGTTCTGATTTCTCCTGAGGTAAGTAAGCAGAAAACAAACTACTGAGAGAAACTAAAAAGTCCTACTTAAAAAAACCTATCTATCTATCTATCTATCTGCAGCATTATAACCAGCAATGTTATTTTATAGGAACTATCAAGATTTGGGAGTTCTGTTACCACTGTGAAATCTGAAAGAAGGGTGAGAAAAATTGTTGTTGATTGTTTCATAACATCCTTCTACCTCACTTGCATATACTAGCTAACACCTCACATGTATCTTACACACTTTCAAAAGCCTCAAGTTCTTTACACAGTTAATTAAGTCACTCTCTGAACTGATAATTAAATCCATTTTATAGGTTGATGAGCTATGGAGTAGCCAAAATTTTGGCACCTGAATGGAAAGATTTGAATCACTTTAAACCAGCATGAATTCTAAACTGCTTAGGAGTTTGCTGAAAGGTTCCTTGGGAAATGCAGCATAGGTGCCTCCCGGCTTTACTTTTCATGCCAACCTGTATGCAAAGTGGATGCTCAGCTGTGGAGCAAACCAAGCACCCAAACCCATCCTTCTTGTTTAGTCTTTACAGGCTTGCTGTCCTGGCTGTCACTTGCAGTGAACACTCTTCATATGTCACGTTTCCAAGCACAGAGGTCCAATTCTTACCTGACTGACTTAGGATGTGTTTGTGTACCTGTTTCCCTCAAATGCCCAGTTTTTTACCAAATGCCAATTGCTGCATTTCTATGATGCACTGGGGAACCTTTTATTCCGCTGGAAAGTTACTTATTACTTGTTCAGCTGAGTTCCAATGTTCTGCTCACTCTGACATCACCTCCATGAGGACGAGGGTTCTCTGTGTGAGTACAGAGGAAATCTCAGCACTAGGCTGAGGAGGTCTTCAACAAATGGTGTTTGACTTCTTGTGTTAAAACATGCAATGGAGAAACACCTGGAAATTCTTCTCAGCTAGGTTAGGGTGCATAATCCAATACCTGAAACAGAGGCACTGCTGAGTGCAAGCGAGGCTATTCTCCAAGCACTTGTGTTCTGTTGCTGTGGCACCAACCTAGTCCACACTCCAGCTTCATCCATATTGATCTTAGCCCTGAGAAGCAGTTAATATGGGCAAGAGACTTATTTCATTTGGTTCCAGCTTACTCCAGTTCCCCAAATGGAATAAAGTCTGTTTGCCAAACTATTTTCTTAACTGCTACTCTGATGAGGTGGGCTGCTGTCTCATTTCCCATCACATTTTCTATGTGACACTAATGAGATGGTCAGAATCCACAAGGGAAGCTTAAGGCAGCCATATACCTGCCGTTGCATTTTGCTAACCTTTGCTCTTTATCTCTGCAGAAAGAAATTGTAGTGGCAGCAGAGAGAAGTTCTGCAAAAGCTCGACTTGGTGGAAGGCTTTTTGTCTACTCGCTCTAAAAGTTCACAGTAGCCTTAAAGACCAGGGCCTACCTGGTCTTCTAGTGAAGACTCGCTGTAGTGTTTGCGCTACTTTCCTGAACCCACACAAACCAACAGACCCCCTCAGCAACCTTTCGCTGAATTCTGTGGTGGGCAGCAGCATCGCTTATCTAGAACAAGCAAGCTGCTCTGAAAACCTTTTAGAGGTTGAAATGAGCAGGCACTTGGATTTTTGGTAGTAGTATTTGGCCATATAAGGAATGTTCAGTGGCCACCTTTTTTACTGGCTAGATTTGAGTATCTTCTTGATGAAACTGGGAAACTGCAGCACATCATTTACAATTCCTTACCTACTGTGATAAAGATAAGGATTCTAAGTTATGGAAAGTTACTGTCAAACTAATAAGCGTAGAGCAGGGGCAGCTTTAAGACTGACAGAAAGGTGGGTGCTGATCAACAAGACTCTCTCTCTCAAGGCTTGAGGCCTGAATTGAGGGTATAGTGAAGCTCGGCTGTCCCAGGCAGAAAAAGAACAAGCAAGACTGATGAAGTTTTAGGAAATGCTTTTGCAGTTGTGGTTTATTACTCTGACATCCTTTCTGCTTTGTAAAATTCCATGACCATGGTAACATAGAGTTGTTAATGGCTTTTATTGTTAACAGTATTAACTACTTAACACTAATTTTGTATGATGCAGGTTTAACAGTGTGCATCAATTATCTATTAAACAACTTGAGCAGCAGAATGTGTTGATGCAATTATTACCAACGCTAGTCTGTAGACACACATGTGTATGTGTTTTCTCTCGCCTCCTTCACAAAGGCAAAGCATTATTTTTATTTTAAATAAAATGGCACAGAATTCTAAAGGTCATACTCCAAAATCAAACACCTCAATTTACCTTCCTAAGAATTCTCTCTCAAGGATGTTGTTTTAAACAAATCAAAAAAGACAGGGTGAACATTAGCTTGATGTACAATGCATTCTGGTATCTATTTTGAGGACTTGCCCAAATAGCAAAACACTTTAAAAAAGAAGTTAAATCTGAACTTCATGAAAGCAGTAACTGGATAGAACTGGGACTGCAGTACTTACCTTAAAAATCTGTTAACTGTGGTATGAGGCAAAACAAGCAGTGCCCTTATAAGGGCAGAATAAAAGTTTTCTTTTCAAGTCAAAATTGACAAAACCAGTACGTTCTGTAGCAATTCCATCCTGAACATACACTCTCCACTTGCTTTTATTTTTTCTCCGTATGATCTCCATGTAATTTTATTGCACTTGACTGGATTTTGATTACTTGAATTGTTAGAATAACCTTAAAGATTTGCCTTATGTCTATAGAGAGAAAAAGCAATCTTGTAGAAGACATGTCTTTCTCTCCATGTTTTTATTGTGCTGTAAGTCAGTTATGTACAGGTAAAGAGTCAAAAGGAGTTCACAGAAGCCTCCCTGCAAAAAAACTTACAAGAAAGCTTCCCAAACAGCTGCACCAACACATATCAGTTCTGGCCTAAAGCAACTACAGCTCATTTGAAAACATCAGCATTCATGTCCCTTCACACACTGAGATTCCTGGGGTTTATCAGACAAGGTATGTGAGCCATTGTTTTTTTCCATTGGATTGCTCAGTTTGGAGGTTTTTTGCTACTTTACCTGCTAAGCTAAAAGGCTGCAAAAAAATTCAACTAAAAAACTCAAAAGCATTACAAGCCCCATTATCTTTCTCACCACCTCACGTCATTAATATCTGTACTTAAAGTCACAGAACTGTTGGAAAGTCACTACGTACAACTGACTAACCAAACCAGAATCCCAGGCCTGCACAACTTTAATTTATGAACCTTTTTATTTCTATCTTTGACTCATTAGTCCTGAGAACAATGTTCACAGGTACAGCTACTGTCTTTTCAACCCCACCAGTACAATGATTTATGTGGTGGCTCCTAAGGAGCTGCTCACTGTGTTACAGGTAGATTAAAAAAATCCCAAAGAAGAAATGGACAGCGTGTGACGTGATTTAGACATATTTCATGCACCCTCTACAACCTGAGAGAAACCAGTGGAGAACCACAGCCTTAAAGAGAAGTCCTAAAAAAACCCAGAAATAGTTGGCATAAGGCTTTTACTCCTTCCTTCAGCCTATCACAGGACAGCAGACTTCCACACCCTTAACTAACCTGGCTACTTACTGTGGTGCAGGCTAGTCCATGCTTTGTCTTGGAGAGAAGAGAGAAAGCAGAGCCCAGCTTATGAAAAACCAACAACCCGTCTGTTGATTTTTACCAGAATTTCATTTATGACAACACAAGGAATTGTTAAACTGCAGCTGTACCAATGTGTGTTGAAATAGTATCAGATGGAAAACGCAAGTGGGCTTTATCCATAGGCCTCACTTGCTCTCTTCCTAGAACTGCCTGCTTTGGGCCTGAATTAATTGTTAAGGAATATACAAGATTAGCAGCTACATTTCAAATCCTTTTATTGCTCATTGTTTGTCACTGCTGCCAATCTAGAAGCCATGCTTCACATGAGATGCAGGTATGCTTTTTGCTTTGGAAAACTTGTTCTCTGCAATTAAATAGGGCCGTAAAAATCCATTCAAGAATCCACTCTTCAGGTGGATTTTTCTTTGACGTTTGAAATCAGACTCCTAAATCTGCAGCTCAGAACCAGAATTATTGATCAATGCTGACTACTGTCCTCCTTTAAGCCAAAAATTCTGTTCTCTGTAAGAAAGGCCATTAAGCAAAGCAGTATTTGACAGAAACACTTAAAATCAGAATGCCCAAAAAGTAAGTACATGTATGTGATACAGAAAACTAAAGGCACATACACGGGGTGGAAGTGAAACTACTATAGAAAGCATTTTGCTGTTTTCCCTTGTGTTTCTCTCCTTTTGTGCATGAACATTAAAAATCTCATTGTAGGTTTTTGGCACAAAATATATATTAAATTAGCAAGTTTAGAAATTCTTGCAGTTTTCATAAGGAAGAACAAATACAAGGAAAGTGTCCAAAGTCCACCCTGTAACAACGAAGTCTCTTTAGTCCTGCTGTTCCTACTGGTTTGTTAATGTGCTTCTGCTCAGCCCAAATGTTTCTCCTTTAAGGCTGGTCTTTATTTCCACTCTTCCAGCTGTTGGTTGGGATTTTTTCAAAACTGCAGGAACCTAGGCAAAATACAAAATAGCCAGTGATTACATGAGAAGCTGCTCTACATGTGGCAGAAGGAAATAAAGCCACACAGAGGCCTGAACCCTGATTTTTCTCCCCTTATTTTCAGAACAGTGTCTTTGGCTTCTCCCTCCCTAGTACCTTCCAGTATCTTTCTCCAAGTCAGTCAGTATGTGCTGGACTTGGTTTTGAGCTACACTTCAGGATGTTCTAGCTAATTGTAGCCATCATCAACAATCCACAACAAACTACTGCCATCTGCCTCTTAGAAGCAAAAGAGGGGAGGGAAGGAGTTTATCTGAGCCTCCCTTTGTCACTTGTAGCAACTTAACTTTTGACTCTACTGGTATGTCTGCTATAAATACCACAGTGCAGAGCTGAGGTAGACAATACAGTTCCACAAGTCCAGGAAAGGCTAGTCAACAGAGAAAATGACCCATACATGCTAATCTGAGCACGGTCTCCTTGGAAATCTTCCTACAGCTCGTTACCATCAATGACAAAGATAACTGATGCGCATGTGAGAAACTATTACAAACTTCAGACTGAGAGTCAGGACATCACAACCATAGCATCATTCTCCAGAGAGATGTCACAGCTAGTGCTTGTCCTCATCACCCTTTTAGCTCTGCTTACTCTTTTACAAGACAGGGACTACAGATCTAGAGTTAGTATGTGGCTAGGACAACAGGGCTGCTTCTACCATTAGCCTCAGCTTTCCTTGGGCTTCCAGGTGAAAGTAAATATTGCGCATCTCATGGAACAGGCTGCAGCTTCTCTTCTGGCCAGTGCTGCAGCTCCCCATCTCATTCAATCCAGTTAGGGAGCACCTTCTCTGTCAAGGAGCAGACCCTGAGCTGAATTCTGCCGTGCTTTGTGGCCTACCCCTCTAAGCCATCTTATTTTCTGCCTTAGGAATAGACTGTACACACAGAGTGTGAGGCAGGAGCCCCGGCCAGCCATACGTACGTGAGGAGGTAGCGGAGGCTCTAGGTGCCGCCCAAGGAAGGAAAGTAAGCGCCGCCAGATCAGACCACTTCCCAGAAACATAATCCCTGTCACCAGCCAAAATATCCTGGGGTCCTACCAACAGAACACTCCCATTAGTCATCCAACTATCTCTCCAGGAAAGGGAAAGATAATCTCTCACTCCCTACCAGTGTTTTTTTCCTTTATGGGAGGAAGCAGTAAACTCTTCACCATCAACAGTCAAGCCCTCCCTTGGGAAAAGGGCTGTTTCATAGTAAAGCATTTTATTTAGGAATCACTGTATTCTGTTACTGTCCCATGCAGTTTTCCTTCCTTCATTGGGAAGTGTGAAAATTCAACCCTTCTATCTAATTGATTTGAAAAGGAAGAAGTCTTTGCTTTGTTTGTTTGTTTGTTTTAAAGGTGGCATGTGCAGTTTTGAAACTGCATCCCCCCAGTCTGTATCCCTTCCTCCCCAGTTTAGGTATAAACAATTACTGACAGTAGAGTACTTCCTCTGATATACTGGAAATGCCCTGGCTGCTTGCCAGATACCCTTGTATCTGGAAGACAAAGCTGGTCTTGTCAGAATAGATGACATAAGAAACTAGATGATAAAAGAAACTTTATTACTACTTTATAGTCAACTACTTATACAACCAAAAATTTGTCTTCCCATTTCTTTTCCACAGATGTGACACAGAAAATACTGTGCAGTTTGCCATGCAGTGATTTGCTTACAAAAGAAGTGACTGTATGAACACATGAATCACTGGAGCTTTGTCTATGGAAAGAATGAAGTTGTACCAAATATAAAATGTGCTGTAAGAGCAGACCACATTTTATGATAAATGCAGCACTTTTTCCTTACCTCTTCAAGAGATGACTCCAAGTTCATACCAAATGCAACTCCTATGAGCCCAAAGAGAGAGACAGAGAAAGTCCCCATGGTCAGCTGCAAGTTCAACCTCATCATCACATTACGGTGGCTAAAGAAGGGAGAAACATCTGTAAGGGGAACCCAAAAATTGATTTGCTGCCTAAATTCTTAAATTCCATATAGCATGCACTAAAACCAAGCAGTGAAAGAGAGGAAGTCATGCTGGAATTAGGTAACCCAGTGACAAAGATCATGAAACAACAGTACAAAGAGACTATCATTTTGACATTGCTACATCAGGACACCTCTAAAGGTAGCAAGTTCTGCTTAACCACGATCAGACTTTCCAGCATTGCTTGCTTCTCAGAGGTGTATATACACAGAGTAACACTAAATTTCTGCTGAAATTTGTGTCCTCTCACCACCATCTGGCTGGAATTTCTATGTCCATATTCATAACAGATGAAAATTTATTGTTACCTTGCAAATTAATACATTTTACAAAAAAAAAAAAAGAGTTGCTAAATGCCGCAGACTATAAACTTGAGCCTGTTTGGGTGAATTCCATTTTCAAGTCTTCCACAAAAAGATTTTTGTGGTTTCGTGATGCAGCATCCACTAATTGCTTCTACAGGTAATTCCTCAGTGTAGAGGAGAAAGAATATTAAACACCGACCTCAGAGACGGACTGGCATGTTCTTGCAAATGTAAGCTACAATTCTTTTTCCGTTAAGAAATCTGACTAAAAGTGAAAAATGTAGCATACAGAGAGAAAGCGAAAACTTGCTCCCAAGTTATTAATTTTTGTATCACTCTACAGAGTAATAATTCAACTTGTACTGAAAACCTGAGTAGCCTAGCCAGACTCTGGCTAGTAATCCTTTCTGAACAGAATTTAAATATGCCTCTAAATTTGCAGACATTTCCTGTATTGAGTAGCTCCCCAGAAGGATCTAGGACAAGCTGGGTTTCTCTGCTAGGGAAGACTGATGCCTAGCTACAGAGGTGCATACTAATTACACATACTAATTAGGCTATCTTCTTGCTTTGCTTTATCCAATTCATGGTAAGAAAAGTGCAATGCAGCGGTGACTACAAATCCATTCAACCCTCACTAAGACAGAATTCTTCAACTTTCCTTGTAGGCAGATTTGAGAAAGTCTAGGCCTAGAAAGTCTAAATTCTGTTCAGCTTTTGGTAATATAACAGATGGTAGCTAACCTGTCCAGGTTGATAAAGATGATGCTTTCTGAGTCGTCAATCAGTACTCTGAGTTCACGAGCTTCATTTAAAAGATCTTCTGCTTGTCTGTAATAATTCTCCAACAGCAGCTCCATTTCCTCTGCATGGTCAATCCCAGACGTACTCTCCTCACTGTGAGCAACAATTTGTATTTTCCCAGTTAGCTACATATTGTATAGAAGTGTATTACTGATGTGTTAAGGCACAAAAGAGTTGTGGGCAACAAGAGCGCTGTTAGACACTACACCACAAAATCCAATCTTTTTGGTGAGGAACTTCCATCAGTTCCAACAGCATAAAATAGAAGAAGTACCTTTTATATTTATCAGCACCTCAGCATATGCAGTCAGTCGTTTTAAGTAGAGCAGTTAACATTATATGTGCTCAAAGTATGCACACCACCACAAATTTTAAGCTATTCAGATATTACAAAGTTACAAAGTTATAGAAATTTTATAATATATATTATTATTAAGTTATTATCAAATGTTAACTATTTTGACAGGAGATGCTTAACTTTTTGGTGCCCTCAAGTGGTGAAAGCTGATAACAGTGCAGTCAAAACCTCCCAAGAAAAAAACTTACAAGTCAACACACAAACAATTACATGGTGATGGAGATGGTTTAGGTGTATATTAAAATGGTGCAATCGTAAAGCATTGAAGCTATACACAGCGATTACTGCAAAGCATTTTGGGATCATGAAGCAGCCAAAGAGAGACCATGTATTGAAAGATGCTCTTCTCTTAAGTGAAGTCTATCTGAGAGACTTTCATCTTACTTCATAGTGCTACTGCTGGCACAGCAGCCTCCCTTTGAAACACGTATATTTCTGGCATAGTGTAGATGAAACCTGAGGTCCACAAAAGCTTGGAAACTAAGCAGCAAAGCCAGGAAGATAGTTCATTTTTTGTTTTGTGGTATGATCTCATTTCTCTAGAGACACTGAAGTTTTTAATGAATCTCCTCCTGGCATTACTGACTGCTAAAGGAACCTCTCTGAAATGGTTTTCCAAGAAAATAAGCAGTATGTCTTATGAATCAACTCATGTAAGCTCCCTGAGGATCTTTAACGGAGCACCTAGTTCTCTCTTCTGAGGCAGAAACTCTGAGTTAGCCAACCTGATCTGAAAGCCCTCCAGACCTTGAAGTTTCCACTGCATGGATGAGAGGAATTGCAGACTTGAAACCCTTAGACCACTATCTGCTGTATTACAGATTCAGCTCAAGGTCATATTTGATGAGTATCTTTACATTAATATCAGCTCCTCTGTGAATATACAAAATAAAGACAGCCATAAAGACATGAAAATAACTACCTCTGGATGTGCTTTCATTAACTAGCCTCCATCTGCCTCATGAGTCTTCCACATTGTGACATTCCTTGTCACAAAGTTAAGAGGTCTGTCTCGTCTTTCTGGGCTAAGCTCACCATTCTGCTGCAAAAGATCTCTGATGGCACCTATATGCCTAACTGGGCTTCTCCACATCCTTTCAGGCTTCCCAAGTTCATCAAGTACCACGTATCAGTTGCATCAATCCTGGAGCAAACGAGCTGTTCACACACAGCCAGCCTGCTTGAAAATGTGTTGTCACGGCTGGTGGCTCCCGGTGCATGGACTGCCTCACTGCATCCTGCAGCACAGCTCTTCACACAACCTCCTACTACCTCTCCTACCCTTGTGCAACAGTGTCTGAATGAATGGATGCCTGTGGGTTTCTCTAGACATGAACATAAGGTAACACTGGGATCTTTCCTAGATGTCCCCTACACACTGTCTACTGTGAGGCAACAAAGGCTTTGCCAGCAGACTGTATTAAGTCTAAAGGAAGGCTGTGAGCAAAACCAGAAAAAAGACCAGCTGCTGGCTCAGGAGCAGCTGGAATTTAGAGCTACCTCTGATACTGCTCCAGAAATGCAAACCATGTCCGACTTCTAGAACACTGAGTTTCTGCTGCACATTTAGATTAAGCTCTGCAGGGCAAGACTTCAAACCCACACTACTGCATGAACAGTATTAGTATGTATATGCAATGCAGTTAGGAAAAAGTATCATTCAGCAACTTCACAAAGTACCCTGGAAGGTAGCTTCTGATTTCTGCTTATATATAAAACACATCTCTATGCCCAAGATTTAAATACAGTTCAGCCCAAAACATGTTTGGAAATTGTATACATTATCTTCCAGGATTTTTAGTTTTTATTAAAGTGACCAGTGCTGCTGTTGCTGTGTGCTTTCACCAGAATCCCAGAGTGCAATAGGATTGTTTCTGCACATACATCTGGAATGCCATTCTTCAGGTGCACAAGATTGCTCCAGGGCCTCTTTCCTTCAGGTTCTGCTGGTGAGCAAAAAGCTAGGAGAAAGGTGTTCAAACCACTTCTAGTAAAGGAAGTGTAATGTCTGACCTATTCAAGACAAGCTTTAAAACCCACCTCTGGTTTTTACTTTGGTGAAACTGAGGAAAATGCTCCCAGAATGTATTGATTTATATCAAAAAATAACATTTGCTTTTTCTGCCATCCTGCTCCCATCCCATCACATACTAGATGAGCCGGCCTGCTATGTTAAGAACTATTTGTAACTGTGTAACAATGGAGTTCCTCTCCAAAATGGCAACTACAATGGTTTCTGCAGTAGCAAGCATTAGGGCTTAAAAAATATTAGACTTTTTCTTTCTGTTTTGCAGGAAACATCCAGTTTAGCGTTCAAGTTCTCCTCAAACAAAATAAACTTTAAAAAAAGTATGTGGTTTCAAAATATACATACAATACTTGTGGATCAGTCCATTTAGACAGACAGAGTTCTTCTATTACTTCTTCTTCATCTAAGATCTCCAGAATTGTTTCTTTGAAAACTTTAACATCTGTTTCCAGTTCTGACAAGCTGAAGGAAGAACAGGCAAAAAGTCAAGTAATCCCCAGCGGCACCAGTGCCCAAAGGTAATCTCTACATGAGTTTGCCAGCCAGCACCCTCACCAGACGGAGGGGCCAGGGAAGACTTCCCTGAGAGGTAGTAAGAGCTCCTTCAAAACATGCTCTACAAGGTACACACTTAGCTGTGGCAGTGATCTGTCTGGGGACCAGCGAGGTACAGACACACACTTAATAGCATCCAGAGGCATTTCTGGATGTATTTGTAAGCCAGAAAAAACAAGCACTGTTTCAGCACGTAGCAAGTGCGTGTTTGCACTGTCATATGAGAGAGACCAATACATGAAAGTAGCACTGTACTAGTAACCTCAAAAACCAGATTTACATAGATCTACAAAGGTTTACATTAAGGGGAACATTTCCATACTGTTTGATTCTCTTATGTATTATTTTGTTCTGTTAGGTGCTATTTAAGAAGCACCACAGTATTTCTGACTATTCAGAATTTATTTCCTTTTTCCCATGTATCACTAGGTATTTCATATACTGATTTTTACATTTCCAAATAAGACGCACAACACAGCATTGCAGTAATCTAGGAAATTAATATCAGATACCATTTTGCTAACATTTTAATGCATGCCATTTTCTGTGGTCATTTTCTAGTCTCTTCACAGCTTAGTTACCTCTTGCCATTTTGCAGGAGAATGCGTAGTTGACTCCTATCCACAGATAAAAGCTTGGGGTCCACTAGAGCTTCCAGTGTCTCAAGGATCTGAGGCTGCAAAGTGTTAAGTCTTTCCTGCAGTTTGCTGATCTAGATAACAACATGATCCTTCATAAGAATTAAAATAATTCATTTAGAATGATTTGGGCAACTGACTCCTGTCTCTCAACACAGAATTCACAGAAATAGGTAGTTAATACAACCTGCTTTCCAATGCCTGGGAAATACTTCCTTTATGGATACCACATAAACATAAAGCCAATGCAAAACACAGTATTTAATAAAAAGTGAACTGAAACCCAGTGACGACCACACCAATAAGGCTGACAAAGCTAAAACACTATTGTCTAGAAACATTGTATTAGAATTAGCAAGCACAGATTTCTTATGACAGCTACAAATTTATCTGACTCCTGCTCAAGAGGCCAAAACCTCAGCACTTTTGCATGCTTTTCATTTCAGCTACAACATGTCTCGAGAAAGGAATTCTGACTGTTTTTTTAATTATCCAAATGATGGTGAAGCCATAATCATATCCAAAAGCACTTTATTGGAAAGGGAATGAAAACACAAACACACACCAAACTGTAAGAACTAAAGCAACAGGGGTCAAAATGAAAAAAGAGAAAGTGCAGAATACATTTAAAAATACCTGTGTGTAAATATTAACACAAGATTAAAGTCATACTGCCCTTTCTATGCAGCAAGAACTTCCCAAACATTTTTAAAAAATGAGATAGCTCACCCAGTACTGCAGGATTGCTTCTATGGCTCGGAATTCAAAGGGCAGGGAATATGTGACTAGTTGACCTTCCCCAGCCAGCTGAGATGCTAGTTCATTGAGGAGCCAGTGTTCCAGACTTAAATTACGATAATCTAGTATCAGAAGAAACTCTGGTGTTATGACAGCCTTCAAGAACTGAAAAAGACAGTACATGTAAGGAGTCTGAAAAAAAAAAATTGCTCAAGATTTCTCATAACTCTGTTGAGCATTTGATGATTTGGGCTTTGATAAAATCAGTTTTCAAACGACATTTCAGGTAGGAAAACAATGAAATCTCACACTAACTGCAAAGAGGCTCAGACACAGCATTGTGCCAGGGATTGAGCAGAGGCTCCTCACAAGCCTTTACTTCTGTGATAATGTTAGCAAGGTTTCTCCTGTGCTCAACCAGGAAAATGGTCACTAATGTGTACAGTTGGTGAAGTGGTGCTCTGATTGCTAGGCAAAGCTCCAAAGACACATTTACTGCGCGACTGCATGTCACAGAAAGCTGCTGTTAGAACTGTGCAAGAAAATCAAAGTGCAAGGATGAGACAGGCTATAGGGAAACCACTACCTCCATTCTCATGATGATCCTGTTGTTCCTGGTTACAATGCTCATCACATGTTGAAATCTTAGATCTCGAGCTTGAAGACCCAACTCCTGGTACAATTCTGTTTTCTTTTTTTCTATCATTAAAATATTTTTAGATGAAGACATTTAGAGGACAAGCATATATATGTTCTGAAATTACATCTTAGTGTGTTACCAAGTCCCACAACAAAAAAAACTCATCTGTGCTATCTTTAAAGGTTTTCTTCCCATTGACTCCTCAATCTAAGTTATTGTCTACAAAGTTTAAAAGACTGTATCTTGAATGAAAAAATTCTAGATGTAAGCGAAAAAGCTGGCTGCGACAATTAATTTCACATCAGAAACAAGTGACTCCTTTGAGAAAGCACATGTAATCCTACATGGAGAGACGAGGCAGGGAAGGTAGCATGCTGCTCAAAAAGAAAAAAGGCAAAGCAAAAACCACCTTCCTGTGAGAGATGGTAATACATGATTTTCAAAATATTAGTTAAGAATATGCAAAAACTATAACATAAAGATCCTATGAAGGCCCAATGGAAGGCAGCAAAACATGAGGAAATGTTGCAACATCCCAAATAAACACAGTGAAGTATTCAAAACATGATTTTTTAACCCATGTAGATTTCCAATTGGGCTTTTCTGAATTGGACAAGGAAAAAGTCAAACAAACCTCAAACAAAACTACAATGAAAACTTACCAAAATAGGTAGTATTTCCCTCTTTGTCAAACTTCATCTGGAGAAATGGAAAAAAAAAAATTTTCAGAGAACCACTATAAAAAAAAGAAACCAATTTCTAAAATTATTAGCACTTCCCTAGAAGCCAAATGGAAAACAGATTATGAAGAAAAAGCAACTTTTTATGCCCTCTATTCACAGTTCATCCCAATTAAGCAAAATAATGGCACAAAATGGCCATGTTTCACTGTGTTTGTGACGAGTGTCATCTGTATGACCATGTTCCTACATAAACCTTGTTAAGATGATTTACAGAGGATCAGACTTAGAATAGACTACTTCTGTTGGAAGAGACCTACAATCAGAGATCAGAATCCAGCTGCTTGACCAGTTCAGGGCTGACCAGAAGTTAAAGCCTGGTATTAAGGATGCTGTCCAAATGCTTCAAACACCGACAGGCTTGGGACATTGACCACCTCTCCAGAAAGCCTGTTCCACGGTCTGACTACCCTCTTGGTAAAGAATTGCTTCCTTATGTCCAGTCAAAACCTCCCCTGGCACAGCTTTGAGCTATACCCACGCATCCTATTACTGGATCTCTCAGAGAGGAGACCAGCAGGGCATTTTATATCTGAGATTAAAAATCCAGCTATTTGCTGTAGAACACTTTGAAAAATTTACAAATAAAACTTAAAAGGTAAAGACTTCCACGGATTGTGCAGTTAGGCCTTGTGCCCACATCAAGTACTGCAAAGATATGCTATTTAGCTTGTAGCCTGCACCCAAATACTGCTTGTCTTAGCATCTGTCACTCATATTATTAACACCTGTATTGCCTAGTAAAATTATTTTCTTGGAAAGACTGGCATGTCTGGATTAATGATAAAGTTTATTGTTTTGCTCATAAACAATGTAGCTTAAAACCACACTACTGGCTTTTAAACTGACTTTCAGTGAATTAAGCCTACCTAAGCATGCATTCCAGTAGAGCTACAGTGGAGGTTACATGGCACCTTGTTGCAGAACGACTGCTTTTCATTATCAACAAGAAGACCTCACCTTCCTTCACTGGCACTAATAATGTGATTTTTCACAATAAATATATTTAAAAGAAAAATACGATGTGCAAACCAAGCAGCTTGCAAACAGCTTTCAGTCTCCCTTAAAAAGACAGCATAGAGAGAGCTTTTTTTTTCACCAAATCCTATGTTTGCTTAGAAGTGCTGCTACCAAGACACAGGACTAATATTTCTAGAAGCTATTAGCAAGCCTTGACAAACTTAAGAAGAAACTTCTGACTGAAGCACTTCCAAGAGTTGACCTGCCTTCACAATTAGAGCCAGAGAACTTCCAGTAGATGCTGGGCCTTAGGAAAGCATCTTCATCAAGACCATGTACTGTAACTGGTGCTCACATCAGAGTACCTCAAACCAAAAATTTACAACTAGGGATGTTCTCCGAGACACAAATCCATCTGCTTTTATGATGCCTTAAAATTTAAGGAAAACCTCCCCCCCCCCCCCCCCAAAGAAATAAAACAAATGAACAAACCAAAAAAAAACAACCAAGCAAGCAAACCCCCCCAAAACCAAAACAAACAAAAAAACCCCCCAAAAAACCAAGAAGAAAATAAGCTGGGAAAAAGCACCATTATCTTGCACCAGATGCCCTCGCTGGTGAAAATGCCTGCAGGTACTTACCACTGCAAAAACAGGAGACACGCTGGCTAGGGTGGCTTGGGAGGTCTCAGTGGGGGCATGCTGGTAAAATTTACCTGCGGAAAGACAACACAGCTCTACTTCCAGCACAC
>VZTH01013797.1:33545-168395 GCA_013397815.1 Aleadryas rufinucha | reverse complement strand
GGAGAGGGGAAGGGGGAGGGAGAGGAGAGGAGAGGAGAGGAGAAGGGGAGGAGAGGGGAAGGGGAAGGGGAAGATTTTAAATTCTTTCTTGTAAAGCTGTACGTCTTAAAGTAGACTTTACTCATGCAGGTATATCAGCTAACTACAATGAAACTTATGTAAGGGAATTTTTGTGGGATTTGACCTTGATTGCTTTTTATTTCTTTTTTTTCCCCCATTATTTTCATTTTCAAGTAGTCTTTTGAGGTTTGAAAATACAACCCTGAAGATATGTTCCAGTTTAACAATATCCCTGATACAAAATGGTGGTTTTGTGTTAGTTGCATTTCAGTATTTCTGTTATACATCATTATACAACGAAACTCCTTTCAACATTAAGGGCACAGTGATTTTCCTCAAGTAATATTTGCTAATATTGAATTACTTCTCAGAATGTCTCCAGGTTCTTTACAAACCTTACCATCTTTCTGCAGCACTATAATTTCAGAGGGCCTTGAAGTGCTGCTACCTCTTGGAGTAACTTGACAACTGTTACACAGAGAATTGCAATCTAAGTTGTCCAAGGTTACAGAAGTCCAGCTCACCCATTATATTAATTTTTTTTAATGTCACTTAAAGGAGGAATGCTAGTAGAAACTGGTCAATTTTGCCTACTTATTATTGAAGTAGCTTAGCTAAGGGGTCCTTGAGGTACCTGGTGAAGTCTGAAGTTGGCATGACAACAAGCTCAGACAGTCTAGAAATAGGAGAAAATGTATACAGCTCAAATCACCAGAATGTATTTTGTTTGGTTTGCTTTAATGACATGGATGTGAGGGGTTCTTCTGCACAGCATTTATCTGTCACTTGCTGAGGAAAACTATGAGATGATAGCCTGGCAGAAATGAGCTTTACCAAGAGAGCTATCACCAATCACACCAGTACCTGAGGCCATATCATTCACCATGGAACTGCTGATTACCCTCAATATCCTCACTAGGTGGGCTGGAACCAAATGACATCACTATGTCCACGGGCTTTAACTAAATCTTAAGTTATATCTTTTTCCATCCACTCCAATCTGACATTCTGCTTTTCCACCACACTGCCTTTCTCTCTATCTCTGTCTAAAAAGAGCCTGTGTTGGTGGGGCCAGGCAAATTCTCATTTTGTATCACTTCTGAGAATTGTAAATAGAGATGCAAGTACTCACAGTTCAGTAAACTGGCTGATCTTGGTAAAAGTTTGTCAAGCTTCTCTGTGCTTAAGACCCTCTGTTGTGCTTATGCAATTTGGCAGAAGCTCAACACCTGACAAAAGTATGCATTGGAAAGTGAAGCTGTATTTTCTGCAATTTCTAGTATTTATTCATACTTCCTATTTTTGGCTTGTCTTCTCTTTAAAAAAAAAAAGGTTACAATAACAGCAGTTGCTCCAGAAAAATTAAACTATTTTTAATTCTAACAAAACATTGAATTCTAGACATTATAGCTGGTTGATATATTGCTTTTGGTTGGACTTTCTTGGAAAAGAGCAAAAAAATTGCTTGCTTCTTTCTGAATCATGGAAATATTCCTGCAGATTTTCACATTAATTATTAACAGAAATTTACCTCAAAACTGATTGAAGATGAAGGAAAAAAATATTTCTCCCATAAAAAGTTTTCATATCAATTTTTCCTCTTTTTCTTTTTTGTCATTATAACACATACCATAAATAGAATATCACTAAAAAAATGGAAGGCCTTCAGTTTAAAAGCAAGGTGGTTTGTTTCTCTTTCAAATAAAAGTTCCTAAGGTTGGGGGTTTTTTTTCTTGGGGTGGGGTTTTTTTTTGATGGGGGGATGATGTTATTGGGTTTTGGTTTTTGTGGCAAAAATTTGTAGTTTTCCAATTAGCTTTAAATGTCATCTCATCTGAGAGGCTGACTAGCAGGGACTTTCTCATAAAAGACTTAATACTGCTAAAGAGAAAATAAATAAATGAAAGCTTTCCACCTAAGCTTAATTCTTTGTATCTTGAAAGATTTCTGGGCTATTTTATTTTTTGTGCCTTCATAAAGGGTTAAGAGGTATTTCTCACAGTGATTGATACAAAGAGAAGCCAGCAATAATTTGACATGAAACCTCAGACTACACTTGTTTGATTCTGTAACAGCAAACAAGAATTTTATTAACATCTTATCCCTTCCTGGCCCCAAGATAGCCTCTTATCAACACAATACAACAAAACAACGTCACAAAAGAGATTAGGAGAGAAAGGGATATAAAAAAGTACTATAGCATTTGAAATGGCAAGGGACTGAAGGTTACAGGTCCTTTATGGAGAATCCACTCCATATTTATTATTTTTTTATATTTTAAAAAAGTCACAAATCTCTTGCCAAAATTATGCCTTTTCCTTTTCTATTGAATCCTTTCACATCATTTGTAGCACAATTCCTCCCTAGGCTGCCTTGTAGTATGTCCTTCTAAAGTAGAACTGGAAAAGTAACTGGTATAATGGCCATAACCTTGAAAACATTATTCCCAAATATATAAAAAGGGAAAAATTACAAAAAAATGCAGCCCAAATTAATTCTGGGCTGTGGTTGCAATAACTTGTCTTGAGGAAAAAAAAAAATTTTTTAGGTGAATTGAGTTAGGAACCAGCATCATGCAGCTTCAACTCCTCTTATGTTTATTGGTGAAGTTTATTTTTGGTCTTAGTGCTTTCTACCAAACAGTGCCTCCCCCTTCACCGCTGACATGGGCTGGGAAGAGCAGACATGAGCAGCAGGGCAGGTTTCAGTCTCAAGGATCCCAAGAGAACAGATTTTCTCACCACACAAGCTTGTTTCATTCTACAGTGTCCTGTGGGAAAAGTAGATTTTTGGAAGGGGGGTGAGGGGAGTTGGGGCATGTCTTTCTTTTTTTTTCCCCCATAATTTTCAATTCATGTAATTAGCACAGCTCAAGATTAGTATTTTAACCCTGCTAACAAGATACCAAATTGTCAGTTTCACAGGAAAACTTAAATCCAGTGTAGTGTGACTCCTGGGGTCTCAGCTGATGCTTAATAGCATTCTTTTCATGTCCCTTTTGTTAACTGCATCATGGACATCGCATGATGCATCTACATGTACACACACAGTTGTATGGAACATATTTCTAGGGAAAGGATGTGGCATTATAAGCCAGATATACCAGTGCCACAGGCTGCAGCACCATAGGGACACTCAGGTCAGCTTTCAGCTCTCTTGGCAGGAGAGCTGGGCCCTGCTGAGATTCATGGTGCCATCACTGAATCAAGCTGGCTTCACTCAAGTGCAATTCTGTCCACACTACCTTTCAAACCCATTTCATTTTGCATTTTCTAAAGGCAGATTTTGGCCCGGCAGACCACAACAATCTGTCATGTCACTTACCAGCAGCAGTACATAAACAGAATTGGAGTGCTAAATTTTCCCATTGACAAAACTGAGAAAGATGTGAATGCAAAAGGAAAAAATAAAAACCTAATTAATTGCAGCACTTTCTTTCTGTCCCAGCTATTCAAAGTACTGTTTGGAATGCACATTGGTCTTTAACAGAACCCAGCTCCCCTCCCTGCAAAAGCAAAACACATATGACTTTTTAATTCATTTATTTGTTTGCTTCAATGACGGCTTTGTAGACTTCTTGTGTAAGTGCTGTCTTACAAGTCAACAAAACAAAGGTTTTTTTAAGTTCTGAAATACACCAAAAGTTTTGGAACCACTGATTTCACTGGATTTAAATGTACTTGATTTCCAACATTCAATTGCTTCTAAATTTTCCAGAAGATTTTTTAAACTGGTGGTTTTAATACTAGATACAGTGTGGTAGCACAGACTTTTTCCCATGGGAATTTTTCTCTTCTTCTCCCTGTGTTCTATAAATAAAGATAAGGTTTGGATGTTATTGAAACTGTCTCTGGAAAGATGGGCAGTTCTACCTGGCCTATGGGCCGAGGGGGAGGTTTTGAATTGACCCAATCCGGAGGAACTTTTAAAAGTCTATATAAGTTTTAGAATTAAATAATAAAATCAGAATTTCGCCTCATCCAATCCAGCCTGGTTCTTGCACACGGCTAGTGGTCAACAGCAACAATACAGTGTAAGTGGGGTAATATCTTTTAACTGAAATAGGGTGAATTTAAGATAGACCAGATGCAAGAACAGTTAAAGTTGAAACAAATTTTGACCCTTACATAATAATTTAGATTTAGAGGAGATTCAGATTATATATTAGGAAGAAATTCTTTACTGTGAGGGTGGTGAGGCACTGGCACAGGTCGCCCAGAGAGGCTGTGGATCCCTGGAAGTGTTCAAGGCCAGTTGGGATGGGGCTCTGAGCAACCTGCTCTAGTGGAAGGTGTCACTGCCCTTGGCATGGGGTGGAACCGGATGGTCTTTAATATCGCTTAAACCCAAACCTTTCTATGATTCCATATGCCACATACATTTTTGCCTCAGCAGTGCAGTTGCAGGTGCTGCAGAATTTGGTGAAAACCAAAAGAGGGCTGATGAATGACAAGATACATGACCATTTATCTTTGAGCATCAGCTGCTAAAACAACTTAAGTTCACTTGTAAGCTTTTCACACAGGTCAACACAACCTCTTACCTTCCTCATTCAATTCTTTGGAACATTGCTGATACCGTTGTGGGCACATCAACACCATGAGGGAATTGCTGAGATGAGCTTAAGGTATACCAAGCTTAATTTTAAGGGATGCTCGTGTAACATCAAGAACTCTTGATAGGATTTTTGCAACACAGTATTTTCTCAATGTGCAATATAGTTTCAGCGTGGTTTCACTTTATATTTTACATTCTCTTTAATGAGAAATGAAAGCTAAGACTGAAAATGGGGTAAAAAATGTTTAGGAACCTAAAATGGCAGAAGTTTTCAAGGCTCTGTTTAATACTGAGAGACAATAGCTTACATTATGCAAAATTACATTGCTTAAGTCAAAGCTCGGTTTGCATTTTTAGGACCATAAAAAATCCCAGTGTGAAACCACAAACTTCTGTCTTTTTTTTATTTTCTTTCTTGTAACTTAAAAAATATCCAAGTGATTTAAACCATATTCTGTAAAAACAAGTTTCTCCCATTCTGAGACCTCGTGCGCCAAGTTTCAGCACACAGAAAATTTTTATAGGCTGAGATATTAACCTCTCAAAACAGGAGCATGTAATGGAAACTCTGTTAATCCCTTGACTATTGGGGCGTAATGAGGCATTAACCTACTAGCTCTCAGAAGTGAAAGGGTCCAGTTTCTGACCTCAGTTATAGCAATCCACACTGAGAGGAACTCCTTTATTTTCAAGTATTTTATGCTCTCTCAAAAAATTGTTTTCTTTTCCAAAACCGCTGTTCCTGTGAGAGAAGCTCTACAAATAAGAAAACTCAGATTTATGAGCTATAGTGTGTTCCTGAAGGTAATTTAAAAGCTGCAGATAATTGTGATTGCATAGTGCAGTTTTACAGAATCATACACACTTTGACATTATGTACTAGCTGTGTTTGCAAGGGGTAACTGTCTCGTTAACTTTGAGATATTTAATACTATAGAGAAAATCCTAAAACCGCTGGAAAAACATGAGTGTCTCATCTAATCTCTAATATTTTTCTATGGCATAATTTTTTGAATTAAATTCATCACTAGAGAAAATATTTGCCAGTTCATAATCTAATCATTCCCCATTAAAATACAAGATCCCGGCTTCTAAAATTTTATCAGTCTAGACTCTGATTTCAGCAGCACAAGAGCATTTCAATGTAACAGGTCTTAAAGGTAAATAACTTCTGGAAACAGTTCAATATGAAATATTATGGGATTTAAAACTTATTCTGTGATTATCAGCTCAGTGACACTAGACTGATGGGATCACCATAGAATGTCAAATGTAAGAGTAAAGGATAATTAATTCAATAAATGGTAATGTATTTAACACATACAGACAATTACTAACACACTCTAGGGCAAAAGTTTAAATATTTGATATGCATGTCACACATATGTCACACACTTATTCCTGAGCACAAAGGTTACCCCTGTGCTGCAACCAGGAGATGTGACTCTGGTACAGATAGATGTACCTGCTGTCACCTCAGCTCAGCACCCTCAGGTAACAGGGAAGCAAAGACATGACAGCAGAAGCTTCAACCTCATGAGCAAGAACCTGCTTCACCCAGCAGCAGTGAAGAGCCCACAGTGAAACTCACACCACCACATGGTGCAGTAAGAGTAGGTCCTTAAGTGGAGTATCTGAATTAGATACGGGATCTTCAGTAAGGAATAAATGCCTATCTCATGTCCATCACTTACCAGAGGAGCCTGCATCTGCCTGAGTCTTTAGAGAAACCAGATTCCACCCTTGGTCATTCATTTTTGGAAAAAAATTTAGGAAAGCAAGTATCCTCATAACTATTAACTTGACAGGTAAGATGAATGACATCATAAAATGCCATTAAATTATTTTGGTTCATTAGTTGTCACTAAAGACAACTCGTTCCAGCCTCACTTTGGACATCTTGCACCCACAACAGCAAAAGTCTTGAAGGGTTCTGGCTTTTTTGGAAACATTCAGAGCCTTATAGCCATAAACATATAGAATTACTTAGTATGTTGTATTTTTACAGAGTATATAATATTCCAGTGCACGTTTATATTCTACAGGATGTGTTATTATATATGACACCTACTGCTTGTTTATAACACATTTCAAACAAAAACTATCTCAGAGAAAGGAGACAGACATTCTCTGTTTCAAACTTTGTTTAAAATTTTCTCACATGCATAAAATGTTAGTCTTTGGAGAAATACATTGAAACAAACTCTTTTCTGCAAACAATATTGGTTTTGTGAATCAGACATTTCTGATTAAACAATGTTCATTAAAATAAAACTCTTAGCAAGTCACAATGCTAACCCAAACATCCTTTCAGTCAGGTGACACTGTAATGCTGTATGAGGAATTTGGACATTGGATCTTCCATTAATTTTACTAAGAATAATGGCAGGCAATCTCTGCAATGAATTCCATTGCAAGGTATGTTTATATATACATGCAACTTCAGTAACAATTTGAAACTAGGCATTTAAGCAAGTGAATAACCTATGTCTGTCAACAGGAAGAAGAATCCAAAAAAAAAAACAAAAAAACCATCAAATCTTTTGAACCAAAAGAACTTTTGAACATTTATAGCCTTGCCCATATTGTCTTCCAGAATACCACTGAGCATCTCAGGAATGAGTTAGGCACTAAGAATCATGGGGTCACAGAATCATGGAATCATTTAGGTTGGAAAAGACTTTTAAGATCATTCGGTCCAACTGTTAACCTGGCACTGCCAAGTTCACCACTAAACCTTGTCCCTATGGGCCACATCTACATATCTTTTAAATACCTTCAGGGATGGTGACTCAACCATCAGTTCCCTGGGCAGCCTGTTTAAGTGCCTGACCATTGTTTCAGTGAATTTTTTTTTCTAATATCCAATCTAAACCTCCTCTGGTGCAATTTGAGTCTGTTTCTTCTCATTGTGTCACTTGTTACTTGTTGGAAGAGAACGACCCCCTTGCTACAACCTCCTTTCAGGTAGTTGTAGAGAGTGAGAAGGTCCCCCCTTAACCTCCTTTTCCTCAGGCTACCCACTCCCAGCTCCCTCAGCCACTCCTCATAAAACTTGTGCTCCAGGACCCTCACCAGCTTTGTTGCTTTTTTTGGACACAAGTTCAGACCTACAAAGATATCTGTTTTGCTGAGCTTCTGCTGCAATTTTAATACAGGTAGCTGTATACCAAACAAAGGTATGAAGCTAGGTGGGAGCTCCGTGAATTCTGTTTTAGGATTTAGCTCTCCAAATTCAATTTTATACCCCTAAATCCTGCAAAGTCCTTTCTCTGTAACCAAAGAGCATTGTAGCATACCAGGGGAATTTGTCATCTAATTCTCGCAGCAAGCCTCCAAACCCACACTCCCACTTCCTTTCCATGGAAAAAGGGCTGTTGGATGAAGGATGGCACATGCCAGGATTTTATCCTGTAATGGAGACATGATATGACAGCAGAGTGGGAAAGTTCTCAGTGTGTGCACGTTTTGAATGCGTGTGAGCCTGAGGCTCAAACCCTGCGGACAGCCTGAAAGAGGGGCCACGTCATACCAGCTCTCAGGGGAAAAGCCTGTTTCCCAGTATTTTTATGTAGCAGCTGGCACATTTGGGGCACTACTGTAAAATAAATAATAATCTTTCATAAACTGAGGTTGACACTCTGCTCCAAGCTCAAACTATTAAGCACTTTGCTTTGCTTTTGCCTCAGAGGCAGAAATAAAGAGTGACATATCCCACATGGCTAAAATTCCTTGGCCTTTCTCTCTGTCACATAAACTTTATTAAAAACATGTAAACTTGGGGGTTTTTTGCTGCTGTTGTTTTGGTATTCACATTGTTATTTTGTTCGTTTCCTTATTTTACTCCAACCCATTGTTTTCACTTACTACCCATGCTACGAACAATAACCAATGAAGCAGCAAAAGCCCCGTGCAATTGTTTGGGGAGCAGCAGTAGTCCTGTCGTGCTGCCTGGATTTCAGCCCAGAGTACCAGTTCAGCAAGCAAGGCTACCAAAAACAGGCTGCAATGGCTCAGATCTGCCTCTCCCACCTAGAAAGACTGGGGAAACTCAGAGTTAAAAAGGACCATGTGCAGGGAAACTCGTAGTGCACATGCAACTCCCCTCCAGCAGGAGCTCAGAGCTGAGCTGAAAACAGCATGTGACTCCCAAGCATACTGTGATCTTCCAGAACCTGTGCAGATGTATAGTACACAACTTTTGAAAGCACATACTTTTACAACTCTCTACAGCAAAGGTCAAAACATCCATTTTATTCTGGAAATTAACATTCCAATTTAAAAAAAAAAGTTATTGTTCTTATTAATGTCGTTGCTACATCCAAATTTAAGCAGCAATAAAAATACATCAGTTCCAAGTCCTAACTGCCTAAAGCATATCCCTAGAAACACTGAACAATCTTTGAAACTGTGACTTGGGCAGCCAGCTTTCTCCCAGTAATTATTTTCCATTATTTTATTCTGGGGTATGGTGCATCAGCTTTCCAAAATCATTATCACACAAATACATTTTGCCATAAGCAGACAAGACCTTCATATTAAAATCTGCAACCCATTTCATAGAAACATAAATGTATTTACTGTAAAGTTACTTGCAAATCTTTGTTTTAAAAATTTCACAACCTTGAGAATGTTACTAATAAAATACTCACATTTAAAACATAATGGACTTCAAACAAGGATAAAAATATTTAGAAAATTTTTGCTCATCCAGAGTGAAAATACACTCTTTATTTCAGAAGGTTTTAAAAAGAAGATATAAAGCACATAATAAAATTAAACATTTTAATTTAAATATAAAAATAAAGAAACAAATCTGCAACTTAAACAAAACACTTCCTTTCTCTTGTTCTCTGAAATAAGAAGTATTCACAGTGATGATATAAGAACCTGCAGAAAAAGATACATTGATTAGATTAGATAAGCATGAACAGCAACAGAGATCAAACCAGCACGCGTATCAGCTATGGAGAGCTATTTTTATCATCTTTGATTTATACTCAGTGATGAGACTCAATTATGAGAAGCAGAAATATCAATTAAGTGGGAGAAAAGTTTTATTAATGGGACAATAATGTTTTTCTTGCTGCTTGAGTTGTCCGTTTGTTTCTAGCCAGAGTAAAGCATCTTTGAATTTTACAGGGAAATTAGGAGCTCTAAATTACTTTCCTCTGACAGTGAACTGCACACTGCTGTGCTCTCATTGCTGTTTCTGCAAGGAGTCCATTAGTGTTCATTCACAACCTCTCCCCTCTTTGCCATCCTGGATCACCCCTCGCAGTGAATTTGTAGCTCTCACCCCAGGGCAGTTCAGCCAGGTCTGCTGCACCCCTATATGGGAATACCTAGCTGGAAGCCCCACCAAGAAGTGCAGCCATAAATATATTCTAGCTATAGAGAATGCAGCATTGCAAGGCTTTGTCGTTTTTTTCTTTTTTTTTCCAGTGTTACATCTTAGACAGCTTACGCTTCAACTCTCAAAACAGATTTTATCCTAATAAAGGCTTTTATTACTATTATTCACCTGTCATTACACGGCATTAGACAATTCAATAATATAGCCCAACTTTCAGAGTGAGGAACATTCCCATTTGCTTTCAATTGGGAATGGGAAGACAACATAAACAAAACATTTCATTAATATATAGAGATGCAGCTTTATTTATTAAAAAGAAAAAAAAGCATTACCAAGACTGCCACCTACACTTAAGAAACTTTTCTATGAAAACTCACTGGCATGAGTAAAAAGAAAAAAAAAAAACTATGGGCATGAAACAGTCTTCAGTCACAGTTTGATTGCCAGGCGATTGACAAAATAATTTGTACCCGTCGATTTTCATGAAGGAAATTTTTACAATGGATTTGCCAAGCAGATTTTTAATTTTAATCAGTAATGAAAAAATGACAACATGGATCACAACAAGACATCAGCCGTTAAATGGGCTTTCGCAATTGCTGTCAGGACGACTCCATTAGACAGCCATACCTTTGTGGGCATCAATCACGCTCTTCAAACTCTTGTACATCTTTGAGATTTAATTAGACATTTAAGTTCTTTACTAGCAATTTGCAAAACTGTCACTTACTAAAAGTGCAAGACACAAAAAAAAATTTTAAGAGTGAGACCAAGATTTCTTTTGAGCCCTGAGAGACTGTTTATCTGATTCCTGGGAGCAGTTTTAAAGCCACCAGTTCCCTTCGCTGAGTCTGACCAATGCCTTTGAAGGCTAATTGCTGCCGCAGACTGAAGCGGAGTGGAGAAGTGCCTCACACCGCAGTGCTGCAGCCGGGGAAGCGCTGCCGAGAGACGGTGGCTTTGTGCCTGTGCAAATTCGCTTGATGCCGTTTGCACTCAGGTGCGGCAGAAAACACTTCTCAACTTTCTGGGGAAACTGCGTGTCTGGGTTGGGAAAAGCTAACAAATGCCTGGAATGGCGTCTTTCTAAACTGTCTACAGAATCAGCCCCTCGTGTTGTTCACAGCGGAGGTGCGCTCTGGGACATTGAGCCGGCGGCTCCAGTGCTCACAAAGCAAGCACCTGCCCAGTAAGAGGTCCTTTCCCCAACTTCAGTGCCTCGGGGGAATTTGCATCACTGGGACCGGCTTTTCTGTTTGTTCAGAGATGCCAGGACATTTCTGAAACAAAAATGGAACTTTTTTTGCACTTTTTCAGTTTGCTAGGGTGGGATCTTTGTCAGCATTTTGCCGAACAGGTCTTCACAGATTTTGTGATGGAGGGTGATGGAGAAGTAAAAACATCAGCTAAGAAAGTTTTAGGTTTTAGTAATTATCTTCTTCTTCAGATTCCCAAAAGCAAAAGCTGTAGTCTCCTTTAAATGAACTTTGGCATACTACACAGCATTAGATCAATAAATATAAAAGGTGGATTGTGAAAATTCTGTTACTCATCAGTGAAAAATTTGCCCTAGGCAAAGATGTACAGTATAGAGTTATTTTCGGGCTAAAGTTTTTTTAATGGGATTTTTTTCCTCTTTAGTGGTGAAACGAGGGGGCAGGGAAGCCCAGTTTTCCTACAGATCTTCATCGCAGTGAGGGAGTGCATCAAACTTCAGCCATTTAGCACATAGAGCCTTTTATTAGTCACCGGCCTGAACTGATACAGGAACATTTTTGCATTTTGCAATTATGCCCTCACAAAGATTACCTGTTCTCACCTGCATAAACTCCTTGTTGCTTTACCAAGGGAGACAGATGACTCTGTGTCTTATTATTCAGGCAAAATTAGCTCCTTGCATTCCCAAGCAACCACAATCATTGTCATGGCAATTTTCATGACTCTCCTGGGTAAATATAGTACCCGTTCACATCAGTGAGAGGGTGAGCTGTGGCAGGGTGATAAGATGGAGGCAGTCATATATTTAGGAGCATTAGGCTGGTGAATGAGGGGTCAGCCCTGCACAGAGGAGGGCAGCCAGGGCAGAGCCACTGCTGGCTGAGCTTCAACCCTTCACCCTGGTCTTCACGTGCTGGGGCTGCAGAGAGCAGTGGTGAATGCAGACTTGTGTGAGGCTCTCTCTGCCCCCCAAGCTTCATGAAGCACTCCTGCATCTGCAGCGTCCCTGGGAACATCGGCAGCAGCAGAGGCAGGGTGACAGGCATCAGGAAAATCAAAGGAGACATTTGAGCTCAGGGGGAGGAAGTCAGGGAGTTTCTCAAAGTGCTCAAGGGGACGTGCCGCCCACACCACTCGTCCTGGCCAGAGGAGCAGCAAGCAAAGAGAGCAGGGAAGAGAAAAACAAGTCCTCTCTCCCCCAGAAAATTAACTGGAAAAAAAGTGCCTGGAGATCCTGCTTTATGCTGCCTTACCTTGCAGCTGGCACAAGCACATGCCTGGTCAGCAGGTACACATGGCAAATCAAGGAAAACCAAGAGTATGTTACCTGCAGTAACTTTGCAGTTTTGTGGTACCTACCAGTTCATGGTACTATCATCAAATCCCTTTGATCAATCATCAGTACCTCAGCATTTCTGAGCTGGAGAGCACAGGGGTGGCATGTGCATCATGGACCTGCATTTGCAGTGACACACATTCAACCAGCCCTACCACAGAAATAATCAGCAACATAGCAACAAAACGCTATAGCACTTTTCATCTTCCATGAGCTTCCAAACTTCATAGCTAATTAACCTCTGCAGTGCAGCTATGAGTCAGGTGTCTGGTAGTAGTACCAATATAAATGACTTTTCAAATTAGATGCTGAGACTAACAAGAAACATGGTGCCAGATACCAGTGCTCAAGTGCTACACCCTGCAGTTTGACTCCATCTCACTGCCATTTTTATAAACTACTTTACCTTAACAAGATGCAGGCTGTGTAAATAAATATGTGCATGCATATGTATACATATAAAGTCTTTTTCTCCCTCTTTTTGGATATATTTGCACAATGCTCACGTATGTATTGTAAAATGTAGCATTCTTCATATTAAAACTCTGCTTGCTTCAAAAGTAGGGTCCTATTTCAAAGGCTTTTTCCATTTTGGAGAGGCAGTGGCTGCAGGACTGAGAGGCCAAGGAGTGGAAAAGAGTGTGGCCACGCAGCTGGCATGAGCAGCCAGGGGACTGTGCTGCCCTGGGGCAATGCACAGTGATGGCCCTGCTGCCCAGCTGCAGCAACCTGTGCTGAAAGGACCCACGTGCTGATGAAGTGAGAATTACTTCCCAGCAGCAGCACTGGGATAATTAAACCACCCTAAGCCCTAATGCCTTCCAGCTCTGCTACTTCAGGAGTGTGCTTGCTCCTCTCCTAAAACACGGCAGGCCCCTGCACAGTCTTTTTCTGACTAATAAAACTTATGGTGAAAAAGACCAATGAGGTCACCTGGTCCATCCTTCCCCTTGGCAGTACCTTCAATTTCCTTATTCAAGTGCTGTTTAGAAAAGGCTTCCACTGACTCCATGGGTGGTTCACCTCCATAAGGCTTAGACAAAGCCCATGGAATTTGGCCAGTAAAGCACGTTGATAAGAGGGTGCAGACAGCAAAGCCTCTTTCTCTTTGATGGCAGGCCAACAGGTTGCAATGCAGAGGCCCCAGGAACACACCACGAATCAACCATTTATCACTGGCCAGAGGCTTTGGAGAAGTGCTCCTGCCCGCCACGACCATCCTGCTCCTGGCCCCACTGCCAGCCCCATGAGCCACACAGGCAATGAGCTGAGGGCCAGGGCAGCCTCCCCATTCTCCCAAACTGATGAGCTGCCCAAGGCCTCTTCTTCCAGCTTGCAGAATTCACCAACCCTTTAGGCTTTTGGCTCTTCAGAAGTGTGCATTCTGTCTTACTCTGCAGCATGAGTCAGAAGTCTCTTTCAATGCCCCATCTGAATATATATACTGGATATCCCAACATTTCCCATGCCTTCAATGTTCTACAGCAGGTTAGTTCAGCCAGCAATGAGGGGGACCTGAAGGAAGAAAAGACAATATCCTTTGCCAAAGATGCTCTTACAACTTCACGATGTTGCATATAATCAAACTAAGAATCACGAATATTGTTATACAGAAATGTTTGTGGTTATCCTAAAGGAAAGAAGAATAAGTTAACCTGGTGCCTAGGATAAAGAACTTGGTTTGTAAATTTCTCTCCTGGTTAGATATTTTTAGTTTATCAAAAGAAATTAGTTTGATCCAAAAGTAAGCCACTGAAATACAAAATTGTCAATCTAATAAAGATAGTTTTTGAGGTCTTTTTTTCAGGGTGTCTGACACAAAACTCATTGGAGATAACAGATTTTTTTTCACTGGTTTGGATGGACTTCATTCATGCAGCTCTTATCTCCTTGAAAGAGTTAAGACTGATATTTATACTGATTTTATGCTATATTTTTTGGTCTTCTAAAGTCAGGTTTGTAACTGATGATTTAGTATCATTCTAGTCCTTTCTGTGGATTCTGCCATTTACTTAACTAATGCTATGAAAATCTCATCCTTGGACTCCAGCAATTTTTAATAAATCTACATGAGCAGATGAGTTGTATACTTCTGAGTAATGGATGTAAACTTAATATTAAAAATATAGAAGGATTGTATGTAGCCCAATGTTTAGCTTTCACTAGATCAAGGAAAACTAAAGTAATTCAATAGATCTAAAATTTGCAGTTTGTCATGGAGCCACACTGGAGATTGTGGTTTGTAGCTTCCATACGTGAAATGGATGGAGGTGGCTCTAAATACACTATTTTCTCAGCACATCTACAGGTTAGACTTATTTCAGTGAAAGTCATGATCACATGGATGTTATCCTGTGTAAACTGTTCCAAGACAAACCTTGCTTCACTTTGGGTATTGGTGATAAATCAAAGCTCAGCAGAGGTGAGCTGAAATTTTATATTGGATGTATTGACGTATTTGGTTTTGTTAGCTAATTCAGCCTGTGAGAGAATGAGCAATAGTCACCCAACAGAATCCCACATCTCTAGATTAAAGGTACTTTTACAGTCATTTAAGGCTGTCTGATTACTACCAGCTAATTTCTAATGAGGTTGGGCTGTAATTTGCAGGTTTGCCTCAAGTCCAACTTCCTCTATCCTCAAAGCCAAGTGTTACATCAAATAAACCTCAAAATTCCCACTTAACTTTGACTTCCACTTAACTCCTTGACTATCTGCCACTGCTCACGCCCATTCCCACAGCTATTATTTATACAAACACACAGACGTGCTTGCACTTCAGTAGTAGCATAAGGATCTTGTGCTGAAAAGGGTCTTTTTTTTGATGTAGAAGGGTTGCAGCAGAATTCATCCTCTCCCACAGGCTCTCCTGAAGTTTCCATTCCTGTGAACCTAAAACCAGAAAAAAAAAAAATCATAACTTTGAAAAGGAATCCTTGAGGACTCTGCTAGAATTGCTAAAAATCCATGGCTTTGTGTTCAGGAAAACTCACATTATTAGGTTTCCTGAAGTCTCTGACAGAAGGGGAAAATATAGGTCCAGCTCCTTGGCAGATGTTGAACAGCAGGGTTATGCTGCTTTTCTAAGACTCATCTGGCCCATTATGATTTCTATGCAACTTCTTTTTACATGTGAGTACCATTCACATCCAGGAGCATTCGGCATGTTTTCTTTTCTATATTCTTTTTCTCTGGTTATCTGACTCGCTACCAAAACAAATAAACTAAAATAACCCTACACACACGTCTATTGTATCGTATCCACAAAGGATTCTGTTATTACATATGCAGAAGCGGAACTTCTAGAAAATAGAACACGAAACAGTTTGAGTCTCTAAGGCCAATTACAACTACTCTGATTTAAAAGGATTATAGAGAAGCAGGCTCTGTGCAATAATTTCCAGTCTAATTACAATTTACAAAGAATCTTCATTGTTGTCAAAAATATTTAATGTGCCTTGGCATTTAGCAAATAATCTAATTCGTTGGTTTGTTGTTTTTTTTTTTGGTCACACAACATGATCGCACACAATTCTCCAAGCTGTTTACAGTGAGCAAAATTATCCTTGCAGCTAGATGGCTAGATCCTTCTGAATTGGTAATCAAACATGATTGTGATTGCACTGAATTTTTAGTGCTGTCACAAGTGTATACTTACTAATCTCACAATGAAAATAGCTGCAAAACCCTAATCTTTATGAATAAAATTCACCGTAAGAGCAAGAGAGAGAGAATGACCAGTCTTTAGTAGGATTATTTGCTGTCTAATAGAGGTCAGAACCCCAATACAGTTTAACAATATAACAGGCATCCACCTAAATGGATATGTCAGTTTTTACAGTATTAAATTATTTAGCAGTAATTACCCCAGCATGTGGATACTATAAATGTAAGTCTTATAAGTGTGAGAAAATAGTCTGCTTTGTTCATTCAAATTGATGGTTTGGAGGCCAGCTATAAAAGTACCAATGGTTGCCAGCATTCTATGTGGTGTGCAAGGAAGTGGAGGGACTTTCCCTGATGAAGGAAATTTTAAAATAAAGCTAATTGCAAAGGTATGTAAAAAATAGGAAGTGGGGATCTCTCTCTATCCATGGGACTAGAAAAGTGTAACTAAAGTACCACAATGGGATTGAAGAGACATTCCTCTCTTCAGCCAGAGACTCCTAATTTTGGCTCCAGAAGAGGCCATGCTGAGTCTAACAATCCATTCAATATTGGCTTTTCTGCTGAGGTTTCCAACACAGATGAGAGTTATTAAGACAAGTTTTAGAGGTGATAGGTTTGACGGGTTCATAGAAAATGAAAATGCCATCTATTGTTGTGTAATATTCAACCTTGCTTCAAAGACCAATGAAGAAAAACTCCATTGACCAGACGCCAGCAACTAAGCCATCCATATTTCAAAGAATATATATGATGCAAGATTTGTATTTGCAGCAAGGTCCTTTGGATTCTGCAGCAAACTCTAAAAGCTACAGCAGCTTCCTTTAGTATCTTCATCATGACATTTTAAGTAACTAAATACAAGTCTGAATTACACAGTTATTAAAGAGGCATCGGCCTTGTTTACTTTGATGCTAGAGCTTCACCTTGAAGAATATGGGATGTACTTTGTCTTAACCAGATAAGCATTTTATGAGTTCTTTCTCTTAAAAAGACAAACAGTGATATAATGTGAATTCAGGTGATTCAACAAGATCCTGTATATTTAAGTAACAGTGGTGGTATTTCAACATTCATCTCTACTAACAGCATTTAGGAAGAATTTCAAAATTCACATTGCTCAGCAATCATTCCAGGTTGTCATCAGATTCAAGAAAACAGTACTAAATAATTTTATACTCGAGATAATGTTCACTAACATGAAGTAGTCTTGTTATACTCTGTGATAAATTCCAGGTGTGTGAGCTAGGATTTCTATCCTTTGAAAAATAGGGGGGAAAGTAGCTATGTTCTTTACTCAACTGTCCATAGGCAAATGGGTATTTCAATAGATATTTCACAGCAGACTCAGAAATAGAGAACCTCAGTTCAGTAGTTTTGTCATATCAGAGAAACTCTTATCTGACTCAGTATTATGATACCTGCATGTATCACAAAACTTCTGCATACCAATTGTGTTGTGGATTCAAAATCATGCAGAAGAATCCTATAATCCACATAGATCCACTCAGTGGATGGAGATGGGGTACATTTACCCTTTTTTTTTTTTAATTATAAACAGAGAAGGGGTATCAGACATTTTGTCGTTATGACAATTTGGCATCTTCTGAGCAAATGTATTTGCTTACTACCTATACCTCTTTAGGCTGTCAAATAATTAGACAACCACTGCCCTCTCCTCATATTACAAAGCTGATTAAAATGGCAGAGGCCAGATGCCCAGCTCACTCACAGATTCTTTAATTAGAGGGTCTCCTGAACCTCCAAACCACTTGAATGAAAAAAAAAAAAGAGCAATTAACACTTTTCCAGGGCTTCCTTCGTCCATCTGTCACTGCACAGGTGAAAAAAAGCAAAGATGATAATGGATCCTTTTGCCAGAAAACACTGGACTCTGAGTGTGCTCCTCCAGCCAGTCCATCAAAAACATCCCTCCCTTCCCCTGCTGAAGATGAAAAGCCCCTAGGTTTTCAAATATGCTAAATGCACAGAACATCACCTACAACAGAAAAATCATGTGGAAGCTACACAGACGGGCACAACATGTCTTTAATCACCCCCATTTCCATCAGGCAAGAAAGCCTCACAAAGCTCGGTTGGTTAGATGCAAGGGCTTGACATGTGAGGGCATCCACTTCCCACCCCCATGCTGCCCCCCCAGCCATCCGCGGTATCAAATGAGATCTGTTATCAGCCTTAGTTAGATCATAATGAAATAATTGAAGGACTCAGCTGAGGGTGACTGCAGTGTAGTGAGGTGAATTAATTTTCCCACCACAGCAGGGCATGTCAGATCTGGCCACGAACAGGTCAAGCCATTATTTTTTGTGGGTGTGTGAAAGTGATTGACTGGATTTCTGCACTTCGGGAGTGTTTGTGGAAGAAAAACAAAGCTGCACTTCAGCCTTTAAATGGCAGGCACAAAGGAAAGTAAAACAGTTCCTAAATTAACACAGAAAGAACCTTTTTATTCAAGATTAAAAAGAAACTTCGTGCAACTTCAGAAATTTCATCCACCATCTGTAAAATAGGCATTTCAATCCACTCCAGGGATTATATATATATATTTTTTTTTTTTTTCAGGGTTATAATAAGTTTATGGCTAGAATGTTAGCAATATGCAACTTCTAATGATCAATATCACAGCTCCCACTGCCGTAAATGGGGCCGCTGCACTGAAGATAAAACATTCAGCATGACTCAGAGAGGTATTTTGGATCCAAGTGCTTTGAAACATTGTACTGAAGGCCAAACAGCATATTATGTGCTCAGTAAAGCTAACCAAATGTCTATCATTTTTCCCCAGCTATTTAGGCTTAGGGACAATTGTGATTTTCAAAATTTCCTGTGTTGTCATAGGCTAAAATAAAATTGCTGCTTTTGTAAATTTTGCTGAAAGCAAACAGCTTTATATTTTAAAAGAGGTACTCATTTTAATCGGAATTCATGTAAAACCTAGAAAGGCAAGCTGCCTTGCAGTTCTGATTTTTCTCTTAAGAAGGAAGTACCTGAAAATAAAATAAAATTTCTGTGTTTTTCTCTGTATTTCCATATCAAATTTTTACATGGTGTTAGCTCAGCATTTACATTCACCAGCAAAAAAGAAAAAAAAGTGAAGTTCTACTACAGTACTATATTATTTGGTAAAGATTTTTTAGTGGGCTTGTTTTATTTTATTAAGTCAGTACTACTGAAGAGAAAAAACAGTCTGAGATGTACATTGTGTTGTATAATTTTTCCCAGAATAGTGTTGTGAAGAAATCATCTTACTGAAGCCATCCTTGGAATCTGCTTCGACTCACAGAAATCCCCTGTCAATTTCCATTGTGGCCATGAAGAGGAAACACAATGTCTTGCCTCAAGAAATGGAAAATACTTATTGAAAAAGTTCAACAGTTCTTGCAAACTCATAGTGATGATTCGAAAGATGAGTAGTTGGAGACCAGAGTAATCTTATACAGTAATTAAATTAGGTAATTGAACAGTAAAACAGTGTTTAATGTAAAACATTCAAGGCTGAAGTGACTACTGAAAACCAGAAGATAAGATAACTGCACTACATACCATCCGTTTGCCCTTCATTTTCTTCTTGAATCTAGAACTTATCAGGAACAGGGTTCTAGTTACCTCCTGAGTTTGGATTGAGGGGAGAGGCACATTTTAAGAATGACTTTGCTATTCCTTTCTGTTTAATTTTTTTCCATAGCATTTACATAAGAAGAAGATGAAGGAAGGGAGAACTCCTCAGATTTCTCTTCTAAAAAATAAATGAGGTGAGAAAAAAAATTTTGCAAACATCTATATAAACCCCAAGCTGTGCTTTCTTAATTACAGAACAGGCTGAAACACTTCTAAAATACCCTTAGCAATTATTCACCTATCTTGCCTTTTAGCAACTTTCCAGGTCCAGTCACCTCAGAGGCTCCAGTGCAACCTCCTGACAAGCTGAGTGAGAACAAAGTGATTATTTAGCATCAGGAGAATACAAAACCTAATACTACAGCACCTCAGCTGAAAAAAAAAAAAATCCACATTAAAAAATACATTCCTCATGAGATACTAATTCTAGCTTATACCAATATCTGGACTGCAGCAGGAGGTCCCAAAAACTCTTCTTCAAAGAAAAAGAAGGTGTTGCCACATTTTTACTCTTTAGGCACGAAATCTTCATTACTAGAGACAGCATATATTAATGGCTCATGAGAAATTTGATATCAAACCACTTTTAGGAAGTATTCTTTATCTGTAATGTCTTTATTTTCTGGTTGTTTTATATATATACATATCTACATCTATATGGGTATGTGTATATGTGTGTGTGCATATACATATACATGTATTTCTCTCCTGTGTCTCCTTGTGGATGAGCCTATTCCTCTCTCTCATTAAGCCCTGAGCTCTTGCTCCCAGTCCCTCAAACACAGGAGCCTCTCTGCTGCTGAGTTCAATTTGGGGACAGAAGAAACCATCAAACTCTAGCTCCATCACTGTGATAGGACTCCATGGAAGATTTTGTGGACAGCTATGGTAGCCAAGGGACAGGAAGGAAAGGTAAGGATACAGCCTTTTCTTGAGTGGGGAGGAATGAAAAGAACCCCAGTAGATGCCCACGTTAAAGTATTTTCTGGGCCTCCTGCATCGAATTTTCCCCAGGCAGCCCAAAACCGAGGAAGCAGAAAGTGGCCTTTTATTCATTCATTGCCCTGTCTTAAATATCTCTTTCAAACTATGTTACTCTGCTCTCTTTTCTTGGTCTCTCTTCCTGTCCATGCTGCCCATGAAAACCTCCTCTACCTCTGCAATCTACTGACAAAGCACAATACAAAAAAGCTGTTCTCCAGGGTACACACCTGTGCTTTATCACACCACCTTTTTCCCCTCCCTCCTCCCTCCCACTGCCATCCTCTGATGTCTCATACACAGAATTTTGTTGGCCTGAGACTGTAACCCCCTCCGGGCAGAGACCTTGCCTTTTTTGTGTGTTTGTGAGGTGCTGCTCCTCTCCCTGGAGTTCAGCCCTTCATTGCTCTTCCATTTCTTCAGCAATGCAGTGCTTTACTCCCTCTCTGACACAAAATCCTACTTCAAAAATGCACTCAAACTGTTGTGAGTCTTGAAGCTCCAGTAGCAGCAAGGCAGAGTGTTCTATAAATGGCATGAGCGCTGATTGGTAATACCATGTGTTAATTGGCAATATCTGCCTTCAGTAGGCTCTGCAATATGTGTTATATCATACTGACTGGTTACATACCCATGATAGTAGGTATTAACTGTTTGAAGGATAAATGTGTGCTCCTTTGAGGGAAGCATGTGAATTTAGTAGTTTTGTTTAATTAGCCTTTATGGCCTGTCAAAAGCTGGAAAGTGAAGAGAGTATCCATCGAACGTGACATGCTGTCAAAACCAGGCAAAGCAAGTATTGTCTCCCCCGCTGTATAGTTCCTTCAGAAACATCCCCTTTGAGATAATCATCTTAGCAGTATCAAACTCTTGGCAACCCTAACCTGATCCAGAGCTCACAAAAGGCAAAAGGAGTCTTCCCCAGACTTCATTGGTTTTCAAGTGCATCACTGTTGCTCCTTTGGACTTAACAGTTAGACAGGACTCAGTTCCCTCAGGACTGCCCCAGATGAGTAAAGAGTGCCACAGTTCAACAGTATTCTCCAGGCCATGGGGGTTTTTGGTTGGTTGGTTGGTTTTTGCCAAACCAGAGGGTCTTTCCCTGACCATGGAGGCATTTTCTGTACCCATATTCTGTACCCAGAATCCATCATCCAGCACCACTTTCCTCTGCACTCCAAACCCTTGGTACTGCTCCTGCCACCCCAGCCCCACTCACTACTGCTCCCATGGGCTTTGAATGGCTTTGCTCAGCAACTGCAAACCCAATATCCCATTGCTTGTGTGCTACCAAGGAAATTCCCCTGCCTACATGCTCAGGTCTGACCTGGCATGTGCTGTCTGAAATCCCTCCATTGTCTCTTCTATTTAAAGAGACTCAGTTGGTTCTTCTTCAGAGCTGGCAAACCCACTGATTTTAATGAGATCTATTATTATCTTTGGATCAAAGGCTCACTTGATGGCAGCTATTTGCACCTTTCACCATAACAGTAATTTAAAGGTGACCACAGGAATCTTCTGTTTACTCCTCAACAGTGCCTCATCTTTTTTCCACCCAGTTTGGAGAGGTCTGTGGGCACATACTTGACCAAGAATGAACCTGGTGTGTGTCTTCACTGTCAACAAAGGTGTAGGAGGGGGAAAAGGGAATCTCAGTGTTATAATTCACAGTATTTCCTGACAAATTCAGGTGGAATAAATGCTTTCATTTTCATCCTTTCGTAGGCATCACTGTAAACTCTTCACTTACACAGCTGACTTTACCTAGCTGGTATCCAATAAAAACTAGAGCACCCAGTTCATCACAGTGGTATAGGAATATATCTATCACCATTTTTTACCTTGCCTAAGCCCCTGTTACTGGGGGGAATTACTGGTTCCACTGGACTGGTCTATTCCACTGTAGGAAAATCAACTTCATCCTTTCTTATCTCTTTCCATATACACTCCTGACGCAGCTGTTTTAACCTGTGGATTTATGGGAAAACAGAACTTTATTCTAACAGCTGAAGTCTTAATTTGGGTTGTTTCTGAGAGAAAAGGTGAGCCAGAAACCTAGTCATTTTAATAAACAGCCAAATTTTACTCTGCAGAGGACTGAGATGATAATCAGTTGATTACATCTGAGAGCAATATCTAATTTATAATAGTGGTATCACAGACTAGATTTTCCAGGCTGTCCAGTTGATGCACAGGAGGATGCCAGGTCTCTGGCATGTCATTTTTCAGAATGCATTCCTGATAAGCAGTGCTGTATGTTAAAAGCCGTTAAACATAGTAATACCTTCTCCTATCTTCCAAATACTAAGCCAGGTGCAGAGGCACATGGCTGAACCTAACATATTTTGCAAAGTATTAACATTGCATATTACCACCATTTATTATGGGACTAAAAAAGATTAAATAAGGAAAATGAAACACTTGCACTATCTCCAAGACCAATGGTTTCATTCGGTCTGTTTGCATGACCTATAAAGAAATTGCACGTAACTATTCTTGTCAATCATGTTCAAATAGCTCAGCCCTGCCCTTTCTGTGTCACTCTTCCTTCTCTCCGTTGTGCTTGCAATCACTGCTGCCACCCTCACAGCTATTAAAGCAAAACATTCAACCACAAATTGTTAATTTCTGCTGTTATACACACACTCTCTCTTTGCTATTTCATGAAACTACCGTGTATCTCGTTTATTTTTTATAATCGGTTCCAATTAAATATCACTAATTCAGTCTTAACATCTCATTTTTTACTTAACTTCAAAGGCAGTGAAGCAACTTATACACAAAATTAATTATGTCTATTATCACTCAAAGAAATCCACTTAATTCTGTCAAGCCTGGCAAATGATATAAAAATGTTGGTTTGATAATATTAACATCAACAACTTAAACTGTATTTAAACTGAGAAGGAAGAAAATAGAAATATTAATTGCTCATCACAAATCTGCCCAATATGGAATGCCATGTGCTTCTGCTTGTCTAATAAATTAGTTTGCTTTCTCTGCACTATTTTTTGTGAGGTATGTGTGTAGTTAAAGGACCATATTGAGAAATGAACAATCAGGTTAACGAGGAAAGTGACTAAAAGTTAATAAAACCAAAGCCAAAATACTGAGGAAGATATAGAAGGTTTGAAATGTTGTCCTATGTGAGCAGGACTAGAAAGTGTTCACCTTTTCCCTCCTGTTCTTCTGTTTGTGTCCTTGTCCCTGATGTGAGAAAACTTAAGATGAAAAATGAAACAGCAAAGGGGAGGAGCTGGGACAATCACATTGATTTATGCGCTAAAATCTGTGAAGGGAAGGATGAAACTCAGGCAGTCTCAGACTTCCAATGTTACAGACACTGTGATGAGTTTACTAGGGCTCTGCACGGGAAGCAGGTATGTCTGAGCAGACCGGTCCCTTTACATCGCACCAGGGCCATCGTGGAGGGGAGCAGCTCTTAGCAGCCAGCACTCCTGCTTGCTCCAATCCACCCAGAGCCCTGGCAGCCAAAGGGTGCCACAGACGCCTGCACGGGTGGGTGTCACAGCAATCTAAACAGACAGACCAGAAATGAATTTCACCACCAGAGATTAGCCAGCAAATTAAGCTCAATGTCCCTGTCAGAAAAGCACAGAGATGGAAAGTGCCTTCACCACGCTTCTGAGAGCTGTTCCCGCCCACAGTGCCTACCCAACACCAGCTTCCTCAGCCCAGAGATAGGGATGTCAGATGTTGTGGCCAAGCAGAAGCCAGGAGGAGACGATGCACTGCCAGTGCAGCCCCTAGAGAAGGGATGAAACCTCACTGAAAGCCAGGGTCTGCAAAAGCCTCCCACAACACAGAGAGCCAGATCCACCACAAGTTCATTGCTTTGTTTACCCAGAGGGAGCAATATTGACTTATACAAAGAGATGGTCCAAAGTCCCACATTTATTCCCGGGGCACAATCTCACTTAGGTGTTTATACTGCCCCTAAAATAAGCACTTCACAGTAAGTGTTTGCAGAGTGAGGTAATACTTACCTATTTTCTGACACAAGAAAATTCCCCTCTTGATTTGCCAGTCCACGTTCTCACACATTTTTCTCACTTCATCTTCTTAGGCCATGTCAACCAGGTGCATACCATGACCAGAGCTGGATTCCAGGGTGATCTTTCTGAGCAAAACTTTGCAGTTTTGAAAGAACAAAAAAAACACATGGGAGTGAAGAGTGGAGGTTTCAAAGCTGGGTATGAAATGAAAATACAAACCACTGTAAATGATTTAAATACTTTGGCTAGAAGTACTGAGTGTAAGAAAGCCCAAGCACAGAAACCTCCAGCTCAGCTATGACCCCACAAACAGGCCAGAGTGTCTGGGAGCCCCAGAACCTGCTGCCTCAGAGGTGTGCCTGGCACTGGCAGCTGTAGGGCACTGTTGGGCCACAGGAAGGTCTCACTAGCAGCAGGAGTGAAGCCCAGGACCACCCCAGCACAGACAGCCCAAAGGGTGGACAGTAGAGAGGCAGCAATGAGGAGCCAGGCTGGCTTTGATGGAAATCTGCTTCGCTGTCCAGTTTTGAAATCATTTGGAAGATGTGTTAGAACAGGCCTGTTCTTTTGAAATTACTGGGTGCCAGCAAACAAGCGTGTTTTTAACAGAATAAATGTTTCAGCACAAAAGATTTGACCAGATTCACAGAGGAGGACAGTCTGCCAAACGTCTTCCTCTGCAGTCATCTATAGGATATGAGAGTCTGCTTTAGCCAGAAAAATAAAAGCCCAGCTTCTTAACTTATGGTGCCTCAGCTCACTCCTTGTACTATTATAGGTCAGCCTCCAGCATTTAGCCAAGATAGCAACCTGCAACAAGACCTCTGCTGATCTCAGAAATCCATCTACAAGCCTGATTCAAAGTTCAGAGGAGATGGCAGGAGATTTTCCATAAGCCTCAGTATACAGAGAGACCTTAATGAAGAGCGTGGATGTTCCCAGACAGTTTTCACACATTCATGGCTGCTTTTCCACCCACTGAAAGGACTGATTTTATTTTGTAATGCTTGAGTCCAACCATGACATGAACTGATTGGAAAATCTCAATGCATGAAAGAGGAACATCTGCTAAAAAGGGATACAGGATTCTGCCCTGACTCAATCCCTTCACTACATTTCAGCATTGAAAAGGGGATATCATGCCTCCATTGATTGCCAGTACTGGATTCTCAAAGTAAAGGAATATTTTCTACTGACATAAGATTCCCAGAGGCATTTCCTAATGCCAAACTCACTCCCTTCCCTGCAAGGCAGAGAAGGAAGGAGACATGTCTTGGAGGGTGTCTGAGGATATCATCTCCATTTTGTCCCCAAACCTCAGTGGCAAAGACTCCCTTAGCAGCTGTTTCAAATCACAGCAACAAAGCAACATCTAACTCACACAGGGAAAGGACAGCCAGGAAATTCAAGAGTTAGTCTCCTACCAAGTGGATCATGGAGTAGAAAAGAAATCAGTCTTCTGCATCTAGTGGCCCTCTACAAGCCTCTACCTTCAGCAAGAAGAGCAAAACTTAGCAAAAATCACCTAGAGCAATAGGCATGGATAATTTAATAATCATTTCAAGGCTGAGAGATTTAAGCTCTTAAACCAGCAGTGAAAGCAAGCTTGAAGTCAAAGCCTTTCTCCTTTGCAAATGCCCAACAAGTAGCTATTCCTGATTTGCAAACACAAAGTGTGTTTATATCTTTCTTGCAAATTCCTATGCAAAAGAGGGGCTTCACAGCAAAAATTACCCCTCGCCCCTGTTCCCTGTCATCCCTGCTGGAGAGCACGCAGTGCGCTTGAGAGATCTTGTCCCGACCCACTGGGGGGTTTTGACGGGAACCCTTTGCTAGCACATGGTCTTAAGTGGTATCAAAAATAGTAATTCAGCCATCTCTAAGCAAACAAAACAGAGACTGTAAGAGACAAGAGCCTGCCAAATCTGAAGTGATGCATGTAACATTTTTCTTTCAGGAAGAAGGGGTGTTTTCCCTTTCATCTCTTTTCTGTTTGTTCATTTGGTTTCATTTATTTATAAGAGTCTCCTTTTAACCAAAGGGGAAAAAGTTGATGTTTATTTACATCCTCTCTGCATAATAAGGACCTGGCCCTCACAGACATATGTATAGTCCCACTTAAATCAATGGGATTACTTGCCTGAGAAGAGTTAAATAAGTAGCAAAATCCTTGAAGGAGCAGGGCATAATACATCTACCTATTGAGATAAAATAATTACCTCTTACAATAACACAAATAATCAGATTCAGCAGTTGTCGCCTTTTTTTCCTCATTTAATCTACAAAGTTGTGTTCTGTTTTGTTGCTAAATCAACACAAAGTTATCAGTGGAGTTAAGGAGGCAGCACTCAGTCTGATTTCCACACTGTCCGACGTGCAGCCCTTTGTTATAATCATCATAACAATATTAAATAAAAGATAAGGACCGCTGTCAAAAAGTTAATCATCAAAAGCTGGAAATCACATAGTGAATCTGTCAGTTGTCTGAACTGGACGGGGTCATGAAAATGAAAGGAAAAGAATGCGCAGTCCACAGATGATGCTTACATGCTAATAAAAACCAGCCAGGCAAAAACATATATGCACAAGACTGAGCAATTTGTCACCCTGGGCTATCATGGCTGTTCCCCTGCCTATTGTAACAATGCCAGCATTCAAAATAGTCAGAAAGGAGCTTACAGGAGCTGAATGCCAGCACATGTGTTTTTCCAGCTGGAGCCGAGTCCTGGACCAGCTTCTGAATTCTAGTTTAAGTTTCTTACTCTCTCCCTCAAACAGGAAAAACACATAATGCAAAGACTGAAAGCCCTAAAATAAAAATGTTAAAGAGAAATTAATGCTGGAAAGAGTCCTAAAAACATAGCTGCAAATTTGGAAGTGTTAACCATCCTCCTGCAGCACACATACCTTCCTCTCCACAGAGCCTCTCCGAGGTCTGCCTTTCCCTAATGCCAGGGACCAGGGGCAGCAGACCCTCCACACCCTCCCTGCCGTGCACCCACAGCCCGGCACACGCCTAGCCCTGCTGGGGCTCTCGGGCTGGGAAGGGCTTTCTAAGGGTGCCCCAGACTGGTGTCAAGACACTTTACCTCTGAAAATTTCAAATGCTCTGATGCTTTCACTATACTGGCCTTGCAAATAAACAGAGATTCCCTCTCAGCCCCTCGCCTTCTTCAGCAGGAATGGTTCAATGTGGCACAAGTGCATTTAGAAAAAAATTTTTAAAAGATAGTTTTCATCCCTCTCCAAAGTTTCCAGCCATCTACTCCAGGCATAATCATTTCAAACTCTGCAGCACTTCACATTTGGTTAAAACCACTTCAGTTTAGAAGTGATTAGAGGTTGAAGATTTGCAGTTTAAAATTTAAATTAAACTGTTTAAAATTATTGGAACACTTCACACATTTAAAGCAAATAATTTTTTTATATTTATTTATCTTTCCTTCCCAGTAGTTCTGGATTTTCAGTAGCAAACTGCAGAGCAGAAGCAGCTATTAAAGAATCAGAGAGGACTAGAAGTCAAATTTAGGTTTTCAAATCCTAGTAACTTATGTAGGACAAAGTTGCGAAAAGGGCTGTATTTCCACAACAGCAAGGACAGAAAAAATATCTTTAGATACATAGAGAGAAAATCATGGGAATGGATAATAATAGTGTGTGGTTTAAGTCTTGTACTAAAATATTATTTCAAATCATTTGCAGCCAAATTCCTTTATTTATAAAAAGGCCTGTAGCAGAGGCAAACAAGCACACTATACAGTTTTATCATTTCCTTTTAGTTTTCTAAGATTTCATGCATTAGTTGGACAAATTAACCCTTTACTCCAAAATAATCTTCTTCTTTCCCTCCCCCAAAGACACAGACAATACCCCTAAACTTATCACTCCTACAGTTTTATGTGGCACAATATATTATCTCTATATGACCTGCAACTAAACTGCATTTCCATAGAGATTAATCCTGAGTTCCTCCCAAAACGCAGTAGTGTTTGTGCCAAATTGCAGTTCCCAATTCATAATAAGAATGGCACAGTGCACACCCGTGTGTGAACCTGAACAAAACTGAACTGTTACACAGAGCACAGCCTGATGCTCTCAGCTCAGAAGGTCTCACAAGAACAAAAATAAAGCATTTTCTAGTGTGCACCACTAGTAAAACCTGTGCTGGAAAGGTGTGCTGGCCTTTTGTGTTGTTTCTCCCTTCAGGGAAGGAGGTGCAAAAGAGGACAGGCCTCATACGTAATTCTTTTAATGCCCTTAAAGGTGTATTTATATATACTGATCACTGGCTTTCATCAATGTTCCTCTGGCTTCTCAGATCAGTGCAGAGCTATAAATAACCTTTATAGTTAACAAAGGGTCATTTACAGTTAGGTTTTTATGGTGCTTGAACTGCTTAATACTGCAAGTGACAGAAAAAGTAAAGAAAGATAAAACTAGGTGAAAATCAAACCCAAGACATACAGCATCATGTTTAACAAAACCATCAAAAGCAGTTTCATCCCTCTCTCACACATCCTTCCTATTATCAGTAGCTAATAAACCCCATTTCCTCATTAGATTCATTCACAGCTATATATGTACATGAAAAAGTAGATATACAGGTTGGATTAAAACTCTGCACTAATTCTTCATAGATTGAAATCTATGGCAAAAAATAAAAACAAAAAAAAAGGGGGGGGGGCAGAAATAAAAGAAATAAAAGTTGGGTTTTTTCCAAGTACCCACAAGTAATACTCAACACTTGTACATTTGGTATTCAAATCTTTCATGATCTTTATATTAAAACTGCCTACTTGCCACATGCCTTTTTAAGCAGTACTAGTCTTTGACACACACACTGAAATCTACCCAGTGTGTTAAAGTTATTGAACTGTTGCGAGCTTCCTGACAACAGTGCTCTGCTAATGCCAGTTTTGATTCCACTGACATTAATCTTGGTAGGGCTGAGATGCTGTTAATACTCACTTCCTAAGCGAGGTAACCCCTTCAAAGGCTGACACACACCACCTCGCCTTGTTCATCAAATATATAATCTTACTAAATGCTGTAATCTTAAATCCCAACCTAGAGTAACTAGCAGTGCTTACATTATCATTTTTCTTTAAAGTTCATCTAAAGGGAAAAAAATTATCTATTAAAGAATTGTAGATTTCAAAATCAAAACTTAGGACCACCACCTTCTCCATATACGGCATCAAACTTCTTATTAAGCTTTACTTTTAACACAATCTAAAATTATTTTTGCCTTTCTGCCAGTCCTCCCACACTTCCATGCACACAACACACATGAATCTTCCAGAAGGTCCCATTGAATTTTTAAAGGACTCTTTTTTTTTCCCCATTTGACAACTTTACATCCTCAAATTAAAAGGGGTAATATAGTTATAGCATGTGATGTAGAAGGAATTATAAAAATGGTTCTTCATTGCCAATGCTACTCAATGACAGCTCATTTTCTTGTGCCAATAGGAAGAACAAGATTAGAAGTGACTCTAATTCTTACCCAGACTTCAGGCCGGTGAAAGTCAAGTAAAAGGAATAAGGCTCTCAGTCTCTGGAGGGCAAGGGTACCAGTCACTTATTTCTTATGAACACTTGCTGACATGTGCACTAAGCATAATAATAATAATTTTATTTATAAAGTGCTCCCCCACTGAAGTGCTTGGGGCATTGTACAATATCATAAAAGCAATTTAAAATACATTTTAAAACATAGGAAATAATGCACCAGCCTCTAATAATAATAATTTTTATTTAGAAGATTATGACAAGAACACTGGCCTTATGTTAGACTGCCATCAGCTACAGCAGAGGAGACAAAAAAAGGAGAAAGAAGGAAAAAAGAGGAGAGGAGACGAGAGGAGGGAGGGAGGGGAAGGGGAGGAGAAAGGAAAAAGAAAGATTAAGAGGAAAAAATGTGAGAAAGAGAAAGAAAGAAAGAAAGAAAGAAAGAAAGAAAGAAAGAAAGAAAGAAAGAAAGAAAGAAAGAAAGAAAGAGAAAGAAAGAAAGAAAGAAAGAAAAGAAAGAAAGAAAGAAAGAAAGAAAGAAAGAAAGAAAGAAAGAAAGAAAGAAAGAAAGAAAGAAAGAAAAAGAAAGAAAGAAAGAAAGAGAAAGAAAGAAATCAATCTCTTCTGGTTTTGATTTACAAGTTTTAAGGCTCCTAAGCATCTGTGTTTTAAAAAATCACACATTTCAAGTAGCACTGTTTTCCTATGTATAATGAAAATCATAAGGGAATAATATGACTAACAAATTACAGTCAGGTAGTTAATTCTCTGCTCCTGTTAGCTGGCATTGATGCTTCAATTTTCCAGACTAGCTTGAATTGCTTAATTTCCTAGTTTTCACTGTTGTAAGTGGTATTCCTCATAATAATGCAGGAGCAGTTGGGTATTTTTTTTCCTCTCATGTATTTTATGTATGTAAAATTTTTAATTAATGTTTATTTAGGGATAAAAAGAAGAGGTTTTGCATCACGGGAATGGCCAAATTTATCACACATGCTAATCTACTAGTGTCAGCGAAGTTACCCTGGGGATACGCTTGGCTCTGTGTATCACACTATCATATACAATTCCAATAACAGGCATCTCCTGGGGAATAAGAGATAGAAACCAGAAGGAGAACCAGGAAGTCCAGGGTAGGATGCTGGAAGATGCTTTGACAGTGCCTGGCACTGGACATCTCCTCCCTGTGCTGGTGTGGATGGGCAGTAACCCTGATACACCTGTAGCACCACACCAGCTGAGGGCCCCAGCCAGACCCCAAGGCTGTGGCACTGTTCATGATCCAGGGCTCTGGGTACGGCTGGGAAGAACTGCGGATGTGTTTTTTTCAGAAGACCAACTGTGAAGACTCCCACTGTGATGACCACACATGCAGACTGATTCTACAAAGCATGTTCAGAACCACCGAAAATTTTGGCTAAGTGGGACTGGGAAGGTCAGATGGGTTGTGCCTTGCAAGGCACAATCAGAGAGCATGGATCAGATTCCTAATTAGGACTCTACTAATTATTTTGAAAGGATGGATATGCTTAACAAGAAACTTACCTGAGTGTCCTTGTACACTCTACATTCACTATGCCATCAGTGTTTTTGCATCCTCACTTAGAGGTAAAGAGCAGAGAGAACTAGAATTTAATCCGGCTCTTGCAGTGAAACACAATTAAAAATATTTCCATAAATACATTAGCAACTAAATGAGGGCTAAGGGAAACCTCCATCCTTTACTAGATGTGAGGGGAAACAGAGTGACAAATGGTGAGGGAAAGGATAAGTTATTTAATGCCTTCTTTTCCTCAGTCTTTAATAGTAAGATAAGTTGTTCTCTGAGTAATCAGCCCCCTGAGCTGATAGACAGGGGTGGAGAGTAGAATAAAACCCCCATAATCCAAGAGGAACTGGTCAGTGACCTGCTACATGACTTAGACACAAGCAAGACTTTGGTGTTGGATGGGATTCACCAAAGGCTACTGCAGGAGCTGATTTCCCTCAGCACTGCCTTGAGGAAACTGGCTTTCCATGGTGTGCACGGGGCTACTCTTCCCTGGCTAAAAAACTGGCTGGATGGCCAGGCCCACAGAGTGTCAGCAACTGGAGTTACAACCAGCTCGAGACCAGTCACCAGTGGTGTTCCCTGGGAATCAGTGTTGGGGCCACTCCTGTTTAATATCTTTATCAATGATCTGGATGAGGAGATCAAGGGCACCCTCAGGCAGTTTTCAGATGACACCAAGCTGGATGGGAGCATTGATCTCCTGGAGGGTAGGAAGGCTCTGCAGAGGCATCTGGACAGGTTGGATCAATGGGCCGAAGCCATTGGTATGAGGTAAACAAGGCCCAGTGCCAGGTCCTGCACCTCGGTCACAACAACACCGGCACTCCTGCAGGCTGGGGACAGAGNAGAAAGAAAGAAAGAAAAAGAAAGAAAGAAAGAAAGAGAAAGAAAGAAATCAATCTCTTCTGGTTTTGATTTACAAGTTTTAAGGCTCCTAAGCATCTGTGTTTTAAAAAATCACACATTTCAAGTAGCACTGTTTTCCTATGTATAATGAAAATCATAAGGGAATAATATGACTAACAAATTACAGTCAGGTAGTTAATTCTCTGCTCCTGTTAGCTGGCATTGATGCTTCAATTTTCCAGACTAGCTTGAATTGCTTAATTTCCTAGTTTTCACTGTTGTAAGTGGTATTCCTCATAATAATGCAGGAGCAGTTGGGTATTTTTTTTCCTCTCATGTATTTTATGTATGTAAAATTTTTAATTAATGTTTATTTAGGGATAAAAAGAAGAGGTTTTGCATCACGGGAATGGCCAAATTTATCACACATGCTAATCTACTAGTGTCAGCGAAGTTACCCTGGGGATACGCTTGGCTCTGTGTATCACACTATCATATACAATTCCAATAACAGGCATCTCCTGGGGAATAAGAGATAGAAACCAGAAGGAGAACCAGGAAGTCCAGGGTAGGATGCTGGAAGATGCTTTGACAGTGCCTGGCACTGGACATCTCCTCCCTGTGCTGGTGTGGATGGGCAGTAACCCTGATACACCTGTAGCACCACACCAGCTGAGGGCCCCAGCCAGACCCCAAGGCTGTGGCACTGTTCATGATCCAGGGCTCTGGGTACGGCTGGGAAGAACTGCGGATGTGTTTTTTTCAGAAGACCAACTGTGAAGACTCCCACTGTGATGACCACACATGCAGACTGATTCTACAAAGCATGTTCAGAACCACCGAAAATTTTGGCTAAGTGGGACTGGGAAGGTCAGATGGGTTGTGCCTTGCAAGGCACAATCAGAGAGCATGGATCAGATTCCTAATTAGGACTCTACTAATTATTTTGAAAGGATGGATATGCTTAACAAGAAACTTACCTGAGTGTCCTTGTACACTCTACATTCACTATGCCATCAGTGTTTTTGCATCCTCACTTAGAGGTAAAGAGCAGAGAGAACTAGAATTTAATCCGGCTCTTGCAGTGAAACACAATTAAAAATATTTCCATAAATACATTAGCAACTAAATGAGGGCTAAGGGAAACCTCCATCCTTTACTAGATGTGAGGGGAAACAGAGTGACAAATGGTGAGGGAAAGGATAAGTTATTTAATGCCTTCTTTTCCTCAGTCTTTAATAGTAAGATAAGTTGTTCTCTGAGTAATCAGCCCCCTGAGCTGATAGACAGGGGTGGAGAGTAGAATAAAACCCCCATAATCCAAGAGGAACTGGTCAGTGACCTGCTACATGACTTAGACACAAGCAAGACTTTGGTGTTGGATGGGATTCACCAAAGGCTACTGCAGGAGCTGATTTCCCTCAGCACTGCCTTGAGGAAACTGGCTTTCCATGGTGTGCACGGGGCTACTCTTCCCTGGCTAAAAAACTGGCTGGATGGCCAGGCCCACAGAGTGTCAGCAACTGGAGTTACAACCAGCTCGAGACCAGTCACCAGTGGTGTTCCCTGGGAATCAGTGTTGGGGCCACTCCTGTTTAATATCTTTATCAATGATCTGGATGAGGAGATCAAGGGCACCCTCAGGCAGTTTTCAGATGACACCAAGCTGGATGGGAGCATTGATCTCCTGGAGGGTAGGAAGGCTCTGCAGAGGCATCTGGACAGGTTGGATCAATGGGCCGAAGCCATTGGTATGAGGTAAACAAGGCCCAGTGCCAGGTCCTGCACCTCGGTCACAACAACACCGGCACTCCTGCAGGCTGGGGACAGAGTGGCTGGAAAGTGGCCCAGTGGAAAAGGAGTTGGGGGTGCTATGACAGCAGCTGAACCTCAGCCAGCTGTGCCCAGGTGGCCAAGGCCAAAGGCATCCTGGCTTATATCACCAATAGTGTGGCCAGCAGGACCAGGGCAGTGATTTTCCCCCTGTACTCAGCACTGGTGAGGCCACACCTCAAATCCTGTGTCCAGTTCTGAGCCCCTCACTACAAGAAGGACATTGAGGTGCTGGAGTGCATCCAGAGAAGGGCAATGGAGCTGGTGAAGCGTCTGGAGCACAAGTGTGATGAGGACTGGCTGCAGCTGGAGAAAAGGAGGCTCAGGGGGGACCTTATCATTCTCTACAACCACCTGAAAGGAGGTTGCAACCAGGTGGGGATTGGTCTTCCCTCCTGGATAAAAAGCAATAGAACAAGAGGAAATGGCCTCAGGTTACTCCAGCCTGGATTAGGGACATGGTTTAGTGGTGGACCTGGCAGTGCTGGTTTAACAGCTGGACTCAATGATCCTCAGGGTATTTTCCAACCTAAACAATTATATGGTTTTCAAGAAAAACTCTGGATAGATTCATCTTCATAGAAGCTGCTAAGTAACTCCCCAAATTTACTCCCAAAATTTCAACAACAATGTCAAGAAACCCATTTAGTCAGTCAGTACATTCCCAAGAGAAAGGATTACAGCTTTACTTATATTTTGGACAACCTCAAGCAACTCTTTGTACTTAGCAAATAAAAATACATTCAAATAGCATTGACCGGCCTCTCATTCAAATGTGTACATGTGCCCAGCAGGCAGTCAGTTCTGCTCAGGAATAAAATTGAAATTATTATAACCAACTCAACACTTGATATTTTTAAGCCTTTTTCTGTGTCATTTGCACCTTTTCACTGAGTAGAATTACTGTGGTCCTTAAATTATATTTTCCTCATTGAATTTCTGTGTTGCATACTCCTTTGCATGTTTCATTGCTCAGCATTATCATTCATTAACGTTTCAGCTGCTTTCTTTTGTCTGCTGCCCTTCTCCTGTTAACATCAAGTTTCTTTGCTAGTCAAATAAGTTATCCCACTCTTTTTATAAAGCCTTGGTTACAGCTTTAAAAAAAATAAAAGCAAGAGGATACAAAATCTTCAGATGGCTTATTAGAATTCAGTATGACTGGCAAGTGTCATTTAAAAAAGAGATACTGCAGCTTTAATAAATTTAATCCACGTCTGATTACAGAGGAAGAAAGCTCTTTTTTAATCTTACAGGGCTGGAATATTGCAATAACTGTTCCATCTGATTTTAAAAATAAGATTTGCTAAAGGTCAACGTATCTCCTGGCCACATATGCAGCAACATTGAAATTTCCTTGGCCAGGGAATAAAAAGATTCTATCATTAAAAATAAAAGCGCAAGGACATCTTGCAAGCCCATAGGGTTTTTAGAAAGAGAAGGAGACATTTCGTTATCAACTAGCAATCATAAGATTTTTAAGCAATATCTCTAATCTGCTTCTCTTCCCCCCACCCCCGCTCCCCACAACCCCCCTTTCCTTTTCACATCAAGGTCTTTTTATCTTCCAATTTTGCATCTAAAGATGAGGTGAATGCCATTAGCTCAATTCAACCTCAAGTGTAGTCAGATGTGCCTGTGATTTCTGAAAAGCACTGTCTAAGGTCACATTAAAATGTATAAGAGCTTTTCTATTCCTGAGAAGGGGGCTTATTACCCATCCATGGTGTAAGAGAGTAATGTCAGTGGCCATAGACTAGGGTGAAAACAAAAGAGATACCAGGGTTTCAGGCTTTTGTCAGAGAACCTCTCTTCCTCCCTTTTATTGCTGTCTGAAGCCCTTCAGATAGCGCCACAGACTGTAAACTTGGGCAGCTCTGGGGGAGAGAAAAACAAGTTAAACAGGCTCAGACTCTCCTCCCCTGAACCCTCATCTTTAAAAGCTTAACTCTTTCTGCAAAAATAAAATCTGAAAGCAGCACTCCCCACCCACTGAGGGGTTTTGCTCCACTCACTTCCCAGATGGGATCACCACCACCATGGGGGCCACCGGAGCTCCAAGCCTGCCAGAGACAGTGGCATCCACTTTGCTTTGAGCACGCCAGTGTTCTTGGGAAAGAAACCTGGTAAATGCTCCTTGGGATTAGAGTCAGGACAAGATCAGAGCTGCCAAATTTGGCAGCAACTTGGAGTGCCATTTTTTTTTCCTTTAATTTAAGAAGGGCTGCCAAGAAAAGTTAATGAGTGTTTACCTGGGCATGATGTCCATATTTTCCTGCAATTGAATTAAGGAGCTGTCACTCAGGGATAATGCGAGTCATCAGTAAAAAATATTACAGTACCAACAGTTTCTGTTTTCCTTCTTTCTTTAGGAAAAAAAAAATTACCAGTCAAAAGACAAATTCAATCACAGGGACTTTTCAAAAACAGATATTCATGGCCTGTTTTAAAACACTTTTCAAATGTAATTGTATATTTTAGACTCAATTCCTGTCTCAGACCTTTGTGTGATGTTATAGCTTTAAGTACCTTGTAGATATCCCTTCAGGGCCATGTGCATGGCTGACTTGCAGCAGTCTGATGTCTTTAAGAGACTGCAGGCATGCTCTTTCTACTGTACAACCCTGCACTGAACTCCCATGACCTGGTACAGAAGATACACTCTCTTGGTGATCTACTGCTGAAGCTGCAGGTAGGCCTTTTCTGGAAAAACAAGGGATTATTTCCACAACTTCAACTGCCTTTTGCCCTAAGGAATGGGCAAACTAAAAGCATGAGACAGGTTTTTTCTTCCTTTTTTTTTTTTCCCCCAACAGCAGGTCTGATTCATCTCCTCTCCAAAGCACATTAAACACAATCTAATTTATAAAGGGTGGGCCAAATGTATTCAGGGCATAATACTTTTGAATGCTATACTAGGAGTTAATCTGACCCATAATTTTCCATCTTGGTAAATTTTCCCATCTTGCAACAGTGATGCCAGTTAAGTGACTCACTGTGATGAGATAATGTAGTGACTTAATTACCATTGTGAACAATGAAGTTACCGTGCCATTTGTGCACCTTAAAATGGCTCACAAGCTAGCAAAGGTAATTCCTGACTTTACTGTGTACCATGGAGCTTATTAGAGGGAGTAATAGATTGATATATCTCTTTCTTTGTGAGTAGGGTTGAGACCTTCTGCAATATTTTTTCATGGCACTATATATTTTCAAACCTTGCCTCTGAACTCATTAGCTTTTTCCCATGCAAGCAACTCCCTGTGAAAAGGGAGCTAAGGCATGTTTGCAAACTCCAGGCAGCAACACAGATCTGTAATGCAGTCTGCACAATCATTGTGGCATGCAAAGAAAATCGCTCGTGCAAAGGAGGCTTTGACGTCTCTGAGATGTGTTTTGTCTCGTAGACAACATTAGCTTGAGTGAAAATCACTCTGTTTCTATGTGGTGACAGTGGAGTTGACATGTACAGGTGATGCCCGTATAGGTTTCATTTATTCCAAGTACAAATAGCAACAAATATTCAGCATCCCAGGCTTTTAGCCAGGGCAAGGCAAAACCTCTCCTCAAGTTGCCCTGCTCAAGATGGTATCCAAAGGCAGGCCACCTCTGCGCACTGCAGAGACAAACAAGTTCTTCTAATCTTTGTGGAAAGATACAGTGTGCTTTGTCCCTTCCTGAGAAAAATTGCCATCAGTTGGACAACAATTCCTGGCCTCATGTGTCAATTGAGCTCTTCAGCTACATCACTGTATTTATCGTATTTGTCCTTTGGTTGTGTCAGTGTTGTCACTTTCAGTGAAGCCCATGGAGCACAGGCAGCCTTTACCCTGGCCTCACCATGTCAAGCCAACATTTGACCTCAGTACAAAGCACACCTGGTGCCTCTCACAGGACTGAAAGCACTTCCTCTGCAGACTCCAGCTAGCCTGGGATCAGAAGGATGAGTTAAATACATAACTTCAAATATAGTCAAAGTTTCAGTAGGCTACTTGGTTGGTTTCCACACCCCACATGCCAAATACATCCTCTAAATTACTTCCTTATTTGTCATTTATGTACTTTTGAATTTTAATGAATAGTTCTCTCGTTCTTTGCCAAACTCCTATATTCATAGAAAGCTGGCATTTCACAAATATCAAAGAGTGCTGCTAAGTGAACCAACCTCAGAGAAACTCAGGAATCATCATTCAAATTCCTTGTTAAAACAGGAAAACAGCTAAATGACATTTATCTGTTAAAATACAAATAATATTTCTGCTTATCCCTTCAGTGCTCCTGCACAGCCTTAGAATGTCTCCCAAAGTGTTTGGGCTGCAATTTTGTTATGATGTTTTGAGCTCAGGTTTCAAAATCTGCAGCAATATGAATCAGACTGGGATTTCAGTTTTCTGCTGTTCTTTTTGATAGGAAGGCTCATAAAGAAATTGACCCCTCTTTCTTTTTTGGCAGCCATTTGACAGTAGATCATCTTTCTTTTAGTAACCCACATCACTGTTTCCACAGTAATACCGCAGTATTTCCACAGTAATACTGCAGAGCACAGACATTAGCATATTGATAACTACAGCAATGTGAAATATTTGTTTCATATCCATCTAGTTTTGTTCTATTTATTTATTTCTTTAGAAGGAAGGGGCTTTTTTCTGATAAGCAATCTCTGACTTAAGGAACAGCTATAATTTTGTTTAGGGAAGATGAAAGACCTCCTCAGAGATCAAGGAAAAGAAACAGGGAAAGAAACAAAGGTGAAATCAACCCAGATGATTTTTTTTCACAGAGCCTTCCAATACAAAGCATTGGCAAAGAAGAGCAAAGACAGGTATGAGACACTGATCACTGTATCGTCCTGCAGCACAGAGAAAAAGATTTTAGAATCAAAAAGCATTAGGTTATCTTCTGTGGTGAGAGATGGCTGCTTTGTTTAGATGGTCTTCACTAAAACAGAGAGCGACAACTTCTCAGGTACAAAATTGGCTTGTTATGTGGGCTTTAAAATACTCTGAAGGGAGAAGCTTTATGCAAAGAATCAAGTGTGTGCTTTTAACACACAAAGACAGAAGCTGAGGATCTGAAATTGGAGATGAATAATAAGAGTACTAAAGTCATAAAGTGGCTTTATGTGAATGGAAATTCTGTATGGGAAACAAGCAAGAAGAACTAGAAGTATCACTAAATAATGGAGTGCAAGTGAAACCTTGTAAAATGATTCTCATAACCAGAATATCAGTACAGACAGGTTCAATTTATATAGAAGAGATGCAATGGGAAGAGACAGTGAAGGGATGGTTTTGTATGTGAAAAACATCTCCAATGCCAGCAGATGACAATATGAAAATGGAGAATAGGGTAGTGAAGTTCTTGGACAAAGACAAAAGGAATGAAAATCAAAGGGGAATCTACAGGAGGTAACTGCTATAGATCACCAAGACTGGAGGAAAGGAAGAATAATAATTCTTGGACCAACTCTCAAGATAGTTGTAACCACAGGATACCCTTCCCACTAGAGAGTATAATTTCCCAGATATTTACTGTGCAGCTAGAGCAAGATACAGGTTACATCAAAGAGAGTTTTAAATAGTGTGGGAGACAGCTTCGTAATCCTGACAGGAGAGATTCCAACTGGTAGAAAAGTCAACCTGGAAGTAATTCTTCCTCAGAGGCTTGAATTAATCATGTAGAAGTGACCAGTAAAGAAATTTAGAATGAGTTAACTACCATTTTCTTGCCCTGAGAGGAAGGGATTCATGGCAAAGTATACATTTTAAGAAGCTATATTCTGACTAGAAATGTAATTTAAATCCAATCCTCCTGCATTCTAATCAGTGACAAAGCAACCATTGATTTTGTTCTGATGCTGGCTTCATCTTCGCCTGGAAGTCAATTCACATTGAGATGAGAATTTGCAGCACACCAATAATTCTGCACAAAGGGCAAGGATTTGCCTATGAGATGCTACAGAGACACTGCCTGAGACACCAAACCCAGGTGCCAAATCTTACCACCTAGTCAAGAGAGAGACACCTCCCCAGGGTGTTCCAACCCACCTAAGATCTGATTGCCCTCTGGATACAAGTAGGATTGTATCCTACTGTAATTCCTACTTCCTACTACTATCCTACTGTGTTTCACCTTAGACACCTAACTGTAGGTGCCTAAGGTGAAACACCTTAGGCACCTACAGTTAGGAAGAATTAATCCCCTGCTGGATCCTCACGTGGATGCTGTTATGCTCCCACTAGGAATATTTTTATGTGAAGCAGTTAACTCTGACGGTATCCATATGGAGACCGGATAGGAAATAGTTTCAGTGTTGCATACTGTATCCTACTTTTCCTATCTAAAGAAGACTGACGGATATATTAAAATTCATCTGTGAGAAAGCAAGCTGTGAAATCTCAAAGTACATAGGAAGTGATTGGATTTAGGGTATACATGAAATTCTCAGCCATTGTTTAACCATCGAATGATGGTCTGGGGTATTTTTTCCCATTTTTGGTTTTGAAGCTAGAAATAAAGCCCTCAGGCAGGAGGGCAGAGGCTGGCTTCTCTTATTGACATCTTTCCATCTCTTTTTCTGAGACAGATTTCTTCCCTGTCTTCTTCCTAGTGGATCCACGTATACATTTCCCCCCCCATTTAAATTAATCTTTAGTCAATAAGAATGAACAATTGCAGTGTACACCCTATTACAGAGATTCTTTTTATGCCATGTGTAGTATCATTATTAATTTGCTCTTTCTGCTAGGTATGTCTTACCTGGGATTTCATTTGCCTTTTTTACAGCCACGTCATTGCCAATGTCTTGGGCACATCTTTGTGTATTAGTTTGCAATGGTTGAGATGCAGGCATTTGTCTTCTGTTTAAATGAGTCCCCTTTTTTCTTGCAGAAATTCTTGTTACTGTTTCCTAAGGGAAGTACTTTGCACTTTGTACTACTAAATTTAAACAAATTTCTAGTCCTAATATTCTCCAGATCATTTGTATTTTTCCTTCTCCCAGCTTGTGGAAGCACAGAGCCAGTTATACAGTGATGATGGAAACTCTCATGGTTTCTTGTAGCATGAAATCTAGGGCTAGCAGCAAAGCCTAGAACACAGAGAAAAATCTTCAGACTGTGTAAATCAGCAAAGCTCCTTTGATTCAGTTTTCACAAGGATGTGGCTCTAAATCTCTAGCATGTGTTCAAAAAATGTAGTCCAGTTAATGTGGAAGAAAATCCAAGTGCTATTGTTCTTTTGAAGACTGAAGATTATTATTCATGAAATGCACTGGGACAAGAGAAATCTCATAAAGAAAAAACAAACCGAGAAAAAAACAAATATGTAACATTTAAAATTAACCTGAAGATTTTTATCTTAGTATGGAAAATAATTTTTCTACCATAGATTTAAGATGTTAATAAGTTTTACCTTACGCAGACTAACTTGAAAAGAATACAAATGTTATAATCTGGATTAAAATCATTCCTACTCTATTTGAGATATACATCTCATAATCAAGAATATCCAGGTCCCCCTTTCACAGGCACTGCTATATTCCTCAGGGGTTTTCCATGCTGAAGCTAACTTATGCAGGTAGAAAATTTAGACAGAGTGAGACTTAGAGCACTAACATGCAGGGCTGAATTTATATACGTGAAAAAAAAATGGATGAACTAATTTTAAAACTGTGTTTGCTAGATGCACGCTGTCTCTTAAGGGCTGTCTGTTGCCTCCCCTGGGTTCTCAGAGCTCTCTGTGAGCTCAGAGTTGCAGCCCCTTACTGGATAATCACCAAAGCAGCTTGTGATAAGTATCACACACAGTGAAGGAAGCAGTTCAGAGTTTCTGAAGGTAAGGTAAATAGGCTTCCATTAATTGGAAAGAGCACTCTTTAATTACTTTTCTAGCCCGGACTAGCCTATTCTAATATATATCATAATTCAGAATACAGTAACTAATGTCTACAGAATTTTCATTACAAAGGATGAAGAGCTAACTTTTTGGGAGCCAAGGGTAGTTATGCCATTGATTTAGCAAGGTCAAGAATTCACCACAGATAGATAAAGTTGTTCCTCACTAGCTCTCTGTGCTTGTGTGAGCAAGAGCAAGTCACTGCTCCAGACTCCTGTGGTCTCTCCCACATCTTGTTTGTATATTCAAGCCCATTAGCACAGGGACTATCTCCCAGATTTGTTTGACTGGACTAAGAGGGTGGGAAGAGCACCACACAAAAGGTCTCAGAGTAGATAAAAAAGGCTAATAAAAATATAAAATAAATGTAAGCAAGATTTCTGAGCACTGGACACATAATAACATAAAAGCCACCCATCATAAAAGTGATGGATGTTTAGGGAAGAAGCAGACATGCAGCTCCAGGCTGGGCCTTGTCTCCAGTTTACCTGCCAAGCCTCCCTCAATCAGTTCTAAAGATCCCATGAAACAGAGTTTGCTTCTGAAACATATGGTTTAGCAAACACCACCGGAATTTCATGAATATGTCTAATTTTTTTAACTCATTTTTGCTTTTCACTTCCACTATATCCTATTCTCCATTTTGATTATGTACTGCACAAGAAAAAGGAAGGCTTTGTTGTTTTAAACCTAGTAATTTCACTGAATTGTGAAAATCAGAGCCTAATCCTCCCCTAATGACATTCTCTGCAATGTTAATTATATACCCTTGGAAGTTTCTTTCCAAGCTAAAAAGTCCAACTCTTTCCAGTCCATACTGTATGGAAGGTGTTCCTGCATCTGGTAAAACACATCACATTTCTCCATAATTGCATTCAGTATTTAAGATACAGATATGCCATGAACATGCATAAGAACATAATGATGCTTCTTATTTTTCCCACTATTCTTTACCTAATTATTCCTAATCTTCCCTTTGCCTTTCTTGAATAGACCCTTCTGAACAACTCTCTGAAATTATTTAAACATCTCTGGGCAGCTATACCATCCTGTCCGTAGATATATATATATATAGACATGAGCAGACAGGATTTTAGGGGGGATTCCTACCTCTGTGTAACTATTTTGCAGTTACCACCATTGAATTTCATTTGCCATCTAAAAAGAGAGTCTCTCTGAATCATGGGATACTTTGACCAAAGCTACTAAATGAATGCTGTCAAAAGTCAATTTTGGTAGATAACACTTAATAATATTTTTAATAATTGATCTTATTTTTTCCTACTCAACTCCAAATTATTCAGGAGTCTGACTAGGTTGCACAGTCTCACTGGAGTTCCCACTGAAAATGGGAAGCAATATTGATGGCACAATGGATCATACTGATGCAATCTTATAGGAGCAGACAGCATACAAGAAGACATAGTTGATGCTCCATGTGGCAATTACAGAATTTAGCTGTAGCACTTCGGTTGAATACTTGTACCATCTCCTAATTAAATTATTCCACTTCACAGGACTGCCATATAGTCCTCTGATTGAGTAAATAAAGGACCGTACAAACTTCGATCATCTCAGCAAAGTTTTTTTGATGCAGTGGTGTCCCCTCCCGTTGGGTCGACTGAGCTGTGGCCAGTCCCTATCAGTCAAGCCCTGGCCATCCAATGGCTCGACGATCCCGAGCCTGAGGGTGTCTCCTCGGGCGGGGAGACTGACTAGAAGCCACCCCCGGGGCGGACCCCCGGGTGGAGAGACAGGGCCAGGACCACCCCCGGTTCTGGAAAGTTCGGCAAGTTATGAGCCTGGATTGCTTAGTGGAGAAGACCCTCCCCATTACCCTCAGATTATTGGTATTGGGACACGGGTGCCTCCCACTTATGGTTGTGTTATTGGTTGCGGGGCTTCCCCCGCCCCTTTTCCCTTTCCCTTAAAATCCCGGGCACAGGCTGGAGGCCCCCGGCGATCTCCCCTTCCCTGAAAGTTCGATCAGTGCTGTTGAGATCTCTCTCTCTGTTTGCCTCGTTCCTCTGGCGCCTGAAGCAAACACCCTTGCTCCCTTGAGGCAGGCTATCCGACCCTGGGGACAGCCAGTCTCTCCCCGGCTCCCTGACGCAGACCGCTGCGGAAGCGAGCCCCGAGGACGGTCCTTCAGGAGGGCCGGCCTGCTACTCCAGGCTGACATCGAGCTATCCCAGGGGATCAGGCTAGTATTTTTCCTCTTCTTTTCCTTTTGGTCTTTGACAATCCCTCTACTTCTACACCTATCATAAGGTAAGAAATATAAGAATGGAAAACAATTCTAAAGAACAAATAAAATAAAATGTTACGGAACTCAGCATCCCTGGGGCACATATGTTTTCAAAAAAACACCTCCAGATATCCTTACTTAATTATATGCTAAATTTCTCCTGATTCTGATTAAAGAAAGCCCACATTCTTTTCCAAAAATTAAGATATTCTACATAAATAATACCTAGGATAACAGAGAATGTTCTCCAATCACTAAGCCAAGGAGGGAATCATTTAGTAAGTAACGGCAGGAGCCTGATGCCATCCCTCTGCTGCACAGGCTATCAGCCAAAGAGCACCACACAGCTGCAGTTTTACAGAAGGATTTTTGGAGTTCTGTAATGTTATTAAAAAAAAAAAAAATCCACTTGTGTTCTCAAGACAAAGCTTTTCAGGCCCTTTATTTTATTTATAAATAAATAATCTAAACTAACATATAAAGACATTTTTACAAGTATAGATGTAATAATAAGCACATAAAATACATGGTTATGTTTTTGTAGATATGAATAAGGATATAGGTATTCTATAGGGCCTATATAAAAACATAGGGGAATTATCTACTGTAATGTCAGGGACAAAAGGAATTGTGCCCATGATGTCCTATTATTTAATAATTTCATATGGAACACATAAGATACACAGCTAGTGGAAAAGTATGAAGACATCATAGTCCTTAAATTATTTAGAAACTCTCAACATACATGACATCCCATCACTCTTAGGTTGTTACCTTCTCCTGAAAAAAAGGGTGAGATGAATCTTTTGTAGAACATCCTTTAACTGGATGATAGGTGAATTGCCACAGCATTTCCTATGTTTACACATCACACAAGGCTCATAGTTTACTGGCAATTTTATTTTAAAACAAGCCTCATGTGCTGTTTAGTGCATCAGTAATTGCAACTTCTAGTACATAGACTGGGACTGGCTTTTACAAATGTTTAAATTTACCTTGTAAATCTGGAGAACCCCAAAATTAGGTTCTCTTCCTCTCTTTAGAGAAATTACACGTGGTTTACAAAATGTTTCCCCAGAAGGAGAGCACTAACCACCTGAGTACTGCGTGAGTATTACAAACTAAAGCCTATGAAAGTTTTTTTCCAAGAGTAGCAATGCTTAAGACAACCTGCCAGAGCTTTATTTATCAGCTGGGCTCTCTCTGCCAACTCCAACACAGGCCATGGGTGTTGGTGCACTCGTGCACGCATGTGTGCCCGCACACACAGCGCACTTGTTGTTGCAACATGCTATTAAGATATTTCCTTCCTTTCATACAGAGAGCATTACAGAGGATTAACCAGCTCTCCCTTTCTTCCCAGCACATTGTGATTCTCTAAACTCAGAATTCGTGTAATTCTGAAATTCAAACTGGAGGAGGTTTTCCTCATTCTGTACAGATCAAAGGGAAACGGGGAAAAAACAAAATTATGCCTCATATACAATGCAAGGGCCTCTTCATTTCTAAGTTATGCAGATGACCCCTCCGCAAAAATAACAATCTCTAGGAACTTGGAAGAAGAAACTGTAGTCCCAGTTGCTTTGACCTAAATAAAGTGTCTGTGTAATTATCTTCAACAGGGCCTGCCAAAACATCATTTTATACTGTTCAAATGCATATTCTAAGAGGGGATGGAAATTTGAGGGACACGATGGCAAGCAAAGTACATTTTATTTCTCTGAACAATTAGAAAGATTATAATAATACAGCAAATACTGTGCATCCTGCCACTATGTGCCATCTTCCATCCCAAAGGATCTCAAAGGGACTTGTCACTAATTCCATTTTTCTCGTTCCAAAAAATAACATGTCAACCTTTAACTATTTTGTTCCATGCAGTACAATACATACTTAAATTTCCTACTACCCTTTTTGTTCTTGTGAAACTGACAATGTGCATTTGTTTGAGATTTTTACTTGCAGTGTCTTGGGATTCCATACAGCCTTGATAAACATGCACCTTTACTTAAATAGAAGCCAAATTTTGCTCATAAATCATACCTTTCTTCTTCATTGCAGGTGTTTTGCAAACCTTTTGCTCAAATATAGGAGATGATTAGGCAATTTTAGTTATGCAATAAGAAAAGTGATAAAATCTTATTTTGAAAGGATTTGCATGGAAGGAAAATCTCAGTTCAGTCAGTGAAAACTGAAATTTAAAAAAGGAAATTAAAAGTGAGAATTTTCTTTCTTTGATGAATACTATTTTTTCAAAAAATTAAACTTTTGAACAAAATGTCTATTAAACAAATCAATAAAACTATTTTAAATTGATAATTCGTTACACAGGAAAACGTGATTTAGAGAATGATGTAAGAGTTCAATAGCATAACATCTATTTCATGATAGAAGTACAGATTGATTTGTGAGACACACACCCCAACAGCTGCCTGAAACAGAAGATATGTCAAAAAAAAAAGGAGAAAATTATTCACCATTTGAAAATGTTCTGCAGTTAATAAAAGCTGAAGTTCAATTTCCTTAAAATTTAGAAGAATGAAAAAAGGGAATAAACATCGCAGACTTTCTCCTCTATCTTAAGCTGACATTTCCTTAACCTGACAAGTTAAATTCAAGAGTCTTTAGGACATGACTGTTTGTAACTTTGAGTGGGATTTTTATAGAGAGAAAATTATTCCCTGCCTTGGAGTCTGGCCAGGGCACTGCAGAGAGAAGCATCTTGAGAAAAAGCAATCTGGTCAAAACAAGGGATACACTCATGCTAAACTATTTATACAAAACCCTCCTCCTGGCACCAAGACAAGCTGTCAGACACTACCACAGTGACCATCACAAACAAAGCAGTAAAGCATTTCATCACGAATGTTATCCCACACTGTGCAATTTCAGACAATAGACACCAGTTTGTTAGCAATGAGTTTGAGCAATTTACCAGGAAATGTGAAAGCTGGTCAAGTAGAGAAAGGAAAATATTTCCAGCCTATTACAGAAAAGTTCTACACGAAACAAACAGAGGATCTCTCACAAACATGGTCTTACAAGGTTGATATCCAGATGCATGCCAATAGTCCCTGTGTTGTTAGAGCTTTATTAGAGCCAATAGTGAAAGGATAGGTAAGACAAAAATTGAGACTTCCAGAGTCCAAAGCATACAATAGGTGATGAACTAGCAACATCTCAAAACTACCATCAGGAGACCCTGTTGGGATCAAATGCAACTTCATGAGAAATAATATATTTTTGAGGAAGATCCGTGTGTTGAACAGATAAAGCTTCAATCATGTAACACAGCTGTGGCTGGGTATATTATTCACAAAAATCACAGGCACACACTTATTACAAACTCAGGACATTAACATGAAGGTAGTGCTGAGACTCAATCAGCAAGATGTGGAAAGGAGCATAGCAGAAAAACATCCAGTAAACAACAGACTTTCAAAACACCCTGCTAACAGAAGAACCAAGTACAAGCCAGTCTCTTATCATCACAAGAATAAATTGCATTGGCACCAACATCAAGATGCCTGCAAGGTAAACACAAGGCTTTGTACAATACTGGCATGAGAAAGTAACTCTCTTAAACCCAGAAGAAATCACGTTAATTCTCCAAGCAAACTGGAAGCTCACAAAAGCTATCAAAGAAAGAACTTGGTGTGAAACAGTGTTAAGTTATATAATTGAGGAGAATTTTAAGTGTATAAGAAAGTTCTGCTAACCACATTTAATGTTGCTAATTTAGCTACAGTGGGAATCACATTAGGAAAGGTGGCTTCCCAAGAAGGAATATTGTGTTTTGATAGGCTGCTTATGTGATAGGTTTATGTATCTTTTATATTTATATATATATAATATCTTTAAAATTTCTTCTTTCAACAAGAAGAGGGAAGTGCCTTATGACAGAGGACACTAACTATATGTGTAGTAAGGACTAAAAGCTGAACTATGCACCACTTCGGCTCTCTCTTTTTGTGCTTGAACATCAAACACCAAGGACATCAGTTCACTTTTAGCTAAAATTTCACCTTTTTTAGCTTACCAGATAACACTTAACACATCCTTTCAGGGAAGTACAACTTCTAGGTGCTGTCTCTTCTCCTTTCTTCCCAAGAGTGCAGTAAAGATGAAGCTACTAATGTCCTTCAAATGAAATGACAGCAGCTGTAAAAGAGAAGACATTGTCTAAGGTTCTGAAGAGACATGTTACTCATCACCTCCTGTGTTACCTGTTAGTGCTGTGCAGACTTACTGCTTTTTTTCTCTTTAAAGTGAACTTCACATTTGTCTCTAGAAGATCCTTTGGCTTCCGTGGGCCTTTGTTTTGTTGTTTATTGGGTTTTTATCTGCAGGAACAATGCATGCTGGTTTTCCCACAGTGTTTTTTAGACTGTGACCCAAAATTTAACACCTCATTTCTTATTTTCTACTGCAGAAAATTCTAATATTTTGAATTAACTTTTCCATTGAGACCAGCTTCCACTGAGCATAGGAACAATCACAGAGCCTGTCTGTATGCTGTACTGTGGGCAGAAATGAATGATCTGTCTGTGTCCTCAGCCAACCACACTCCACTCAACTGCAGTTAAAAAAGTATTAAATCTGACATAAGTCCAGCTGATAATGAACCCAAATATGCTGACGTCAAGAAGGCAGACAACTGTCTCACTGTTTATGATGTTCCATTTTTTGCAGCTCAGCAGGGTTATGTCCTCCTACTTGTCAAACGAGTGTGCAGCGCACACGCCATATCAATACACCCACCTACAAGAGGAAGCCAAGCCAATGGATTCATTCCGTGTATCTACAGCCACTAAATATTTGCAGTGAGTGAAAACACATATTCAGATTACAGCTTTCCCCTGCTAAGACTCATGTTTAAATAATTTTCAACTTCCTTTTTCATTATGTGCCTTGGAGCCTGCTTTCCAGATTGAAGCTGTGCTCTAGGCAGACTGGATCTGTGCTAGAACAGCATGCCTCATTTCAGCAGGTATCTGGTAAGAGATGGCACTCAGAAAGCTGCCTTCTGCAGGGAAGGATGAAATGCAAGAGAAAAAACTGAGGGGCTGAGGACCCCAGCACAAGCAAACAAGGCGAGCAGATTTGGATATGCATGTTGTGCCTGCAGAGCAGCAAATTGCCACAGGTGAGATAAGCCTCTGATTCTCAGCCCCTGTCAGCAAGGACAGCTTGAAATGGGAGGGTAACTAGAGCCGGCTCAGCCTTTTGAGGCCAGAATTTGCCTTGCCTCAGCTCAAATTCAGAAAGAGAGGTATGGGAGCTGCTGCAAATGTCCCGAAATTTTGGCCTGTCCTTTTGGAACAATATAAATCATGTGAGAAGGACCAGCTCAGGAAGTGAAGAGGACAGACAGGCTCTGATAACCAATAACCCCATCAGGGCTTCTCATTACACAAATCCCTACCAAGCGAGACAACATTCAGAGGGAAAAGAAATCCATTAATTGCTTTCCCCTGAATAACTCTCATGTATCTTTTGTCCAATGAACCACTCTTTCCCTGAGAAATCACATTTTATGATTGTATGATCAGAACTTATAAAAAGCATCACATTCAACTGTCTCTGCAATATAACTATGGCTGAAGATTGAATCAAATATGTCTGATGGTTATGGGCAGCAAATTCCTAAAACTCTTTACCATTTCAATTCTCCATGTGTAATTTACAAGAGACTATTATTAAAGGGTGGCTGTTGGTTCTCTGAAGTTTAATTTCCAGAAGTATTGCCTTCAAAGCCCCACTTCCAAAAAGCAACTAAGACATTTGTTTTCCCCACTGAAAACTGCTCCTGATTTTGGGATGTATTGGAATTGTTTATTATTAAACCTTCTGTGAGAAAATTATCCTCCACAGGCAAGCAATCACAGCAGGTACCAACAATATGCACCTACAGACTTCCAGTTACTCAGTCTGGGAGCAGAACTGAAGAATTTCTTCCTTCAGTCACAATTGTTTTTTTCCCTCTGCCTATCTATAGCTTCCTCTGTAAGAAAAGTGAAATTTGCTGTCGTAGCTTCAGCCTCACTATGTAAGTTAAAAACACGTCCTGTCTCCATTACATGATTACAGGCAGACTTTCAACTCTGATTGCCTATGAGCTAAAGTCGAGGAACATGCGCCAGCTGTTACAAAACAGTTTTCCTGGAAAAAAGCCACCAGACCAGCAGTCAAACTAGGACATTCTACATACAAGGAAGANAAAAAAAAAAAAAAAGAAGGCATCAGTACAACACATGATTTTAATAAAGTTGGGAATGCCATGAAATGTCCAGAAGAAAACATGTCTATACTAACTACTAAATTCGATGAAATCCCTGAACATTCACCGCAAGAAGAGCACCATGGCACTGAAACACTCACCCCAACATCTTCACTTTCTATTAAAATCTGCTGCAGAAATTCAGGTGTCTTTCTGTCCTGTTGAAGCGTAGATACTTGCTCATCTGAGTATCTGAGGACATCAGAATATGTGATGTGTCTCACATCCATCACATGTTCTTTGTTCTCTCATCATCTCCCCATGGAGGAGGAGGATGTGGCGCCAGGCCTCTTGTTTTCCTAGGGTTTGTTGGGATTTTTTCTGGTTTTGTCTGCATATGTTTCTGCATAGTGGATAAAGCAAGGTCACAAACCATGTCTCACATTTGGAGTGGAAGGCTGTGAGGCTTGTGATAGTCCTTAGCTTCTTAGACTTTTAACTGGTGGAGAGCTACTCTGAGGCTTTGTTTCCCTCCCAGACAAGTTTTATCCAAAAGGAAGAGTGCTCTCCTGAGCCAGGGAGCAAAAATATCAGTGTCCACCACCAGAATGCCATTTATGTATCTTTCTAGAAACTTCAGTGAATAAATCCCAGGTGTTCCCTAGAGAATTCAAGAGAGGAGTTGTGGCTTGGTCTCATTTCTGATCAGAAATTACTAAGCCTAATGATCCTCACACTATGAACCATGACAACAAAAAGTACTGTAGCTTTTATTTAAGACCCAAACCAAAGTCTGCAACAAATGTTCACACTATGTAACTTCAGGAGAGAGCTCTAGTGACTAAGACCAAACTCCTGTGTGTTCATAGTCTGGGGATTCAGAGCTAGGAGCCTACTCATCTTCCCAGGTGTCCAGGCTCTTACGCCAGTTTTCTTATGCCAGCATGAACACAAATCACAGCAACACTAACCACAGACCTACATATAAATAAGAATGAATTTAAGGACTTACTGATCATAATGTTTTGTAAAATTCAGGAGTAGCAGTTGCAAGATGTGACAATACTGCATGGCCATGATTGCTGGCATATAGCATGAGAGGAAGGAGGATGTTTAGTCAGCTTGTCCAGGATGTAGTGAGAGCTGTTGGCAGCTGGGAAGGACAGTTTTGGGCAGTCAGGGAAATTGCAGGTGGATTAAACATTTTGGAGGGTCTGGGTATCTCAGTTGCAGGAGATTGAGCAGCTGAGAGGACAAGGGGTCTGTGAGTACTCTCATCATATTTGGGAGGGGCTTCTCTTAGACTGTCTCCAGATGACCCTGTGAATTTTGATGGCAAAGCAAAGCCATTCTGACATGCAGAACCGACAGAGCAGAAGCCAAGGCGCATGGGAGGGCACTGCTACTTGTTTAGGTTTGGCATTTCTGTGATTCTGTTGCAAATTGCCCAAAGGAACTGCTGTACCTGGTGGCTGAGGTTCACAGCGTGCAACTGAAAAGTAAGTCAAAGAAAATGAAGAGTGTGTGTGTGTAAATGCACATATTAGTTATCCTGAAGATTCAAGACAAAGTTAATTGTTCTAGAAGCAAGAAAGCTTATATTTAAGACAATAAATACAATGTCAAGCCATCAAGAAAAAAGCAGAGAATCTCATGTTTAGATATTTAGCATATGCATATCGATATTTTTAATGTTATCAGAGAGGAAGTTCTTTCAAGAAATATAAAGTATCCTGATTTGGCTTGAACATAAGTATTCCCTTAGAAACACTAATCAGTTAGGTAAAAATCTACAAATGAATATTTAGCACAGGCCTTTTGTCCTAGATATGAGCGAAACAGGAATAATTTCATGATGAGATGTACTCTACCCTATGTTCGCTAAACAGGCCTCAGTCCTAGCTCGACCTTCATCCATGAAAGCATCCCTCTCACAGTTTTTTTAGTAGAGGCATGAGCATTTTACTGTACACTGCAAGCATCAGTTCAAACCATCCTGTTGTGCTTCTAAATTTGCCCACATGTGTTTGGACAGGGCAATATGGGTTAATTGTAACTTTACCAGTTATATATTGCAAACAAAACACTGACAATAAAACATGAGACAGAAAATCAATATGGTTACAGACAAATTAATTATCAATGGTATACAGAGTTAAAAATAATGGAATGAGATCATCCACTTAGTTATTTTCAATGGTCTGCGCCTCTGTGATCCTCTTTTGAGTTTAGAAAATTCTCCATAGCTCTGCAAAAGCAGAATAGTTGCCTGTCCAGTCAAGCTCCTTTCTCCTTCTGCTTCTGCAGTGTAAACTCAAACACACTTCACCAGCCCCAGCCCTGTGCCTCCAATCACATCAGTTCCTGCCTTTCTGGGACCTCCTGGCGCTCTCATGCCTTATTATCCCAAATGAAATGGGGACTTCCAATTTCCAAATCTTTCCCCCTTTTCCCACTTCCTGCTCAGGTACCCAGCAGTGAACCCCCCCTAATCATTCTGCTGACCCTCACCTCCCACAAAGCCCTACTCTTTCTCCTTGCCTTCCCATCATTTCCCTGGCCTGGATTTCATTCCCATGCATTCCTTGTTCTCTCCTTGCTTCTTTCGGCCTATCCCCTATTTTGCATCTTCCACATCACCCAGGCTTTCTGAGCAACTTCTTCAAACTCGTTTGAAGGGCTTCCACATCTCCATCCCACCTGCAGCTCCCACAATCTCCTCTGCTACATGCCTTTAGGTCAGGTTTCCAACTTGAATGATACAGTTACAGACTATCCCTTTCCCAAGACAAAAGCAGATGTCTTTGGGCCAAATCCGGATCTGATATGCATCAGCTTGGCTCTCCTGATTTCAGGGAAGGCTGCAGGCTCCAAGCAGCTGAGCAGCTCACAGGCAGCTTCGCCCAAGGGGATGACTGCACCACATCATGCTGAGAGCTGAGAAGTTCTCATTACCCCAGTAATGACTATGGCTAGTTCTGCCTAAAGGCCAAAGACAGGAGCTGGTATATTATGTTTTTATAGTTGTGGGTCATTCACATTTCTGTCAGATACATAATAATCACAACAGACTTTGGCTGTTTTCAAAAACTTGGAATTGCTTGCGGGAAAAGGGTAAAAAAGCAACAAAAGGACTTAATTAAAGCGTATTCACTGAGGTCACCAAGTTATGACACATACATTTGGTTTAAAAATTACATTTTTGTTCATTGTCACAAAAACTGGCAATTCTGATTTACAAGGCCAATTTCTGTCTGCTGACTCCGCTGTTCAATTTGGAGTCTCCTGTAGTGCCAGCATGTAACAGCAGTGGCCTCCTGTAACCAGAATTTACATAGGACAAAGTGTGATTTTCCAGGTTCTCCTCCCTCCTGGATTACCAAACTTTAATTAACAGGACTCAGAGGTCAGTAACTCAGACTTTCCACATTAAGAGATCCTTTCATCAACAAATTATGGCTCTGATGGTGCCGCAGGCGCAGCCCTGGGACAGCAGTACGTGATGACGGCGAGTCAGCCCAGGAGCAGCCCTGGGAGGCTGAGCCACTCAGAGACAGCCCCGGCAGCACACAGGCCCCGCTCCTGCCCCTTCCTCGGGGCAGAAAGCTCTGTCTGCCACCAGCGTCTTCCAGCAGCTGCCTCCAGCCCTCCCCGTGAGAGCCTCGCCGTCCCTCTGAGCCACTGCCCGTGGGAGCGGGGAGCAGCTGAGGAGCTCCACCCGCACACCTGGGCACAGGCGGGTTCGCAACATCCTCACTCCTCTGCACGGACACACAGATCTGCCCCAACAGGTTCCTCTCCCCAGCTGCAAAATGATTGAAATATTCTGCAGATGATAGGTCTCTGAACAAGATGAATGAGTTAGGAGCCAGGGCCAAACCCTCAGCTGCGGAGACTTAGAGCCACGCTGATGTTATGCAATATGGAGATTTGCTTTCTTGTTTGCTTTTGGGTGGATTTTTTCCCCTATATTTCCCTGCAAAACAAAGCTGTTGTCCAGTAGCAGTAAACTTTGACTGGAGATTATTCTATTGCTTCGACCACCCTTCTTTTTTCACTCCCTTCTTTTTTACACATTTTAACCTGATAGATTTTAAATTTAAAAAATTCATTGCTTACATAACTTCTAGTGTGCCATCCTGACTAATGAAAGCCAGCAAATCTCAAAGTAAAACCCGCCTGAACAATGGTGCTACAAATGAAGAAGGAAGACACTTAGCAGAAAGCTGCCAAGAGAGGCTGTGAGGTGCCAGATAAAAACCAGGGATGTATCTGAGGAAACAAGGCAACTGCAAGAGATAAGAAGGCAGATATAGAGATTTAAACTCAAGAAATAAAGCAGGTTTTTGTAAATCAGAACAATGATATAAAGACAAAGATGAGAGAGAAAACCAGAAAGAACAACATGGAATTTTTCAAGACAACACTGAACAAACAAAACAAAACTTGAAAGTATGGTAGTAGAAAGAAAGCACAAGACAGGGAAATAAAATTTTATTGCAGTGCTGGGAAAAAGACAGAACTCTGTAAGTGACAAGGCACAAATCATTAAAAGAACTGAAGTATTCTACAGAGACTTGGAGTCCTGCGTTTATAGCAACTAGGCAAGAAAAGAGTTTTTGCCTTCAAAAAGCACCTCTGAATTCACAAATGAATGAAATGCGTGGCCTGACCAAAGCGTACAGTAGGTCAAGGCACTGGCAGGCAGCTGCCTTTGATAATCCATGCAACAGCCTGTCAGACAGCAGTGTGCTTTTTCTGATGTCTGTTTGGTGTCCTGTATAAAAAAGAGCTGTTGGTTCCCCTTGCAGGAGATATTTGTCTCTCTCACAAAGGATACCAGGGAAGTTGGCACAACTGATTCTCTAAGCAAAGATACTGAGAGATGACTGGACACAGAGATTTTGTTTTAAATTTTTTTTAATAATGTGGGCCACAGACATAGAGGTATTCTGAATGAACAAATATAGCATCACTGTTACAAACATATAGCATGGCCCCTTTTAGGAAGGCCACTGACGATTGTTTCAGAAAATTTTAGCAAGCTGCCGTGAAGTGCATACACCAGCCTACAACACCAGCCTTCCACATTTGATTGTCAGCCCTCAAGTATGGCCACAGCAGCAATGTGTGGGATCAGAACAAAAGTCTGCCCCTTTTTACTCCAACAGTGCCTAAATACGGGAGAACACAAAGCATCTAAGATCAAGGCAGCATGTACAACCTTTCTCTAATCTTCCAGTCTTCAGCCCTTTGTGCTTCAGCAACTTCCTAGGCCAAAGATGGCTTCTGTGTACTCAGGAATCCTCAGAAAGTTTCCCTTCTGCAAGCTTGCAAAGCCTTCCCTTTAAGGCATGTAAACCTTTATAAAGATGAATCAAGGAGTGCTTCAGCTTACCTGCATGTAGGGTGAAAAATCACTTCTGACCTTTCCCAGCCATCATCATTTCATCCATCCTTATCAACAAACATGTTTTTACAAACCTCAGATATCTTTTTCATGGTCTGCAGTGATTTCTTTTCTTAATTGCTCTCTTTCCATGTGTTAGATCTTCCCTGTAGACCATGTCTGATTAAGAACCATGATGAATTACTTGAAAAAGCAAGTACCACCAATGGTCTTTGTAGCTGACCAGAGGACCAGTGGAAGGCAGTTTTGCATCCATGTTAATGTGGGGGCGGGTTAGTGACAGAGGGAAGCAGAATAGAAAACACAAATTCTTTCAGAGAAAGAAGGCAGGAGAGATTTGAGAATACATTGAAATGAACTTCTTTGGGCCTGACATACGTGTAGAAAAGCAATGCAGGTGTAACAGCATTTCTGTAATAGAAATGTTCCGTACAAAGAGAAGATCAGAAGAGGTCCCCTTGACTCTTATGAAGCCACATCATGCTGAAGCAGCCCAGCAGAATAGGCAGAAGATGCCAGATCTCTGACCAACCCATCTTCCCTACTGTCTTATCACACCGGTCCAGGTTGCCACTGCACCAATAGTCAAAGCCCCTTAGGGGATAGCAGCAAGATCTACCTTCCTCTGAGCTACTTGGGTAGCTTAATTCACCTCTTTCTCTATCTCAGAAGAGGTGATTTCACACTGCCCTTATCTTAACCTCCATTAAACCACCTTTAACTCCACAGTGCCCCTTAATTTTAGTAAGATTAACCACAGATTAAGACACTATTCAGCACAGGAATGACCCTACTCTCTACTTTTGCCTCTAAGAATCAAAGCCTGGGAAGTATTTCACAGTACCTGTTACCAACCCTTCACAGATATTTAAGAGGCCAGTCTATTTGCTTATAGTATTAATTTATCCTAGCCTAAGCAGTTAAGTTCTACCCTGCCTGGGGAGAACATCAGCACTGGCGGAGCACTAATCGACAAACTCTTACAGAGGAAAGCAAGAGAAAACCAAGACAAAACACTTAGAATTTCTTAAATCTTATTCAACATCACCTACAACCCTCTGCCACCAGCTCCAGGGTAATTGCTAACACAGTGGGTATGGGTTCCAATTAGGCAATTTGCAGAGGGTAAGCACTTGGGCTGGATCTTGGAGCTTCTGCCGATTTTTACCACCTACGGATCAGGCCTGAGATCTGCTGTTTTCCCGCAACAAAAGCGAGAAAGAGTATGTCTTATGCATCCTGTTAGCATTCGCACAAACACCGTGTTTAATATTAGAAGCCAGTATGCATGTGGTTGCTTAGGAATGAGAAACATCCTTTTGCTATGCCCTCCGATATGCACAGGGTTGCTGTGGGATGTTTTTGTGCATTCTACTTGAGCAGTTACCAGGGTCTAGAGTCCACGGGAACATGACATTGTAATCTTGGTCATGTTTTATTTATGGGAAGTAGCGCAGCAGATAGGGTGTGTTAACAAACAAAGATGATTGCTTCAGGGGCACTCTCTCGTCCTGAGGCAATTAAGACAAAGTAGTTTCACTGGTTGGGGGATTCATACTGCAGACAACCTTTCCCTTGCTAAAATGATCTGCAGCAACCAGGCCAAAAAGGCTAAATCAGAAGCAACGTGGGTAGTGTTTCATCTTTGGTTAAAGGTGCATCATTAAATGGCACTGACATAAATTATACTTCTTAAAAATCCATATTACATTAAAAGCTACTGAGAAGAAAATGTCATACTCAGAGATGTGCAGATTCTCAGCTGGAGAAATATCCAAAGAATTACTGCTGTAGCCCAGCATCTCTTTCACATCTTGAACGGAAAACAGTAACTGTCACCAAGGCCACCCTAACCACAAACCCTGAGAGATGCTGGCCTGACAAAACATGTAAACTCAGAGTCAGGCTCAGCTGTCAAAGAATCTCAGCATCACAAGGGAAATCTATTCCACCATCAAAGGTCACAACTCAGAGACCTATGGCTGCTCACATTTGTTGGTTATTTGCAAACTGTGTGGCTGTGATCACAGCCCTGCAGTACTTGCTCCAGAGGAACAGACAGAAACACACACAAGGCACAGCACAGGTTGCACTGGGAAGTACACAAAGACCCTCCTCCTCTTTGTCCATTGCCCCTTCTCCCTTCTTTTATCCCTAGCCCCATCCCTTCCACTGCAGCATGTCCAGTAAGAAAACTCCCCCCATCTCCTTCCCACTCTCCACAGCAGGTCAGCTTCTCCTGGTTATGGGCAGCTGCCTTGGTTGGCCAAGGTCAGGCTAATACCATGTGGTCTAATGCAGTCATGCTGTGCTCACACCAAAAGTGGAGAATGGCCTTGCTTCCTGAAGTTTTTAGCTGGCCCACTGAAACCAACAGGAGCATTTTTCACTGATTTAGGCAAGCTCTGGGTAAAGCTTCTTTGGTGGAAAAACCTAATTTCTCACACCTTGAGATGTAACTTGCCATAAAAACATGTCTCCCAAAAGATGTCCCTTAGGACTGAGGAATAAGATCAAAACCCATCCGAGATGAACTCGGGAGAGCTGCACAAAATTTCAAGTTACTTCATAGAGTTTTTTGTATGACCTTCAACAAATGGGTTAATCTTTCTGTGCTTCAGATCCCCATTCACAAAGATATAAAAACATTTTTTTCTCTTGCTGTTTATACATGCTGCCCAAAGATATTAGGTGTCTCCCAACAGCAGAGGTAGCAAGCTCCAGCACTGCTTTTCTGAGACAGTTATGAGCATATGGGGCATTTCAGAGGCATCAACAATAAAGTAATTCATTTTCAAGATTCCCCATATTTCACTAATAGGCTACATTTGCTGTGTAGAATGCTTACAGCAGTGCTGCTGTCTTCTGTCACCATTAACCCGGAAGAGTGGTCCGCTCAAAGCAGAGACAATTTGAAAGGAAAGAATAAATACACTTAATGAAACCTGACAGGTACCTTTCACACCTTTCCAGGGAAAGACATTAATTGCCCCCTTTGCTTTTAACTGTCCTACGTTGATATTTTAAAATAGATCAATATAGTACAAAACCAGTATCTTGATTGCTTGAACTGTATGTTTAATTAGGCTAATTTGCATTTTTCTCTGAGTTAATTTAAGGGCTAAAATCGGGTCTGGTGGAAGAAGAGAGAACTCTTTCAAAGGTTATGTTGCATTAGCTTACACCAGGTCTGAATCTGGTCCACAGGTCTTTTCTTATATTTGATGAAGCCTGGGTGAAGGCAAGGTTGTCATTGAACTCCCTTGTTTAGTAAACATTAAAAAAACCCTCTTGCTCTTTTAAGATGCCACTTAAGGGAGACATGATCACTGATTTGTGAGGAAAGGAAAAGTTTGCCAAGGAAAGGTTCTGAGAGTGGTATAAGGTGAAATTCCTTGTGAAGGTGCAGTGGATTTTTTTCTTATTCCATATACCATGGAATCATATGTAACCACAGGGGGAGAACATCTTTACAACATTCTCTTCTCTATTCAAGAAGAGTTATCTTCCTCCTTCACTTTGGTTCCTTCTGCTCTTATTTGGAGAAACAATCCAAATTTGATTGTTTCTCCAAATTTGTGCATGTTTAATGAGGAAACAAGATTTCCTCATCAAACATACACAGTTTCCTTTGCTCTCTTTAGGTTAGCCCTCCAACTGGCCTGCATTTTTCTTGATCTGTATGAGGTGAACCCATAGGTGGATGTCCAAAGTCCTCACCAGTGCTGGGCAAAGTGCACATCACTCCATTTACAGGCTAGTCTTGTTGATGCATGCCATGGTGGTATCTGTCTTTTTTGCAAGAGCATATTGCTGTCTCCCTGTCACTTATGATCCTTCATACCCTTTTTTTTTTCTCTGTCTTGGTTTGAGACAAATTTGGAGGAAAACATCCAAAATGAATGTCCCTCTGTTAGAAGGCAGATTTCAGCAGGCCCTTTCCCACCAGGTTCAGAAAGAAATTCCTCAGAGGAAAGTGAAAAAAACCCTATTTATTTAACAAGCAAAGTGCATGCAGGCATGGAAAAAAGAATGAATAATGTTAAATAATGAAACTTCTCGCTGTGGAGAAGACCTGGGAAGATTTTCAAAGTCCTTTGTGGGTGTGGCTCTCTCCTCTCTGGAGCTGGGGTTCGGCGTGGGCCTCTCTGGGCCACAGTGTAGGGCCTCCTGGTGATGTTCTGGTGTCGCTGAACAGTCCAGAAGAGAAGAAGAAGAAGCCAAAGTCCCAGGAAACTCCTTGCTTTAGCTGATGAGCAAGAAGCTAGCTAAAAAGCAAAGGAATGTGTCTCTCTTCCCTGCTGCAGAAGCCAAGCAGCCAGGCAGAAGAAGCCAGCGAGTTATCTCTGTTTTTAACACAAACCGCCAAAAGAATTCCACCGGCTCTCCTCCCTCTCCCGGAGCTAGCTTTAAAGGCACAGGACTCATGTCTGGCATAGGGCAGACAATAGGGAATACAGTATCATGAAGTCACCCCAGGACATTGACCAACGGCTGTTAGTAAATTAGTCAAATATTAAGATCACTTTGAACACCCCCATCAACCTTCAACACAGTGTTGATTTTTCAAAACCTGGTTTGGTGTGCAAATATAATAAATTGTCTTCAGTCCATCACCTAAGGATATAATGAAATTAAATTTAATTGCACAGAACTGCCCCCAGTACTCCCCCCTTAAAACCTGCTCCATTTTGAGAGTGGCTCCTCCAAGATGACTTTGTTCCCTTCAAGCTGTATGTCTCTCTGTCTTCCTGCACAGAAAAGGTGCCTTGAAAAGGAAATTGGGAGCATGTAGTTATACAAGCAAACAGATATGATATTTGGCTGACACACAGGCAAGCTGAAAAACACTTTACTTGTAGGTATGCAGGTTTTTCTAGTGTCGTTTGTGCTCAGAGGATCTGAATTCATTTTTCTTTAAGCTCCTATTTCACTTAAGCAGCTATCGTGTGGGAGAACTGCAGAAGCAGATCACCAGACCCCTGGGCCAGAAGTGTTCTACAGAGCACAAAACTTCACTTGAGGCACAATTACCTGTACAAATTAGTTCACATTAGCAGTTTAGAGAGAAATCAATGTCCAGTCTTTCCAGGATGGAGGAAGAAAGACTGAAACCTCATCTGTGGGAAAAGAGCATGGTGAAGAGAAACATACTGGTTTTACACTGAGGAATCATTCATCACCAGGGTTAAAGTGGTAACATGAAATCATATCTGAATAACAGCTAACAAAAGAAGCAGACAGTCTGAGCATGGAAAATCATGTGAACTCTCTGCCCAAGGTTTTTGCATATCAAGACAAGTATATACTTCTGGGAAAAATTGCTTGAGAGGTTACATCAGACTGAAATGACAAAAAAGTTACTTCATTCTGCTGGCTGATCATTCACATACATCTCAGAAGTTCCTACTGACATGCACAGTAGACCTACTTTGCCAAGAGTTACTGCTTTCTACTACTCTTTTTGAAGATTGACTTATTGGGAGCTGACACTCAGTATCACGAAACAATCGGGTAATTTGGTTTAAAACAACTCTTGCTTTAAAAGGCTGAAAAACATGTTACTCTTTCTAAAAAATATACCCAATATTAAAACCATTTACCAAGCTGAGTTGGATAGCACAAATTGGAAAATCACTCTTAGTTGATAAATAAATATGTCTCTCTGCCTTGACACAACAGAGCAATGCTGAGATACATCAGCATATATCCCACTTTAGTTTGCTCCCCTACAAAGCAGAATTAGAAAATTCATTTCTCTAACTTGCTACTAAAAAAGGAAAAAAAATCTGCTTTTAGAATCCGCATCTGGGAAGACAATCCATCTTCATAGACACAGCCCCATCTCCACTGGTTGTTACCACTGTTCTGCCTACATCTGCTGTGGAGTATCCCAGTGTCATGGATGGACAAGACATTCTACAGCCATCGTCACACACACATTGTAGAACAAGGTGCGCCAATTGAAATTGTACTGCTGAAGTCCTCTCATTTTCTCTGATTAGCTTGATCTGTCAACAGAGAACTGGTTAATCCACCTGATTCTGCACTAGAAGGGACTAGGAGCACCCATGTGAGCTATACTGCAACTCTTTTATGGAAAGAATAAACTATAGCAGAGGAGTAAACTGCAAATGTCTCACATATCAAACTTCAAAACTAGTGCATACATAACAACATTTCCATTAGAGAACATTTTTCATGCAGAGACATGAATTTTTGACTAAAAATGTGTTTCCCTCAACAAGAAAGTTCATGTTTTCGTCACTTGTAGATTGGGCATTTTAAATAGCTGCAATTTCATATCATTACTTCAAGAGTTTTTGCAATAAGTCAAATTGTAGATCTAAATTTGAACCTCCTGCAAGTAGAGAGAGGTATCTACCAAGGTGTCATTCCGAGAGTTTCATAGGACTATCAGAACACTTACAAGCCATATTGATTTTAAGATAATTCTGCAGCCTTTCATATCTAGTGAAATGGTTAAAACAGTGTCCTGGCCATGTGCTGAATCTGTGTTACCTGTTGGGTACAGTGATGGGTTTCTTCACCAGAAACATGGGGAGTTAGGAGTTATGTCTCTCTTTAGTAAAGATGAGGTTAAGCCACAAACTGAAACAGGATGAATCTGGACTTTCAGTTTCTCTAAAATGTTCAGACATTAAAAGCAATACTTTGAGCCATTGGAATATGAGCAGAATAATATCTACAACGATAATTTTTTTCTAAAATAGCTTTGGACCACTGCCTTGTTTTCAATATTCATTTGGAAATGCAAAGCTTGTTAAAAATCAGTGGGTCTTAGAACTCAAGCTACCTCTAAAATGCGATTTAAAATCCCATTTCACTTAGGTATTTTGAAATGTCTAACAGTCCTGATTCATCAATGATTCTCCAACACATTCCCTTCATCTGAACATTATTACCATGTGAAACATGATTTTCTCCCTTGTTTATATCTCTTAACATCTCCTTACCTCTCCTCTTCTAATTCTGTAATTGTGTCGTTTCGTTCTGGCAGTCATTTCGGAATATTTTGCTGGAATGGTGCTTTTCTCTGTGAAACTGCATTATGTTACATCATTGCTAAGAATTCAAAGTATTCTGTAATAAGTGCATGGATTCTGATTAGATTGCTTCAGTCACATCCTGAATAGAAACTACTATTGCTATCAATATCAATTTTCTTTGGTTTTGCTTCTGGTTCACATTGGAAATATATCATATGAAGACTCTACTCCGTTGGCCTCTTTTCTCACTCCAAAAATTCTTCTCATCCTCATATCACAGAGAGTTAAATGAGGAGAGCTTGTCCTGAGTTCTTTGTTCTGTGCTTCGTGTCTACTTGGCTTTTCTAATTTATCTTAGTTTCACTTTGTCTCTCGACATCTCACACTGGTGGGAAGACCCATTTAACATGATGAGTGAAGTCCCACATCTTCCAAACACACATGTAGTTATATCCATCTTCACATAGAAATTAATAAATACAGTGAGTGAAAGAATTATCAACATACCTCCTAGTGGTACTTCGCTACTGTGGAAATTTAGCATGTACCAGATTATCTTGGCTAGTTATTGAACTTTGCTTTATGATCTATTGGTTTCTAGTGAAAAACAACATTTTAGAGATTTTAATAGTTTCTAGTAGAATATTATATTGTCCACATACAATGGGGGCTCCAATTGTGATTGTGATTCTAGAGGGGAAGCAAGGGGTCTTCATTAATCATTGTTATATCCATTTCATTTGGCAATCTTAAGCATGTAGTGTGGTGGACTAAAATGAGGTCAGTTACACTTGTCTGTTAATTAGGAGAAATTAAAATGAAACCACTATTATACTCTAGCTTTCTACAGGTACACAAATATCTAAGTTAGGTACAGAGAGATGTATACATTGTTTTTGCACACTCACACAACTTTTTGCCCATTAGACATTTATTCTTTAAGCTTAAAACATTTTTGAAGAGGAATGTGTAAATTTTTTTTGCAGTATTGTAATTCCTAGTCAGTTTTCAGGAATAATTAGATCATCATTGTTTTCTTTCACATTCTTATTAGCTTTTGTATTCTCTGGTGATACCTATGATATAATGAGGATAATCAGCACAGCCACTTGCCTATATGAAAATATGCAAGTGATCCTCGATTGCACCAGAAGTTTATCACAAATATCCTGACAGAATAAGAAATAATTTAAAAGATACATATACAAGGAAACATGTATCTAACTTTTGTGCAGAGGAAGTAATCTGTGAATCAATACCTTGTCTGCATAATGCAATGGTCTCCTCATTAGTATGGGAAGTCGAAGAACCAGAACAAATTTTTAAACTAGTCTCACCCTCAAACTGCACTCCAAAAAAGCCCTGAAGCATGTGTCCACTCTCAATAAATTTAGTACCACATTATTATAGCCTGTGGTTAAAGCCATGAGAAAATGGACAATGACAAACTGGATGAAGAGTCTTTTCTTACCAGCCAATTTTTTTCTTCAATGGGTAGGTGTACAGTTACATTTGATTCTGTTCTACATAACAACTTGTTTAGGAAATGTACTGAAAAAAGTAATCTTTCATTGGTAAAGTGTTGGCAAATGAGTGAATAGGTCTTTTCCATCTCTAACATGTGTGATCCCAGAGAATGGTCTGTCATCTGCCAGACAATGAAATGCACGTTGTCATTGAGTAGCTAAAGGTCACTGTTTAGCTGAGCTAGGAGAATAATTCAGAGCAAATCAACTATTAGGCAAATGTTGCTTCTTTTTTGCTTACAAGTTGTCTGCAAATAGATCACAATTTTCTCAAATATATTCATTATTCAGAATTATTTCCTGAATGATTTTTGTGTGTAATTATTGGTCTGTTCACAAGCCTTTCATTTTGGGTGCTCAGTTTTCAAGCTGTTTTAATTGGGCATACAGATCACATGGCATCTTTCTGTCCTTTGGTAGGCTAAATGTAACTCTTGGACTCTACTTTCTGATGGAAAAATCTCAATTGTTGTCTTGGAGTTCAATGATCACTGCCATTCTGTTATATATTCCTATCACTTATGTACGTTTTATGTACATAAAACCACTAAACCAGATTCAAGTCCACGGAATACTTACGCAAAATTTATCGAATCCAAAGAAGTAATATGGTGTACAACCAGAAATCAAATTACTTTTATAATAGTTTTTCATTATAATAATTATAATGCTGAGTTTAACTACCTCTCCTTTCATACCAAAGTTTGAATTCCACTGGTTTCACTTGGATTTCACAAAGATTTTTTTTAAGCCCTCTTCCTTTACCAATTATAATGGACTTCTTGGACTACACAAGCATGTGTGGAACAGGAGTATCCAACCCAAGGATGTCGCAAAGATACTCATTTGGATTTAGTTGTTTGTAGTTTTATTTGTGTAATTTCTCACATTTTCTCCCTCAAAAGGGACTAATTCTACTTTTTCCCTCATGCCAATGTGTATGGGTAATCAGGGCTCTGACAGACAAGCTCTAGCAGATTCAATAGTGATGAGTTAAGGCATTGCAACTTCCAGGAGGTCCAGAATTCTCCTTGCCAGGCAGATATCACTTTCCCTAGCACAGGCAGTAGACAGAGACCCCTTGTACCTCCAAACCCTCCCAGCCACAAGCTGCCATGCACAGCAGTGGCTGCCGCCGCTAAATCTTCGAACACCACATCAACGTCTGCAAGGCCTGCAGAGTCTTTACAGCTGACAAAATGACATGGCGGTGTAAAGCTCAGTTGGAGTGAAGTCATGTTTATGGGGTGTCAAAAACATCCCATTCAAATGCAAACTGTACAAAACTTAGAAGTAAAATGTAACAGCATTTACAGCTCACTTCAGAAGGCATCCAAAATGAACATGGCATTTGGGAAATTATAGCGTGAACTATTGCCCAATATAATTGTCAGCGTCGGGTTCCGATTTCATTTTCACTGGTTTTTCATGAGTGCAACTTTTCAAAGCCTGTAACTTTTATATCACTCTGAAGCCTTGATCCAGCAAAGCACTTACACACATACCTAAATTTAGATTGTAGATTCAGGGAGCCTGAGATCAGGAAGGGACCATCTGTAGGAGCTCTTCTGTAGCACACACCACTTAGCTTCCCCTCCTGACTTCTGAGTTGAGCCAAATACTTTAAAGTCCAGGAGCAGTTCCTTTGAAATGAATTTCAATTACCCGCCTGCTTTGAATCAAAAGCCTGTTACATGGTTTGTTGGACCAGGGCCTCCAGGAAACCAGAATCTGCTCTCCAACACTCCAAATCTTTCCTATGCTTTCCAATAATGGTTTGAATAACAATTCTCTTATTTAAGATTTCCATGCATTAGCTATCAGGTTGGCTTGATAAAGAGCATCAGGACAGTGAACTGCCTGTAGCTGTCAGCTCTTATCCTCAAACTGCAAATTGTGCAAAATTCTGCCTTTAACTGTACATGTCTTTGTCCCTAGCTGAGGAGGAGGAGCAGATGTTTAGCTGCAGTTACATTTTGGTGTTTCTCACATAATACAGTCTGTGGCCCAAATTCAGGTCCTTGCTGAATTGGTAAGTGTTCTCCCTATTTGCATTGGCATCCAAAAAGTAGAACATGTTTACAAACTTGAGTGCATACATCATACGATTACATTTATGGGGAGGGATGGAAAAAAAACACAAGAGAAGAGCACTTCTCAGCACCTTCAGAAAACTGAGATAATGGCCCCAAACATAACAATTTTGTATGAGAAATGTGACTGTTTCAAGTATTATTCTACCATTTTCTCTCAAGACCCCTGTTCAGGAAATACCTTGCATTTTATTTAAGTCCAAGGGATGTAAGCAGGACCTGAGCATCTGCTTAGCATCATTCAGATTCTCATGTGTCCTTTCCAAACGAGATTTCTCTCCTGATGGACTCCCATGAGAACTGACAGAAAAAATGGCAGGACCTCTATCATCTGTACTGAGGCTTCAACTCCTTGCTCCCTTCTTTTTTTCCCTTCCCACCCTCAAAGTCAAAAAAACAGGAAAGACAAGATTTGGAGATCAAGTCAAATGTCCAATTTATTTTTATAACTTGAAACTGGAACAAACGTTGTTTTGAACGAGCGTACAAATGAAATGGTAGACACATGCTGAACTCAACATTGTGACAATAAGGGGAAAAAAAAGAGGCCAAAAATCTTGTACAGAGAATAAAAGGAACAATAAATATTTCACTAAGCCATATTGAAATGACCTCCAGCCATCTCAACATTTTATCCATAATAAAAAAAAAAAGTGCTCTCGTTTTTTAAACGGAGCACAAATACCAAGCAATAATAAATAGTTCCAAACTTGTAGTAAAAGACAAAACCTCCAAGTAAACAACAAAAGCTCATACAATAAGTAATAGAAAAAGGTAATAAAAATATTTTGCCTTGCCGGTACAAATGCAAACAACTTAAATCAATGTTACTTTGCTTTGCAGTTCTAAAATACAAAGAGCACCATAAAAATGAGTTTGCCTGTGATAAACAAAACCTTGGACTGTCTTTTACATAGGACTGGGATGAAATGCTGATTTTTTGACCCTTTCCTCAAAAATTGATATTTTTCTTTCTAAAACCGGGTTCCCGCACTTGTCCTGTTGCCAAGGGAGTTAACTGGAGTTTTGCTCTGGACTTCAAAGGCAGCAGGACTAGACACAATGAAAGTAATAAATTCAACCTTAAAAAAATGTAAAACTACTTAAAGTGTGAAAAGAACTATGGCGGCATTCTAGCTATGTCCATGTTATATTGTGCTTATGGCCTAGTAAACTACAGCTCTTCTAAGCAAGAAGAAAAGGAGGGCCATTTCAGTATCACTACAGTCTGCAGAAACACAACCCTTGTGCTTTTGGGTGACTTACTGTTAGTTTCAGTGATCTAAGTCACAAAATTAGACAACTGCTGGTGTTAGCTATCCTGGATAATTAAAAACAACAGGGAGACTGAAGCTCCTAAGCAACTTACACTAAAATGAAAAGTGAAATTCTTTCTTAAATCAATGAATTGTGGACTGAATATGTGCAGTTAACGTCTGATCTTCATTGCACTGATGCAAATCCAAGAGATTCTTCTGAGTTCTGCAACACGACAGGATTTATACAAAAGCCGGAGATCTGTATTTTCATCAAAAAGTGAAAATGTGCCTTTAAGGGACCACATTGCAACCTCGGCTATGCTGGAGTAATCCAGGACTAAGAGTGATTAATAATTCCTGATTTATATCAGTTTAATTGAGATACAGAATTTGTCCAGAAGACTTAAGGGTGCAATGTTCAAGCCAGGAAGGCATATATCTATCTGATAAGTAGGTGGACCAAATTCTCCCTACTGTCACACCCATGCTTCTCCAATTACTCCAGTGGTTCTGCACTGATGAAAGCAGAAGAATTTGGCATGGCAATATATTTTTTTTCTTGCTTTTGTTTTAAGATTTACCGTCATTTTCTGCAAGAGTGGTGATCATTTTCTCCTCCCCTTCACTAAAGCATTAGTGCCTCTTCTGCCACATCTTCCCTTCGACTCAAAAGGGAGAGAGTGTGAGAGAGAGAGAGAGAGAGAAAAAGAACTGGAAAGAAGAGAGACATCAAAAGGTACAGGATTTCATCCCAGTCCCTCAAACATTCAGAAATTTATGGAATGTACAATTAGAAGTGAACAGCAGCAAAGCAGCTATAACATGGACTGGCAAGACCTGTACACGGAGTCGGTCCTGTTCTGACAGGGAAGAGGAGGGCTGTGCCTGGACTAATTTTACTTCAACCCGATTACAGCTGTACCAACAGCAGGCCATTTCACCACTTTATGTCAAAGTGGATGCAGCAGCTCTCACTTTTTGCTATAAAAAGACTTTCTTCCAGAGGGCAGTGGCAGGGCATGAGGAGCAATGAGTGGGGGTTGGCCAGGAGAGGGAAGATGTATTGGACATCTTCTTGTTTGGAAGGAGGGGAAGAAATCTCCTCTCTCTCTCTCAAATCTGCAGGGAGGCTGTGGGATGTCACCCCAGACACCTTTCCAGGAACAGAATTTCTTTTCACACAAATAGGCAATAACCATCCAGCCTGGTTCAACCATACCTGGTAAAACCTTGATGCAAGGGGTCCAGGCAACTTTGAAGTTATTTAGAGCCCTGTGGGAACAGTACTTTTTTGTAGGCCATTTCTGACAAAAAAAAATATATATACAACTAAAAGCATTTGTGAACAACAACAAGAAAAAAAAAGTAAAATAAAAAAGCACTTAATTATTTTGTTTTGTTTCTTTTACTCAAAGGTCGTCTAACAACCCCCTTTTTTCCTGTACAATAAGGACTTCACATACAAATTTTTTTTTATTTTTGCAATATTTTATCCTGCCAAATTAAAAAAATATATTATGGCAGCCTGTTTGTTTGTTTTTATTTTTATTTCCAAATTCACTAACAAAAAGGTACATTAAATCCCTTTAAAAGGACAAGCGTACAGTTAAAAAATTACAAGCTTCAGTAAAAATACAGCAAGTGCCTACATCATATGAATCAACCAATATCAATATCCATTCCAGAAGGGGAAGGGAAGGGGGGAAGGGGAGAAAAAAAGAGAAAAATAGGTACAGGTCAGAAACGTGATTTTTTTTTCTGCAAAGCAATAACAATATTAAGCACTTTTTTCTACATACTTTTTCTACATGGTGTAGCAATCACCTTTTAATCCCCGAATACAAGATTCTATACATTTTTTGAAATAAAAATTCAACACCCAAGGCAGAAAAAAATTTACTAAAACTCAAGACTTTACAGTTACAGTGACAAGAACAAATTTATAGACCCACCATTTAAATTTTACTGCAACATTTTCAAGGAAAAAAGAAAATTTTTTTTTTCTTTCTGGTTTTGTAAAATGCCCAGGCATTCTCCATTATTACAAATACTGGTCCACTTTTACAGTAATCAAGAAATTTTAATATATATAATATATACTAAAACCCCGTCACCAAAAGAAAACAATATACACATGGCCATTATGGCATTTTTTTTAATAACCTATTAAGCAAACTTTGAAAAAAAAAAAAGATTGCTCAAACACACATACACACAATTTCTTTTTTACCCTTGTATGTATTCAATACTGTAAACGTATTTTAAGACAGAGTGCACTAAATTTAACTTTTAAAAAAAAAATTAGCCGTTGTTCCTGAATTGTTTTTTCTCATTCAATGATAGCAACTTGTAATTTGTGTCATTTGAGTTTTAATTCAGCAGTAAATCATTTCCATTCCATTTCCTAAGCAGCGTTGTCCTGAAAAAAAAAAAAGGCTGAGAATAATTCAGCTAATGTATGTCCGAAGTTGTGCTGGGTATACATCTTCATTTGATTGGGTCTTATAGCATTTTCATGTCCACTATCTTCAACCAGTAATTTTTTTTTTAAGTAAATGTGGCTCTTTTTTTTTTTTTTCCTAAAGAATGTACTTTTCTTGTTTTACTTTTTTTTTTAAAAGTCTTTCCATTTCACAAAAACATTTTGCATTTGTCTCAAGAGACTCAAATAGGAAGATCAGTTTTCAAGGCACTCACGTCAAATTGAATGGCAGTAGAAAAACTGTCCAATAAATTATTTTTATTTATTTTTCTTTATAGTGCCAGTATTGTGAATGCCATGCTTAGCAACACTGACACTTAATCTCAGCTGTTCCCTTACAGTTTAACCCACCTTTGGGCCAAGTAGAATATGATGTAATTTCTTGTTGAGAAGCCATTTTTCTCTTAACCACAAACAAAAGCTTTAAAGTGCGGGTCAACATAATTAAAATCTCTAACCATAATTGTCTACTGTTTGCTAATATTAGTTGCAAAAGGCTTTAAAAAATTTGGAATTTGAAAGCAGAGCTGGTGCATTTTTCTTTTACTTTTTCTCTGTCGTAATGCTTTTATCTGAATACAATTCCATTCTGTTCCTAATTAAGTTGGAAAAAATCTTACCGACTTCAGTAGGAGCAGAATCTTGCCAAGACAAGTAAATCAACCAGAATTTATTTTTTCTCTTCTTTATAATATCACTGTACAGCATCTAAGATAGCTCTAATATTTCTGTTAATGAACAAAATGCCATGAGTTGAGGCTTTTCATTGAGAAATTCACACTTTCACATCTTCTAGTAATTAACTACAGTAAATATGGACTAAAGTAGATGTCCTGAATTCAAATTTAAGATTTTGTGGTTTTAAAAGAAAGAAAAAAAAGATGGCATTTGGCTCCTCTGAGGTTTGAAAATAATATTAAAATACTCAAGATGTACTTTTATTGTCTTGGGAAGAGTCACAGGAGGGGAGAAGGGAGGGAAAAACACTCCAGAAAGTGACAAACTGGCATCATTATGTTGCCATAGCTTTTAAAAAGAAGAAACTATCTGATAGTAATGCACAATTAAGAATGTTTCTGGGTTTTGAGTGTAGCAGCCTTCTGCATCTGTCTTTTTTGTTGCCATAACTTTAGTGCTGAAATCCATCTAGAAAAGGCCTCTATCGTCAGCGACATTGTCAGTGCTATGTATTTGATCCAATTTCAAAGGAAAGTGCTAATTTTAAAGATTGTTATCCGCTGTACAATTTCTTTTTCCCTAATCTTCAAGAAGAGGAAAGAAAAATAGGAAGAAAGAAAGAAAGAAAGAGAGAAAGAAAGAAAGAAAGAAAGAAAGAAAGAAAGAGAAAGAAGAGAGAAAAAAGGGGAAAAAAAGAAAATAAAAAGAAAGATTTCAGTTCAAATGCTGGCTTCTTCACAAGAAATTACACACAGTTAGCTTAAATTTCAACAAAGCAGCGGCCCAAAAATTATAATTTTAAAAGATATGTTCCTCTCCTACAATGCAAGTAATCTCAGGCTACGACTGGGTAAAATTAAAAAGGGATACCCAACAAAATTTTAAAAGAAATTTAAACAGAAAGAATAAAAAAAAGTACCTGCACATGCCAAAAAATTACAAAAACCCAATAAATACAGAAATTATTGCACAGTTAAAAGGCTCCACAATTTTTACTGCCTTAATCAACCCTCGGGTTTAATAGAACTTTGTAGACACAGGTTATATTTAAGTGCCAAAGTCTGGCACCTACCATAGTTATGCTAAGTTATGTTTACGGAGGCAAGTTAGGTCATCTTTTCTCAGTTGGCAATAGTTAAACTGTACAAATAAAATGTNCTTCTTTCTGCCTGCTCAATTTTGACGTCATTTGTCAGCAAATGTTCTCCATGCCACTTTTTCATGTGTTTCTCCAGGGTGCTGTAAACACTGAAGGGCATCTGGCAAATGTCGCAGCGGTAGACCTCCTTCCCTATCTGGCCATGGGTTTTCATATGGCGCGTCAGCTTACTGCTCTGGGCACATGCATAGTTGCAGAGCTCGCATTTGTAAGGCCGCTCTCCAGTGTGGCTCCGACGGTGAACCGTCAAATTGCTGCAGTTCTTAAAGACCTTGCCACAGTACTCACATGTATCGCTCCTGCGTCCTTCCTTCGAACTGGGTCGCCCGGGGCCGGGTCCGCTGATGTGGGGGGTGCTGCCTCCGCTCGCCGTGCCGCTGCGCCCTGAGAGCCCCCCGTCCAGCATGTCCCCCGGCGGAGTGGAGAAACGCAGGCTCCCGTTCTCCGATGAGTGCTCGGAAGAGGTCGCGAAGGGGGATTGTCGGGAGTCTGTGAATCCGAGGAACGGATCCTTCATGAAGTGCCGCGATGCTGCATACCCTACCAGCCACTGGGAGTAAACGTTTTCAGAAGGTATTATCGTTGCTGGTGGCAAGTCCAAATCTTTCTCTACCTTTATTCTTTTAGAGGAATTGTTTAAACTGGGGCTCGTGATAGGTGTTGGCTTGCGGGGGAACAAGTTTGGGAAGGGTTCACCCGGGCCAAAGTTTCTTCCATTGACCGTACCTTCCTCAGTGCGGTCCAGCTCTCCTACCACTGAGTCTTCGTCACCTGGATCTCTCTGACAGAGGTCTCGAGGACACAAGTCTCGCTGGTCAGAGGACCTTTTCATGAAGCTACTCCTCTTCTGTTTTTCAGCTAACATATCGTTATATTGCTGAATGGCACCTAGACTTACATTCTCGATGACTTTTCCCAGGACGAGGGATTTCTCGTCCGGCAGCGACTTGGAGCCGTTTTCTCGGTTACGACTCAGCTCTGAGTCCATACTGAAGCTCGACTCTGGCCGGCTCTCATTTTCAAGCTCCTCTTCCTCCTCCTCCTCCTCTTCCTCTTCTTCATTGTCGTGGCCCAGGGAAGGATCGCTCTCATTCCTGAAATCTGCCTCACTGGATTTCAGTCCCTCTCCAGTGAGCTCGCTTGTGCCTGGCTCGGGGGAACTAGTGGTGGACAGTCCATCATCTGACCTGCCCGTCATGGAGCCAGCTTTATGCATATGCGTTTTCATGTGGCGTTTTAGCTTGCTGGCCTGGGAACAAGCATGGTCACAGAGCTGACACTTGTAGGGCTTTTCTCCTGTGTGACTGCGCCGGTGCACGATAAGGTTACTCTGGAACTTGAACGTTTTCCCACAAAATTCACAGGACTTGCTCTTGGCCTGAGGCTGGGGAGGCGTAGTGCTGCTGGGGGGCATGGGGGGCAGTGGCGGGGTGCTCAAAAAAGGTGATTTAGGACTTGGCTGGAAAGGATTCAACAGACGATGCATAGGGTTGGTGCGACTGGGTGAGACTGGCGGAGGGGTGGAACTGTTTCCTGCCAGCTCTCGAAGCCTTCTGGAGAAATCCATCGCTGGAGACTCAATTGCCATGGGGTTTAAACGCATAACTCTGTCAAAGGCACTGGGATGCTGGGCAACTAACCCCATTTCTTCGGCACTAAGGCGATGTGGATCCAGATGATGACGAGGCGGTGGGCTGAACAGCGGAGGCGTGTTTGGGAGCCGACCCTCACCAAAGCCAGGGTGTTCACGCAAGATGGGTCCTGTCATGCGCAAAAGGTTGAAAGGGTTGTTGTCTCCAAGAAAATTCATCAGTGGGGACTGTGCAACAGTCTCCGGTCCCAGAGGAGGAGGGATGGTGATGCGTGGAGTAAGGGAACTGTTTGAAGGGCTTGTTTCCAGGTAGATGCGGAATCCATGTGTGTTCTGGGCATGCTGAAGCAAGAACCAAGCGCTATTAAAAGGCTGCTTGCATGTTGTGCAAATATAGCTTGAAGGCTCATCTTTACCTATAACAGAAAAAACAGAAAGAACACTTAAAAAATAATACAGCAGAGAACATTTAAATACAGTTGGCATTCACTTTATTTTGCTAACACATTTCCTCCTTGGCATTTCTGAAAGAAGGATTTAATTGCAACGTACTGACTGATATAAATTGTTGAACAGCACATTTACTCACCACACTTATTCATTTAACATGTATGACAAATATCACACATACGCATTTGTGCTATATACATTTACATCCTCTAATTTGCAAATAAAACCTTCCTTTATGACGTGTAAGCATCCAAATCCTTTCATGTGTTTATTCCACAAAAAGGAATTTGTTTCAAAGGATTTATGACTATGGACAAAAACCAAGAAAAATGCAGTGTGGAAGGTTTTACAAGGCACCTAGAAGGACCTTCAGTGTCATTTTCACTCTTTCATTTTATATACTTCATGCAGCAGTCCCCTGAGATCTTGCTGAATTTAATTTATACATGCTTAAGTCATGCCAGCACTTCCATTTTTAAAATACTATGTAGATATTTAGCCACAAAAGTCCTATTCAAGTCAACAGGAGCTTGGAAAACATACCCTTCCATAAACCACTCTAATGTTCTTTTTGCCAAAACACCAAGAAGGCACTCAAATGAAACATCCGGTAATCAAAGCCGACAGCACAGTTGCAATTAACAGTAACAAATGTCGGGCCGTGCTTGAACTGGGTCCCAAGAATTTCTGAGCCTGAGCCTGCCCTCCAATGCAGAAATGCTCACCAGAGCCAAAAACATTGTTCTGTTTGCTTTTCTAGCCTCTTTGAATAACTGCATAAAGGTGGAAAGCATTCCTTTAACCTTGATTCAGCTTTACATAAAGGACAGGTGTGGACAAGTCTGCATCACAGTCATAATTTTGCTAGCTAGAAAATTCCGGTCCTGGGCACAATATAAACAATGTGCTATCTGCAAAAAGCACTTCCCTCCTTGCCCCCCCCCCTCCTTTTTTCAATGCCTCTGCAAGACTCTGATAAATTCATAAATATGTGTCAACTTGAAAATCATGACCTAGGATTTGTTTGGTTGTTTGTTTTTAAATGAGGGGGAGGTTTCCTGAAAAAAACCTGCCCATTTTGGAAAATCTAAAATTAATTTCTTGCTTGCTTGTTTGTTTATGATAGCACATGTTTTGTCTAGTAATGGCCCCACTGAACCTAAAGGCACTAAACTTCCTAAAAGTTCAATACCTGAACCAAGCTTCCTGCCTGACCCATGATGGAACAAGGACCCAAGAAATGCCTGATTCAGCCCCTCCACTGGAGCTCAAATCCAAAGCTGAACACATGCTTTCTAGACAGGGGGGCTGCCATTCCCAAAAGCCTGTTGCATGAGCTTGAAAATGAAAGAGTTTATAAGGTGAACAGAACCATATTATCGAAACTACCTTGTAAAGAGGAATGACTNTAAAAAAGAAAGACCCCAAAAACAACAAAAAAAAAAAAAAAAAAAAAAAAAAAAAAAAAAAAGAAAAAAATTTAAACTTGGGCACATCAAGAGAAGCTGATTGAATTCCCCTCTTCTGGCTGTTGCAGGAATAACTGCTGCTAACAAAACCTACAAAGCCTTAGACAAGGAGGCTAAAAGATTATCTGCCTACCTATCAGCCTGTCATCTTATCTAATCTTATCACCCAATACACATCCATAACAGCATAAAGGAAAAAGCATGTATCAGATCAAGACTTATTTACAAAGGTAGGTGATAAATGTGGTGCAACTCCTCACTCACCTATTGATTTAGTAGGGCTGTTGCTGTGAATAGCAGTTTGGAACCCCGATTTCAGTGAAGCCCCGATTTCTTCACAGCCAATAAAAAATGTACACAATACAGTGGGCATTACTGCCTGGCTGACGTGGCCCCTGTGCTCTGACCCCACATTCTGTGTCTGTATGGGCCAGACACAGTTGCTTTGATTAATCTCTAACAATTGCTACTCGAAAAAAAAAAAAAACAAGTTTAGGAACTGCACTTGGCTTGGAAAAAAGTGCCCGTAACTGCTATTGACATTATTGAAAGCCACATACAAACATGGAAAGAAACTGATACATTATCCCATAAAAATCTACTCAGCACTGAGGCAGTTAGGAAGTTTTATGTCAGCTTTGCAGCCAAAGCAACAGTAAATGCTCCCATTATTACTTCAAATATTTAAATTTCTGTTTCTTACAGAAATATGATGAAAATGTCTAGACCTTTAACTTTTCTTGCACAGCAACATGTGTAGTATAAAAAGTGACAGAAATCACTGAAGCAGACTAAAGTATAACATACTCTGTCAAAAGCTTTTTTAAACAATATGTTTTACCTCAGCTCACCCTAGAATAGATTTTAATAAAGCCCCTTACGAAGTGTGATCTAATAGCAAATGAAGTGCAGCATCTTACAAGGTCATATATCTTCAAATTAAAGAGTGCTCTGCACCCTTCACCTTCACTTTATCCACTCTAATTAATCGATTTATTACCCACAGCTGTTCAATTCTTTCATTTTTAAAGTCACAGCATGCACTCTTTTTTGTTGTGGGTTTTTTTCTTTCAGAAAATAAAGTGTCTGAGTGTCTGTGTGTGTGCATGCATTCTCTTTGCTTAGCTCAAGAACTGACAGGAGGAAGAAAGCAGCTGTGTATTAGGTGACAACAACAGCAACATGTTTACTTCAGAAAAGGCACATACGTAAGAAGAAAAATTCCTGAGCAGGCTGAGGATCAAGGCCAACCTAAAACTGAAATGGCTGATTAAAAAAATTACCCTCAAAATGGCAGCTGGCTGGATGCTTGCTACTACATGTTACATGGAACTAAGATGTTTTGGTTTGTTTTGTTCTCCAAAACTTCACCTCCATGAAATTCAAGAGAGGAAAGTAAGTCCCCTCCTTTTTAGTTTTCTTTAAAAAAGACAAAATTAGTGCTATTAGTGATCTAAGATTTATAAGCTAGCAGTCATAATTCTCCTCTCCCTTTTTTGTTTTGTTTAGCTTTTATGCTCCTTAGCACTCCTCTTCAGAAGACCTCAACACAATAGCAAAATTAACTGCAGGCTACCTGGCTACCAATCTCCGACTGATTCATGAACGTTCATATGTGCATGCCTAAATATATATATATTTATTTATTTTCACAACCCTAAAAGACTCTCCCCAGACTCCCCAGTAAAAAAAAAAATAGAAAATTTTAAAAAATGTTAATTAACATATTATCACTTCATGGTTATCTTGCCTAAAAGTTGCCCTGAGCAGTGTAGATGCTCACTTTTAAGAACAGAACAATGTCAAAAAGTCTTTGAAGATCCACTCTGAACATTTTTATGTTCAAAAACTTGCTAAATATTTTAAAAATGCCCAGAAACAGCCATGTATTGCTCAAGAATGATCCTTATATTTAATAATGCACCTACACTATAAAAGTCTTTCTTATAAGGCTACTTTTGATATATGGCTATCTTAATCCCTTGCCACGTGCACTGAAGTCTGTCTAAATACCCACTTTATGACAACTAGCTATATAGTCTTTGCCATATGCAGTCTTTATCACTTTAGCATGTGCTTGACTTTGAGCATGTGAGTAATCAACATCAGTGAAACTTAAGCATAGGCTGAAGTGCTGTGTTGGATAGTGATGAAATTGTTCATGTGCTTAGAGTCAAACACAAGCCAAGACTTCATTAATACTGCTCGATGAATTACACATGGTTTTAATCCTACAGTCTGTAACTAGGCATGAATTTCGGGGCTGAGAGCTGAGGTATAATTCTTTATCTTTACAGTAGTTGGTAGATATGGTGTATGTAAAGAGATGAGACATCCAGGTCACAACTCCTGAGCAATCAATTGTAGCTTCCAGGTTGCAGTAAAGCCTAACAAATACTGCCAGTTCAGACATGACAGAGGTTTGTAGGGCTGAATCCTACTAAGACACAGGTATTCAGAAATACCATTTAAAGGGTAGGAGGGATTGTGAAATTAAAGAATGAGAGGACTGGGATAAACCCTAAGATTTGACCTCATCCAATTCCTGACCCAAAGGATCATAGAGTCATAGAATGGTTTGGGTTGGAAGGGACCTTAAAGTTCATCCAGTTCCAGCCCTCCTGTCATGGGCAGGGACACCTTTCACTAGACCAGGTTGCTCAGACTTCTAGCCAGCCTAGCCTCGAACTCTTCCAGGAATGGGACATCTGTAACTTCTCTGGGTAGCCTGTTCCTATGCCTCACCAACTTCACAGCAAATAATTTTTTCCTAATATCTGATCTAAACCTACTCTCTTTTAGTTCCGTCTTTGTCCTGTCACTACATGTCCATATCTATGAATCTATTCATATCTATGCCAGCTGCTCCAATATCCCGCTGCAAAGGCCACCAAATGGAGAGTCTACAATCTTTTTAAAGTCTACCTCATTCCTTCTCTCTTTTACTGTCATTAAGACCCCCCCTTGTGCCTAATCTAAACCTTTCTTCCTGCAATTTAAGATCTTAATATATTGTCCTACCCAGATGTACATGCAAAACACAGGAAACAAGTCAGTCTGCACCTCACAGTTATCATCCAACCCAGGGATTTGTAGCTGAACCACTTTGTGTCTTTTAGCACCCTCTTCTCCCAGTTTGATTTGGAAATGTTGAGGGAGAATTCACTTTGTATTGGAGTAGTCTATGGCCGTGTTGACTATTTTCAGTATGAAAAAAAAAGCTGTCTTCTTTCCAATTCGAATTGCTGAGTCCAACTCCCAACCATTAGATCTTGCTATATTTTTATCTGGGAGATTAAAAATCTCTCTAGTATCTTCTCCCAAAGCAGGTAATTATAAACTATGAACTTATTGAACACTCTTGCCTTTTCTGCATATTATGACAAAAGATGGTCTTTTCCAGAAATATTAAAATGTGTTCCCTCCATTAGTGCATGACAGATTACGTTCCATTCAAAATGTCAAAGCAATAATGAGCCTTTTTCTCTTTCATGAACAGCACTAAACAAAGCTGGATTCAGACCCTGCCTCCCAAATTCTGCCCTTACAGGGGACAGTGAGAAAACAGAGGTCAGAACAAGATTAGACTGGGTGTGTAGACATCCACCCCACTGCACTAGTCAGCCTGAATCCCTGACTTATCTGTCCCCTGCAGTCTGACTCGTATCATTTAGAGATACGCAGATCTTCCTTGCCCAGTTGGTACATAACTTTCTATATACCCTGAATGCTGAGCGCCTTTACCCTGGAGATAAAAATTTCCCTCAAAATATCCTCAGTTATTCTGGATACCATCAAACAATAATCAGTGTGAGATAAGAACTGTTGAGAATTCATTATTTTCTGCTGAGCTACAGTGACATCCAGTGCCTTATGAATCCTCCCCTCAGCATGCCTGAATAATTCCATTAGCTGTAACAGGGAATGAACTCCCTCTCGTTTTAATCACCCACCCATAACCCCTGCCAGGACTGTGGTGAGGACCTGCAGTCAGGTCCATATAACCACTGCTATTCTTTACCTCTAGCAGTACTTTCCAGATAATGTTTCTGGTTCCCTTTTACAAAGTTACAACATCAGCAATAAAAATGTAAAGGAATTTTAATGCTGGTTTACTGCATCTTTAGAAGTTCGGGAAAAGTAGAAACTTGCAAGTTTTAAAGAAAGGACACCTTTTATTGCAGCACTCAGGAACAGACATGTATCAGGTTCCTACAATCTTTCCACCAATATTACGCTCTTCTCCACTACTTGATTTTTAATGAACATTTAAATAATTACTCCTTGTTATTATGATGGTTACTCTAATAATACCAATAAAGGTAGCATGGATGTTCCATAAAAAATGCACCTTTAATTGAATTATTATTAAATTAAAATGCCATAATTGAGAACACGAATTTAACAAGTCTCCTTAGAAGACCAGCTGACATTAAAGAGAAGGACATTAAATACTGGAAAGATTTTGTGTTGCATGGTGAAAAAAATATATCATTATAACTGGTTTGACAGATCACCCAGACAAGGGCCAAATGCTTTTCAGGTGTCTGCAGTGTGGATCTCCTATGTGACATACCAGTTCATGCCTGATGCTTGATTGGGTCTGCAAAAATATCTCTAATATAGGTATTTATGTTGAAGGGGTTTTATAAGACATATTTATAACTTTAAATTTTCCAAGTTAACAAGAATGTTTACTCATCTATGTTTATAATAGAATAAGCATTATCTGAGCACACACAATACTGAGAGTTTTACCTTCCCTCCCTGCATATATTGAGCTGTTTGGAAGTTCTGCTACTTCCATTTCAGAAGGACTGACAATCTCAATAAAAAAGACAGAAATGTAAAGTAGGGTCCAAGCATGGGCATGAATCACCACTGCCAGTCCAATGCCAGTCACTAGCTTTAAACAGCAAACACAAAGGTCCCATACCTCTTTACACCTCTCTTCATACTAATTCTGTTTTCATGGCAGCAAGAGCTGAAGATGAAAAACAAGCACAACTCCTCTATCCATCCCCAGAGCTAACACAGTTCATCCATCCCTATACTGCCTCATCTAAAGAAAGGGCTCAAGAGAGTCTTGCAGTACATCCTGCTGAGGGTTACGGGGACTATCACCAACAGTTCATAAAGTTAGTGTCAACTGGCAGCTAAAGTTGGTATTTTATGACTTAACAAGTCGCCTGCAGTCTCACAACCTACGCACCTCCAATTCTACACTCAGATAAACAGCCCTTGTCTCTGGTAAAGCTCAGCCAACCTGAAGTGCATCTCAGTCAAGAAGAGCAGATGAAGGTTTAGGTGCAAGAGCCCAAGCATGAGGGGCCACAGAGCCTGTCATCATCTGGAAATGGGGAATCTCAGGATGAGGTCAGTGAAAGCAAAGGATGTGACAGGGAAACAAAAATGAAATGTTTTTAAGAGGTGGATGGAAAAACAGGGGTGTCTGAAGAAAGAAGTAATTGCGAGGTGTTACTTCTCAGTAACAGAATCCTATTTCCTCCCATACAAGGCCCTGTTCTCTTTTCCTACCTTGCCTCTTGATAGCCTATCTCCTCCAGTGCCATCCTCAACAGAAGAAAAATCACGACTTCATGCAATATTCTTCTCCCACACACTGCCTGTATGTTTTACAGCTTTCCCCATCCTCTTTCTACCTTTACTAGTGAGACTGCAAGTTCTCAACGGAGATTATGCAAGAAGCTTTACGCCAAGAGAACCTACACACCCCACAAGACCCTCTCATTCCCTGCACTAATTTTGATTAGTGATGTGAATATTCTTGAGAGCATTTTCTACCTGTTGGAAAATATCTACAGTAGTACAGATTGACACAAATATTGAAATATATTAATACTGCACTACTATTAGCAATGTACTATTAATTCTTCTTGTGCTAAAGCCAGCTGTCAAACTCCGATTTTGGTGGATTAAGTGCTGCCCCACTTTTGGGAAACTATTTTATTTTCTGAAGCCATTTCAGCAGTGGGTTTTTTTCTATTAGGCAGAACTGCAAATAGCCTATTTATCCCTCTTGTAATAATAAATATCTATTTTGTCAAATTAACTATTTTATTAAACAAGGGAAAAACCAAACAGATTAATTACCAACCACAGAGCTGAGAAGTTAGTCTATCATGCTGTCTATCTACAGTCAATCCTTTCAGAATTCCAAGAACAAAGAGCATGAATCCTTGAAAGTCTCAGGGATATCAAGCTGATACACCTTGCCAAACTCTTATTTGAATTACCCTGCTTTGAATTCAAAGTAGCTGCAATGATCACCAACACAGATTTATTATTCCAGATAACTACACCAGGTTGTCACTAACAAGGATCTTAACTAGACTTACATGAATATACCAAGTTGCAATTAGTTTTGGGGTTTTTTTCACTGAACTTCTCCCAGAAGCATATTATATATCCTCTCTGGCATTTATACTTACAAAAAAGGAGGAGGCTGCAGGCAGACTACAGCCATGCATAACACAAACAGATGCTTCCTGCTTCTTAATGGACATTGGTGACCTTTGGCTGAAAATGCAGCTTGTTTTCAATGGTCCCATTTTCTGTGAGACTTAATCATACCTCAGATCTGTACTGCCAGACTCACATAAATAAACCAAATGCACAGCTCAGTTTAATTTCTAGTGTGTTACAAAATGGCAATATTCTATTTTTAGGTATAAAATGTCAATAGGCATTTTGGGCAACTTCCTTCTGGATGTCCAATTTCTCATTCCTTAAAAGAGCTTCTGGCTTACTGGAAGTTAATGTTCAGCCTACAGAAGTATAAGAAATGCTTTTATTTAGTGCAGAAAAGAAAAGAAAAATGCGTAGCAAAAGTTGGAACTTGTGACACAGGGATTTTTACCCAGAAGCACTATTTAAATGGAAGATAAAAAACATGTTTGTCATCTCTGAACACCTTCTCCTAATTGGTGTTAAATCTAAAATGCAAAGGCAATTTATAAAACAGAGGAAGGGAGAAGTGTGAAAAGTAAGGAGCAAACAGGAAAATCAATATTAAAAGATCAATAGTGAATGAGTTAACTTTTAAATTAGCCCTCTGTGATACAACAGTTTCAACTAACTCCACCTTTAGCATCTAAACAGCTTTGTGTCTTTTAGATAGTTTCTTTGAACCTAAGACATCAACTACCAGACTGAACGGATGTTTTACAAACTTGCTGCATAAAATAGTGAAAACTATCAGCTAAAATGGGGAATGCAATACAGAGGGGCACCGTACCCACTCATGAGATTAAAAGACCATAGGACCGTCCGTGGCTGGTGGTATAATATATAGGATCCCATTTACAGCACTCATGAAAAACCCTTGTACTGCTCAAGGACACTTTTAGGCCTTTTCTTTGCATAAGGTATTCAAATGCATTTGAAATAATGTCAGTCTTTTCTACAACATATGAAATATGCCAGCAGCTTCCCTTTAAATCGGTTTCCTGTAAGCAGTTTTGTTTGAAAACTGGCAAGTGCTGGGATTTTTTTTTTCCCACAGACTTTTCTAAGGTGCCATTTTCTCATCTTACACTCAAGAATTCTCAGTAATCTGAATAGGAACTAAACGAAGGGTACATGAAGGAAAGTGTCCATGTCATATAATGGAAAAACTAAGAGTAAATTAGGAAACAATAAAAAAAGCCAAAGGGTGAAAACAAATTTTCCTGGCTTTTTTTTCCCCAGGAGTACTTCAATCTGTTTTACTACAGCTATTTCTTAAGGGTATTAGGTGCCTATTCATAGTTTTTCATAGTAAATGAAATAGCATTTTTGTTTTAATTCATTGCTTCTTTAACAAATGCTAGCTCCCATCTCTGCTTCTTTAAATCCACAAAATCTCCACATTCAAGCCTAAGAAGTATTGTAAAGGCTGTAAATCTTGTTTTAATGGAATGTACATTTAGCTATGAGGAGATAATTGACGTTATGGAGGGCCTAGATGCTGAATTATATAGGTTATCTAATACAAAGGGGACTCATTACCGAAGCACTACAAACAAGTAGTAATATATGTATATTGTTCTGAGTGGCGTTATAGCAAAAGTGTTCAGGTCTGCAGGGATTTATAAAACACAAGAAAACAGCAGACATGCACTTGTAAATTTGTCTCATTTGTCTCTGAAGTTAAAGGTTATTCCCTTGATCTGAATTTGTAATAAAAACATGCTAGACTAAGGTTTGTAGAGAATGTTTGAATATGTAAATTGTGTATAATGATAGGCAATTATAGGGTAAAAACTGGACCTTATGAATGTTACAGAATTGCATGGAGCATCAAAGTATTTTCCTTCAGATGAAATATTTATCTTTTATGCATGTTATAAGCACTTTTTCAAAGGTATTCAGCAACCTATTTGAGCGGAGAGTTGACAAAAATCAAATCATTACAACCAACTAAGACTATGGGCTTATGCACAGGAGAAGCCACAGCTTTTTACAGAATATACATAATAAATCTCTTGAACTAATGGTTCCGGAGATGGATCCTCAAGGACAAGTTCCACTGATTTTCACTCCCTTAGATGAAAGCTGGTCAGATGTTCCTGGATTTTTTTTAAGACAATACGGGGGTGGAAGTGTAGGGAGGGAAACCGCAGAGAATAACTAGGTAAGAATGTGAATTTTCTTGGACTGACTCAATGAATCCCCATTTTCCCTCCAGTTCTTTGGCTGCTGTTTCCAGGGAATAGGAAAAAAAGGAAAAAAAGAGAAAGAAAAAAAAAAAGGACACTCCGTCAAGATAGAAAGGAGTAAAGCTGGAAGATGATACTATAGTTTATGCTACTGAAGATAAGGTTTTCTCCTTCTCTGAGCAAGACAGTCTGTTCAGGTTAACCAACTGCAGTGTTAGAATAACTCCAGCCGACTTGTCACAGAGTACAAAAGTCATCAGCAACTGAATGTTCTTTTCTGCACCGCAATTAAGACGAATCAATACGACGTGCCACAAATGGTATTTTACTCTCAATAAGAACTCGGGCTGAGTTTATTCAGAATATTTTAGCGCTTCCCCAGGGGATTTTGGTCCGACGCAGATGGCAAATAAAGTACTCAGCCTAGGGCTAGAGCACATTATGCTAATTCTAATGTCAGATGTACTTTAATATACAGCTCTATTTAATCACCCCATTATTTCACATTTCCATATGAAAAACCTGCGGCACTTCTGCAGAGCTTTCACTCTGCGACAATGCCAGCTTCCTTCAACTAGCTCACTGCGAAAGAGAAAAGAAGACTGGTCATTCTCGCCAGTCAAAATGTTACAGTTTCAAAGTTTCAGTATTCCTGAATTTAAAGTGGGTCTTCCAGTGCAATTAGCAAATCGCTCGGCTAGAATGCTGATATGTACAAAATGCTAAGGAGGTGTGATGGAAAAAAAATAAAAATAACAGCCCTCTGTCTACAGCTCATCTGCTCACAGACACAGGCAGGCACGTATCTCAAATCTGCTTGCAGAACAGTAATAATAAAAATAATGAAAATATTTTCATAGTGCAATTCAACCAATATTCTCAACACTTGTCACTAAAACGTTGCTATTCCCGGCTGTGTGGCTTCCGTTACTTAGAAGAACAGACATGGCTGGCACAGCTGCCAACCTACAGATGTCTCCGAATAAAACCTTCCTTGTGTATCAATAATTTTTGCCTGCAACAAACTACACCTCTAATTAGGTTTAGAAGCCACACACCTTCAATATGAGCCACTACCCAAATTATCTGAAAATTTACCTTGATGCCCCATCTCTGGTGATGACAGAATTTGAACCTTGAACATAAAATGATTTAAAACTGGATTTACATTGAAAGGAATGAAGGAAAAGACTTTGCTGTGGAGCAGTTTTTCCAGACATGTAGGCTCTTGATGTGCAGACAGGGAAAGCAGAAGCAGTCCTTGGAGCACCTCTTCACCATCCAAGCTTTCCCTTCTGAGTAATTCTGTGAAGAATCCTTAATTCAGCATGTATGTACAACCACCAGTGACATGAGTTGCATGGTCTCAACAAAATCTTCCCTCTGTTTGGCATAACTGGGGCTGCATGACAACCAGTACTGCTCATCAGGGAGAGCCAGGTCAGGCCTAGATTATACAGAGCTGTTATTAGAGGAATGTATGAAGCTTAAGTCGATAATTTTTTTAATCATTTCATTAAACCTAAAACATATTTCACTGAAAAAAAAAAAAAAGATGTATTTAGAAAAAGACATCCTTTTTCCTCCTCCAACCACCCAATCTGCATCCTTTAAAAATTGTTCAACAATGCATGCAGTAGCCAGCACCTGGGGCCAGATCTCACCTGGTTTCAGTGCTATGCATCAACATTTAAAGATACAGAACTACACTCTGTGTCTTCACACGGCATATGCCACAACTTCCCTGTCCTAATTTGAACACAGAGGATGATATCCTTCACAGTGAAGGCAGAAATTATTACATTTTCAAGCCTTCTTTTATTTTTTTATATATACATATATATGAATTTATGTGTGCATGTATGCATATGTGTGTGTTTATATATGTATGAATATATGATTTGGTCTCTGTTAGACTGGCTATGAGTACAGCATTATGCACAAAGGAGAAGGGGGGCTCAGTACAGGGCAGAGGTCCATCCTTCCTTAGCTACTTAAACTAGACCTTCAAACACATGATCTTACCATGGGAGAAGTATACACAACAGTTTCATCCCACTGGAAGTTTTGTCTGAATGGTAGACACAGCCCAAGTTAATTAGTAAATTAGGGCAACTTTAAGATTTGTTTAAAGTGAGTCTCTCACTCTGAGAATGACTAGTTAAATTGGAAAAAAAAAATTAAATGAATGTTTAATATCCCAATGCAAAGCCCACCAAAGTCAATATGAATCCTTCCAGTGGCTTCAACGGGCTCTGGAAGCAGGTCCTCTTCCACATTGGGATTTGTTAGTCTCAAGACACTCTCTTCAATGTAGGGATAAATCTGGTTGTGGTGGTGTAGTTAAAAGAAGATAAATGATTTCACAGCAGCTACAAGCCTAAAGAACTCAGATGTAAATATTTTAGAGGAATAAATGGAGACACAGATAGTAAAGTATCTTTTGTATCTTTAGTTAAAAGGAAAAACAGTTGAAATATAAGAAATACATAAGCTGAAATTAATCCTTGACAATTCTGTTGCCTTTTCTTCTGCTGATATTATGTTGGTTTTTGGAAACAAAAAAAGGACAATAGCAGTTCTCCCTAGGTCTATCCTATTTCTTTAGCTCACTTTAGATAAACTGACTGCATTTTTAAACTCCATTATTAAGAATTCTTTTGTTGAGACTAGCAAAACAATTTTTAATAACATATTTATTCTTGACAATACACAAATTTGTGGAATCCCATTCAATTTCCATCATTATGGAAATTTTTGAATACCAGAATATTTGCAGACACATCTACACTAAAGGGTTCCTACAGGACTCAGAAGTCCTGCAAAGGAAAATCCCGTCTGAGTGAACAAAGAAGCAAAATGAACAGAAGCTTTAACAGCCTAAATGGGGAGGGGGCACAAGCGGGGGAAAGAGAAGGTATAAAATACTCAGATGAAAAATAAAACCCATTAGTTACAGAGGTAGGGGTCTTGAGGGTTGCTTTAGATAAAGCAGTTAAATTGCAATGTATGACTATGAAGTTGCAAAAGATGAATCTCCAGTCATACTTCCTGAAGTGCAAAGATAAAAATAACACTTTTGCTCCTTAAATAGGTGATGTTTTATGTCACTATAACACTGCAGAAAAATAATGCCGATGTTAGCTAAAAAGAAAATCCTAAAAACTTCCTATTTTATTTCTATACAATCCAGATTGATCACCTAAGAGAAGCATAATTAAACAATGCTAAGCATCCCAACCCCTTGGAGAATATGCTGCTGAAAAATATTTTTAGAACAATCACTGTAGTAATTCTTCTTAGTTGTAGAAACACTCCAAATCAGAAAGTCAATTTTTCCTCTATTTGCAGAAGTGTGCTGGTTTTCACTGGAAAGGCGCCTGTGTTTTGTTTGGCTGCTGTTCATATACTGCCTTGGCAGGATTTCCTTGGATTGCTTACAGTGAACATTGCTCTTGCATACAGTAGCACTCCCATTTTAACCGTCCCAGCCACACGTTTTCTAATAACACACGGAGAGCTGCAAAATCCCTATAAGCACAGCTCTTTAAAGCAGCAACAGAAGGGGGTGGGGGCGGAGGACCGGAGAGGGGGAGGCTCTGCCTGTTCAAAATCCAGCGATGCAAACAGAGGATAGTCCTTTTAAAAACAACCAATGTGAATTGTGTTTAAAGAACAGCTTTCCAGGGAAAGAAAAATCATCTCCGAGAAGGGGGCCTGATTCAGCTGATTCACCAAATCTGATCTGCACAGGCTGGGCTCTGAGCATCACTGAATTGGATCCTAAGCACTGTTTACACCGTTTTAGACTGTTTTTTGGGTTTTTTTAATATTTTCCTGCCCTTTGGAGGGATGTGCAGATAACTTAATAATTCATGGGATTACCTTGCATGTTTGAGACCCTGCACCTGAGCCTGTGTTCCTTGTGTGTCCCAATTTTTTGCCTCATCATGGAGAGGCTGGGGTGCATGGAGAACACAGGGCTCCACTGTGAAAATCAAATGGGCAGGAGAGATGAAAAAGGAGGACATCTATCTTGCTGAAATAGTAGCAGCAAACAAATGCAGCATTTCTACCTACGGCTGAGAAAGAGAGAAAGCCAATAACAAAACCGTTATTCAGCTCTGTGCCCTTTACAAATAGGACTGACTTGTTAGTGGACAGCTGCGGCTCAGCCCCCCTCCACACCATTCCAACTTGCCGCCTTTGCCACCCTGCTTTTGGAGATCAACAGCAATTTGCATCTCCATGCATCTCATTTCTCGTTAAGTAAGTTGATTAATTTGGGCGAGGGAAGTTGTCATTCAAAAAACCAGAAATTTCCACTTGCATAATTTCTGCCTTTCAAAATTGGCCGACCTCCTCCCCACCGATCCAGCCCCCACTTCACACCTCTCTTTCTCTGGGACCCTTTCTCCCCCATTCCCGCTCCCTCCCTCCCTCTTCTCCTCTTTCTCCTTGTTGTTTACAAAGGTTTCATTATGTTTTCAACTAATCAGAAAGGCCTACTAATACACAATTAACATGTGACTATAAAAAAATAGCTTACAGAAGAAGGAAAAGTAATTAAGTAGAGAATGCTTTTCAGTAAGTGCTTGCTTTAACCCATCGTCAGAGAACAGAGTGTAGGTTAGTCCACAATGGATGGAACAGATGCCAAGGGCGAAATGTTAAAAGCAAATAAAAAAGGACATTATTTTCTTTGGGAATAATAACTATCAACGCCACAAAAACGTACATCACATTGCAGTTGTTTATATCTGACCTCCTCCTCTTTCCTCCACTTTTCTGAAGTGCCTTTTCTGCCTATTTCATTAAAATAAATACAAAGATAACGGTATCATTTATTGCATCTTTGCTTCCAAAGTGACAGGAAACCAAGTGTCTTGGTTTCAGCTGGGATAGAGTTAATTTTCTTCCTAGTTGCTAGTAGAGAGTTGTGTTTCAGATTTAGAATGAGAATAATGTGGATAACACACTGATGTTTTAGTTGTTGCTTACCTGAAGTCAAGGACTTTTCTTCTCATGCTGCCCCGCCAGCAAGGGGGCTGGGTATGCACAAGCTGGGAGAGGAAATAGCCGGGACGGCTGACCCCAGCTGACCAAAGGCATATTCCATGCCATATGCCCTCATGTTCAGTATATAAATTATGGGAAAAGCTGGCTGGGGGCTGCTGCTCATCAATAGTCTGGGCATCGTTCTGTTCGATGTAAGCAGTGGTTTTTTTATTCGCATCATTTGTTTTTCTTCAGTTTTACTTCTCTCTCTGGTTTTTTTATTTTGCTTTAGATTACAATTTTTCATTATTCTTTTATTTCATTTCAATTATTAGACTGTTCTTGTCTCAACCCACAAGTTTTCTTACTTTTACCCTCCCAATTCTCTCTCCCATCCCACTGGAGGGGAGTGAGCAAGCGGCTGTGTGGTGCTAAGCTGCCAACTGGAATTAAACTCAGTGACACCGAGTAATCACCATCCCTATCAAAATAGCACAACGCTGTAGTTTATTAAAAAGATTTTACTTCAAAATATTTAGGCCTGAATGTACACATAAACTAAGCACGCAGAAAAATTAGTAGGAATTCTGCCCAAGTAATGACAAGGGGTGTTGGACCCTTCTCAAGATGTGCTGTGTTATTACAACACATAGGAACTACAGGAAACAGTTTTAAAGGATGTAGTGTTTGCAACACTTCAGTTATTAACTTTAGATCTGTCTGTTGACACTGTCCTCAGGCTGAGAGCTGCCACACAGGTTGGAAGCCTGAGGACACTAGCATATATATATGTGTGTGTATATTGGGGAGGGGGATTAAATGAAAGTGTTATCTAAATAGATTCAGCTTTTTTTTTTCTTTTAATACAGGGATTGTCAAAATATGTCCAAATGTTCCCTGTGTTTTTTATGCATTCAGTCAACCTCCACAGTAAAAATGGTTTCCTTTGGAAAAATATATATTCCTCTATATGTCTGTCCTTGGAGTGGAGTGTTTGGGATATTTTTTCTCTCTGTTCCCCTCCCTTATGAGTTCTAAAGCAAACAAGACAATTAGTTGTGTAATTTCAAAACCAAATTCTGCAAGGAGTTCAGTGTTTTCAGTAAGATATTAAACACTACTTTGGTCCCACCAAAATCAAGTGGGAGCTGAGAGGTGTTGGGAGGAATAGGTCCTCCAAAGTCACAAAGGACTACATGCAATAACAGCTCCTTTTCCTTATATTCCTCCCCCCCCCCTTCATGAATTTATATTCCAAACTATGTATCACATACAGAGTATTTTTTACTACCCAAAATCCCATTAGTTTCATTGGCACTTTAGGTAATAAGATTTGCATGGTAAAAATTCCATTTCTATTAGATTGGGTCCATAGGACTCACCAGCCTGATATGATTGTCAGAGGAAAGGGAGGATGTGTGGGTTTGTTACAATATGAGGATTTGTCCACACAGAATTTGGCACCAGTTTAATCAAAAGGACTCAGTTTAACCAGTGCAAACCCCAGTGTAGCCTCTATCTCTGTCAGCTTAAAACTGGCTGTATCAGGAAATTTCTCACTGTACATTTATATAGGTATGCTAAAACACATCAGCTAAACTGGAGTAGCAATCAGTTTAAACTATCAATACCCTAAATATTCTAGATTATCTGTCTGGAAGACCCCTTTAGCTAAACTAGTGGAAGAAGGTGTTCAGGCCAGACCCAAATGATGCTTCACACAGTAGAGAGAAATGATGGCCTCCTGGGCTGAATCTCGAGGTCTCTTCCTGGACAGAGTGAAATCAATGAGACCCATCAGCCAGACACTGCTGCTCTTGATCATATAAGAACCTAAACCCTCTGGGTCATGCCCACAGGCAGGATCCCATTTTCAATCATGGTCACCAGCTGAAGCTTAGGGAAAAAGCTTGTGAATCAAGGTAGAATAAAGTTCACAACTAGACCCTGACCAGACCTCCCAGCTCCTAGCAATCAATGATTTAGAGTCTTTCACCACCAGGACTTGATCCAGACTAGATTAGCATTTTTATAAACCACCCACCAAATCTTCCTGATTTTGCCTAGTCCTTTTCCAAACCTGTTTGTTATTTTTAGCCCCTAAGGCATCCTGCAGCAATGAGTTCCACACCTCTATTTGTTGTGAACAAAAAATTACATCAGTTTTAGGTCTGCTGCCTGATTCATGGGGTATTTAACAGGGACACTTGCACTGTCCAGTGCAACCTGAGTGGGTCAGAGCAGCAGACCATCACAAGGTACTGTCTAGAGATATGGACAGGAAAACCACACTCTCTGCTTTTACACAATTCCTACTCTAATCAAATCCTTCCTGATCCCGCAGGAGACTAAATTGTAACTAACAGCAAAATGGAAAATTTCAGGATTGGGCACAAGTCAGATATGGTAGCTACTTTCCAGACCATCCTTCCCTTAGTTTGTTTGCTCTTGATTTCTGATTGACTAAAGAGTTTCTTATCCTGTTCCTAGCCTTGTTGAGGCTTAAACAAAGACATATTCACCAAATGCTAGGAGATGGGTTTGTAAGTACTTTGCTGAAACTTGGCAGTTTTCCACCTCTTAAGAACACTCTACGACCTGAAAATCAGTCGTGGTCTGGAATTTTTTTCTAATGCTCATTTCACACATAGTTCAGTTACCTATTATTCATGGCTGTAGCTCTCATTCTGAAAATGCACCTGTGTAGCATCAGGCTGATACTGAAGTGTCTTTGGCTTCACAGACTTTGAAGCCTCACTCCAAACCTTCTGGAAATGGGGCCTGGAAGGGCTGTCACACTACTGAATCATCCCCAATGTTCCTTGACACTACAATCATAATTCCTCTACCTGCTCCTTATTTAACTTGCTCATATATTTTCAGTTCTTTTCATCTTTCCTTTTGAAAAAATCCTGTCAACATTTTAATCACTTTTGTTGTTCTTCTCTGAATTACCTCCAATTTGACAACACCCTCCAATTAGCAAGGTGCACAAAATCATAGGTAGTCTTGAGTCTTTGTTCTGTGGAAAAAATAGTTTCCCATTTAGTCTTGCTGTGGATCACATTCTGACTTCAAGAACACCCTGGTATGGTGCAACTAAGGACTGAATTTGGTCCATGTACATAACTGAGAAGTGAGATTATTTTCCAGAGTTCAGTGTCAATGTCCCTGGATGAAGAGCCTTCCCTCTTGTCTCAAACTAGGATACCTCCTCTACCTGAGACCAGAAGACAGAGCTGGGTGACAGAGGGGTTGATTGACAGCCTTCAGTCTGGACCATTTTGCCTTTATCACTCAGGCAGATATTTAACTCTCCACAGAAGGTATTTTCTAACCAAAGCATCATGGCACACCAGATTTACAAAAAAAGGAATATGGGATGCAAAGAAGGAAGAAGGGCTCTGGACATGCACAAAGAAGACAGCAATCAGGCTGAATTATAGCCAGAACTTGGTTGGAGACTCCAGATAATCATACAGGAGTGTCTGTCAGGGGACAGATAGTGAGGCTAGCAAGGAATTGTTTGGGGATCCCACTGGGGTACAAGAAGAAGTAATGAGATTTAATTGGGCTACTGACAGTTTGATTATCAGAAAAACATTTCCTAACTCAGAGGCTAGCAAATCCTTGCAAGAAGCCCCAAGAGAGCAACATCTCAGACAAGGAGGAGCACTTCAGAGAACACAACGATAATGTCCCATTGCCAAAGTCAGGCAGCATTATGAAACAGGCCTTTTCTGCTTTCTAAATTTACAGTCGTGATTCACAAAAATGAATCGGGCTGATCCAGGCACCCCATTTAGAAACACCGGACTCAGCATGAGCTGCACACACCCCCTCCAACCTCAACAGAGGCTGTGCTGTATGGGAGCCTCAGTGTGCTCTAGAAATGAGTGTTATCAATATCAGTCACTGAGAGATCAGGTCAAAACTGTTAATATCTCATCAGTCACGCAAAATGCATCTCCTTTCCAACATGCACCTACAGATTTATTATTAGGATACTTCTTCTCTTTTGTATTTTTAAATCAAGCTGATTCACATACTGTAACATTCATTACATAATTAAAAATATATGATGGTAAAAGGTTTTTTCCTAATTCATTAGGAAAAACATATATATTTATAAATTGCATATTATCATCTTTTTAGACCTAATGATGTGTGCTGTCTCAGGCAAGATGACCTGTTACTCAGACTAATTGATGCCATTTCATAACTACAAGCACAAGGTATTTTTATCTAAGCTTGGTCAATTGGCTCTATCCATAAAACATGTACTTTGGGTTTTGCTGGGAAGGGGGATGAGAGGGAAACAAGATTGAACATTTGAGTCAATATTTATCCCTTTGTCAAGATGGATGAGGAATGGATAAATCTGGTGTATATGTTTTGTCTACTGAACCTGGCAACATGGACTCTGCTCAGCAGACCTATCTAAATCAACAAACACTCTCCCAATTAACTAACAGGGAATTCTAGGTATGAGGCAAACAAAAAAGTCCTGACTGCTGCAGTGAATAACATGAACTTTCATGAAGACAAAATCAACTCCTCCAAGAGGTGAGATAAACACTCAAGATAATTGAAGTGTTGGGAGAAACAACAAAATAATTTTGGGGGTGTCAATCCAAAGATGCCGGTTTCTAAAGCCACTTTCTTCACCTAAGAAGATCCCCTACATATAGTAGCCTTCAATTCTTCCAAGCCCCAATGCACACACAGTTGTTCTCAACTGCACTCTTATGTTTAAAAAAAAGAAATTGGAGTAATGCGTAACCCTTGCCTTACTGAAGACTAAAATGGGACGGAGACATGAAAGCACCCCTAATTCTCTAGCCCTCAAAGCAGGGAAAGGGACTTGCATCTTTTCATTCTTCAAATCAAAGAGGACCTAAATCAAAGTGGTCACTCCTGCTTCAGCCTATGGGTCTGACCTTCCTCAGAGACAGGGAGCGCTTTGTCACATCCCCTGCACAGTGTGGGGTTCTCTGAAAACACAAAGCAACAACCAGCGAAGGCTGGAGTCGTATTCCACACAGCTCTTCACTGCCAGCTTTCCCTCTCCTGGGTACACCAATGTGTTTGTGTTGGGTTTTGGAGCTGGAGGCAGACCAGGCTCCTCTGCACACCTCGGCCGTGTGCTGAGGAAAGGCTGTGGCCATGGCTTGCACAGTTCCAGTAGGACAGGGTAGGGCTGGGAAGCAGCATGAGGACCACAATAGATAACTGCCACGGAGGTACTGCCTGTGACAAAGCCACCAGGTTCTGATGAGGAAAGGCAAATGGTGATGAGGGTGACATCTGAAAGCTGTCTGAAGAAAAACACTGTGGAGCTCCATTGAAGACACAGGGAATGAGAGATCTGCATTCTTCCCTTCAAATCTCACTATGTGAAATACAGTCCATTCATATCTTTCCTATAAATCATCCATCCCTCCTTTGCCAACTTCCCCTTTGTTTTACCTCATATCATCAAGCTGTCTTATGGGAGCTTCTGTTTAATTTTTCCACCACTGACTACCAGTCAGAAACTAAGCAGACCAAATTTTTGCCCTATTGTAAATCTACCAGAGCCTTTTACCAGAGATAAATGTAGCCCTGCAGACACAATAGGATGCAACAGCATGGCATATGGAAAGATCTGATTTTCATTACTAGATGGATAGACAGTGCAGTTATGTGGTGATCATTATATAATCCATACCTCTATAATGGACAAACAGGAGTCAAACTTGTGTACTTCAGTAACAAAGGGTTTACAAATGGGCCTCTTCTATTCATGTAAATAGTCTTCCCTATTTTATTAAGACTCATCTACTGTACAGTGCACTCAACGAACAAGCAATCTTCAGTTGCCACCTTGCGTGTCTGCATTGCATAGTACAATTCCTCCTAGATAAATATCTCAGGAGAAGCAGGAAAACAATTAAAACTAGAAGGTAATAAATGATGAAGAAGCCTATGAACAGCATGCTGGCCCTCTTCCCAGTCTTCATTCATGCATCAAAAAATCCCATAGCTCTGAGTCTTTGAGAGGGCAGCTGGGCAGTAGGGATGTCCACAGTAATATAAATGGGAATTAGATATGATCGAATGTGCTCATTGCATTTTCAACAGCACATGTAATATTCTTCCCCCTTCCCTCCAGTTCCCCCACCTCTCACCCTGCTACCAGAATAGATGACTAATGATCCTGTAACCAAGCAACAGGGCAATTGAAGAGTTTCAAAGTTCCAGTACATGATAATTTAGCTATGATCATTTGGGTGATCAGGCTCTGACTGGAGACACCATCCCTGAGTTAAATACCTCTGCTCTCTCCAAATAGTTTTACCCTGGCAAGGGTTTGCAAGGACTGGCGGAGGTAGAATTTTGTCCTCAGAGCTTGGCAGCTCTGTTCATTACTTCTGCTGCTCCCTGACGCAAGCGGATGACGACCACAGAGGAAATGAAGATGCATCTACTTGACAGTCACCTGCACAGCAGCAATAGAGGCAGCCCAGTTAATACAGCCATTGTGATACTCCATCAGTGATACCCCAATGAGATTTCATCCCCAGTGAGCAAGTACTCATACAGAGTACATCAGTAGTACACTCAGCGCAGTTTAATCCACTGTTATTGTTTGGGGGGTTTTTTGCATAACACAAGAATATTACTTATAAGAATTAAGTCACTGAAAACATTTTAAAATACCTAAATCTTTTTCATGAGTCTATTCTAACTGCAGTAGCCTTTTCCACTGGGGAATGTATTGTGAGATAATTGATTTTGATGCCACCACGTGTGCCCTTGCTTTAGACTCAGGACACATAACTCACGTGGGTCAATTATCTCATAGTACAATCCCCAGTGGCAAAGTCTATTGCTTAAAAAGATCCTATGCCAGAAAAAGTATACCATTATCACTGGCTGGCATTTGTTTCCAAAGAAAAATGTAGCGGTAAAATGGTTTATTGCCGGTCCACATATACATGCAGATAGATGTGTGTGTATAAAATATACATTGAATATAAAAGGAATATGTTGAATGTATATCTATTTGTACCTGTATGTCTGTAACTCTCACCACTAGAGCAACTTTGACATAAATGTAGAAAAATGTACAGTAAGGATTTTTAACTCTTGCCTTGCAAAGGGAGTATCTCTAGCAAGGACATTCAGCTCTAGCCATTTGAATAAACAAGGCAAATATCTTTAAAAGAAATGCAGCCCAGATTCTGGTAATTGTTTTTAAACTCTGAGCTTTATTAAGCCTTCTCAAATCCTGGCCTATCCTGATAATACTGAGTTAGCATTCACATATCATCCGTAACTGCCAACTAGCGACCACAGTTGAAAACTATTAGTAATAAAACTTAATTCTATTATATTAACCCAAGATTAAGTTTTCTGACTGATCACTGAATGGGGGTGGTCGGACATGCATCTGTACATCTCCATTTAGCCACAGAGGCCCAAAAGAATGTGGCAGTATTCTAAAGAAAACTAGTCATAGGTAACTAAACCCCCCACAAAAGACTTGGCAAGCCACACTAAGATCACACTGCCAAATTCCAAGGGGGCGAGTGCTTTCCAACCCTCAGCAAGTAGAGAGGCTAGCCTCTTTGGTGACGTAGAGTTTAAACCAGTATCAGGTAGAGAAAATTGGTGCAAACGGTGGCATATTTACCAGTTTGGGATTCTAGGCTGAACAGTAAAAGGCAGCTTGCGGATAAGGGGATATGGCAGGAAAATCAGTCAGCTGGAAAACATCACATTCCTTTTCTTCAGCCCAGCTCCTTGGTGCCTCTCCATAAGCAAGCACATTCAGGTTCCAACCTCAGGTTTTAAGTTACGTTCAGTTTCTGAACCTAGGTGAATGTTGAAAATATTCACAACCTACCACTTACAACTCCATTGTTTTTTACCACCTTAAACCCACACAATATAGCCTCAGCCATTTGAATACCAAACCTCAAGTCAGTGTCAGTCCCAGTGAGAGATTTGCCAGAGGGACTGAGATCTGCCTTAAAGTGAAGACAGCAAAAGAAATTAGGAAAATTATCTTGGGAATGTGCATCACAGCGACACTTTAAAACTAAATTAGACCTATCTTCCTTTTCGAAGTCAGGCTGAAAAACAAAGAGCTTCAAGTAAGAAAATATACACTTAGGGAAATTAAGAGGCTAGTGCAGATGGAGTTTTTAAGCACTGTTTCTTAGTGTAGGTTTATTGGCCCCTTTTAAGTAGAGAAAAGTATGCTTAGCAGAAATCATCTCCAGCACAAAGAGTTTCAAACCTGGAACTATTAGCAACCTCTTCAGTGTGAGTAATTACAATCAATAAATTCACCCTCTTCATCCATGTTAGAATTACTGTGGCTGTGAATAGTGTAAATAAGGTGCAGGGATTTGGGTAGTAACCCTGTTCACTACTCTGGTATTTCTGAACTTACATCTCACTGTATCTGGTAGTAATTTAGAAAAATAGAGAGGTTTTTTTAAATTATTAAAAAATTAAATAAAAACACAAAACCAAATTAAAATTCCCTCCAGATCTTATGAACTCTGGGAGTGAAGAAGGCCAGGTCCCTATAGAGGCTGACATGTTTAATATAACTAGTAAGAAAACAAGAGGGGTAAAAAGAATGATACACGAGGGTGTTCAAGAGCAGAGAATAGAGTATCAACCACAACACAATTGCCGAAGCGCTGCCCATTCTCCTTCTTGCTGAGGCACTAACTCCAAACAATTTGCTGCAGCAAAGAAGATTTAATGAAACAACATGGCCAGCAGGGCTGTGGTGGCAGGACACCCAGCAGATCATGTGACATGGCACACAGTCACTGGTGCTGGGCAGTGCGTGGGCTCCCACTTTGCAGGGTGCTGATCCGCTCCCCTGCTCCCCACCACAATGCCAGTCCTAGATCAGCCATGCAAGCAGCAAAGCCACCCACTCCTGCTCTCCCTCTACCCTTTCTCCTCTGAGGCAAACCCTGGGGAGGCAGCTTGGGTGCTCCAGAGCTAGTCTGGAAATGCTAGTGTGGGCTAAAGCAGAAGAGGAATGGAGGATGCTCTGCTGCTCACACAGTGCTGTTGCGAGATGCCTCACTCCTGTCTTACAAAAACCAGTTGGAAGCCTCCACAGATGCTAGCTGTGCTCCCCAAAACAGGTCACTGATGGTCAGAAATACCTCTTCATAAAAGGACTGCCCCTTGGCAGGAACCAGGGTAAAAGAACTCAAGCCCAGAGAGCCCAGCGTAAATCACTGGGAAGTTTCAATTCCTCAGCTTTTGACCCAAAATGTGCCCTCCTAGGTATTAACAGGAGTGACCAGCAAGCATCTCCTGTGTTTACTAATATGATTGCTGCTTGATTTACAAACCTCTCAGTCCCCCTGTGCATGTTCTGCAGTCGCGCACGCTGCATTCGGAACACCGCAGACTCGTCAATTCAGCGTGACTCAAATTCTCACTCTGGAGTGATGCTTTGCACCGGGCTATTGACCACAAACCATTATTTGTCGAAAAACAAACAAAAGGAGAACACTGGAGATACTTTTACATGATACTTTTCTGATTCCTGAAAATGTGAGATAATGAATAAAAATGTTCATTACAGAATTATTCACTTTTCTTCGTGATTCACGTCCCAGTAATTACCGTGACCAGCCTAATAAAAACTGCTACAAAACGAAGGTCAACTAGCAGTTAGAAGTGTTCATTTTCATTTCAATGTATTCATCTCTGGCTCCTAATGGCCTCATTTTCTCCTATGCTCTTTAATAAATACCACTGAATTACAGGTTAAATAGCTAAATTAAATTATTGCAATTACAGCGTGCGGAGCACTGAAACTGGTTTACCTTTCCCAGTTCAATTAGAGGGGAAGTTTCAACAGCCTGAGACTCCTGATTGCTGTCAATATTCTGAATCACTAGGAATCCTCACTAAAGACCAGGTTATTTGGTTACAGACTGGGTAATTTCCACACCGCTCTTCCCTCCTGTATAAAGAGGAATGACTTGAGTGCTCTCAGCTAAAACAAAATGAGGCAATCAAAGTATTTTGGGGGAAAGTAACCGCAATGCATAATTGATTCTTTTTGACTGAAGAGATGGAAGTCTTGAAGTGGCTCAGGCTGAAGGAGAGTATATGAAACGACAACCTCCTTCCTCTAAAGCAGAGGCAAGTACATTTTAATAAATATGAATGCTTAACCTGCCATCGGCCCACAATTATTTTACATGTACAAATTAAAGATGTTCTTCATTATTTAAATATATTCCAGCATTTGTTGATGTTACCCCTTCCACCAGCTTAATTATTTAACATCCCTTTATAAGAATGAATATCTTAATAATAAGGACAGTTGGAAGATAAATTTAAAAAATAAGGAAAGGTTTCTTTCCAAAAGATCCCAGAGCATGCAGCGATATTTGTTGTGGAAGAGCTCCCCCTTACTTCTTCACTCTCATCTTTACAAAAAGCACCAAAAAAAGCTATCAAGGATGGGGGATTCTTTGCTGCAAGGATAACAGGACATGAAACACAGGCACTCTCAAATACAGTTAGAACGAGAGACTGAAATATTTTGACTGCTCAGTGCTATTGCTATTTCTAGCATCAAGGGAGAGGGGATATGTTTGTCTTTCACCAAAATCCACATGTTCAAAGCCACATGTTCTGTACTGCACTTAGACACAGAAATTATACTGTCACTGTGAGAAAAGTGAGCTGGACCATTCAGGTAAAACACGCTACAGGCTTTCTTCTTAGGATACGTACAGGAAGTAGCAAGAAAGGCAGTTACTTTGTGCCAAGTTGAGGAGCCACATTAAAACATCTCTACAGCCAAAGTAAAAATATATAAACTCATTAAGGTAATTGGAAGCATACACAAAATGCTGTTATTTTATTATCTCATCTTTGAGATGTTTTGCCATTACAAGAATTTAATTCCTGGTAATCAACTGGATGTAAGCAAGAACAGAATACAGCCAACACACTGAAATGAAGTTGGAAATTATTATGAATGTTAAAGAAGGGGAGACTGATAGGGGCACAGCTGTGAATTAAAAATGCTACTGAGTCCTTGCATGTGGCACATCAAGGCTATGCAACATTAATATGATTTTGCCTACTGGATTTTAGACTGGGGTTTTCTTGCATGTGGATCCTGCTGCAATTAACCTTAATGAGCCACAATATTACAATGGTGAGTAGTCTTAGCAGCTTGAAGAGACTATATCCTACTGTATTTTCTACAAAATATAACCCACACTTCTCATGAATTTGGGTAGAGAGACAGATTCCACATGTGAATTACCAAAAGAAGATCAAATCACCAGCGAGGTAACCTACAGCATGGGGCAGATCCTGAATGCACGTTATAGCAATGTAAGAGCTAATTAGTGGCAGCACCCAGGGCCCCGAAGGAAAGCACGGTACAGGGTTTGAGTGACTCAGCAAAGAAAGATAAAAATGCAAGTAGAGGGAAAGTATTACCAGGATCACATCAAAGTTCTGAGTAAAGAGTACAAAAGGGCTCAGTGCTCATGTGAGTGGAGGAAGATGATGAGGAGTTCTGAAGGTGTGAATTTCTCAGAATCATCCCTCTAAGCAATCTTGAAAGGTTTGTTTCTCCACCCACCCTTCCTCAACCTGAGAGCAGGGTTCAGCTCACATACAACCTTGTGAACTGGGCCCTGCAGGGCTTGAACAGTTCTAGACAAAACTGTAGCAATGGAAATGAAATGAGTGTTTTGTGATAGCTGACAAATTAGGTTACATCTCTCCAACTGCGAAGTGCATCCACCCTAAAAGGTATGTTTCCATCGCTTTCCACACGGAGCTAAGAGGGCATCCATAACACCCCAGGGCTGAGTGACCCATGTCTGGACTTTCATATCCTATTTGTAATCTAGCTGGGACATTCAGGACATGAAAGAGACAATTGGAAGGTTTTTCTTATGTCTATCACATTGAAAAAGCTCTTTGATGATAACCATACCAGCCAAGCAATGTAGTTAACGTGTAAAGCCCACTTCTTCTCACAGAACACCACAGATCCTATCTTACAGATCTGACGTGGTTAAAGTTAAAACAAGTTTGAAGACCATGAACTAGAGCTGCTCAGAACACTTTTTACCAAAGATTCTTGACAGTTACTATGACCTGTGTTAAGAGCTGAGTTTCAGTGAAATTTCATCAGAAAGACTGAGAAAGAAAGAGTTGCTAAGTAGTCCTGAGCCTCACGTTCAAATCCTCTTGTCAGTCTACAAATCATCTGGGAGAAGAATACTATTGATACTTACCCAGAAGTCATCACATATAAAATATTGTGGGTTTGCCTAACAAACTGAGAACAAAGCTTAATTTCTGAGAAATCACTATGTTTGGGTTTCATTCCAATAGAAAAAACCCACAATTTCAGACCTTAATAATTTTGCAAAGTGAACATTTACTATTCTCAATTCTTAGGATGCAAATCCTTATGAAAAACCTACAGAAGTCACCATTAAGTTTCTGGTGGGTTTAACAGATCACAGTTTCACGCGTAGATCATGTGGGTTTTTTTCAGAGCACTATTGCTAGTACCTGAAAAAGTGAAATAAGATTAATTTTTCTGGGCAATTTCAAGCTTCTATATCAGTATGAAGTTCAAGTTTCCACAGTGAGAAGCCAAGGAAGGAATATTCATGAATTAGTAACAGATAGGAAACATAAAATATGTATCTACAATTCCTTGAATTACAGAGACCAATCAAAGCTCAGACAACTTGGAAATATGAGCCAACACCAATTTCTTTTTTACTCTTTGTTTTTACTCGGTAAAGCATAGTTTGTACCCTGTAGGGTGAAACTTTTATTATACTCCCTAGAGAAGAAGCACCAGCTTGCTGAAGTCACTTGTTCGCTTCTGGCTAAATCACCACTCCGTTCTTCAAGGTGAAGAGAGAGGGCAATATCACCATAAAGCACTATTGAGATCTCAACAACTTCAAGAGACTCCAAACCAGCCTCCCAGGGCTGGTGGTAAACTGCATCGCCTGAGGGAGGGTAGCAATAAAATCTAGAGCCTTCTTCAGGGCTGACAACTGTATCACTGCAGTCAGATGCAATTACAGAACTGGAGCAGCCAGCAGGAAGGGGGGTTGACAGTGACCAAGAGAGTGGAAAGGCCTGGGAGAAAGCAGACCAAACATGAGTAATGCATAGTGCCTACATTGCTAAATCCATGCGTTACACAAAGGACCTCCTTTGGCAACCACTGCTCAAGATGACTAACGTTTGCTCATGCTGACTCCAAAGAAAATTAAGTGCCTGAGAAACTGCTACCTAGGGTGAGGAAGGGTATGTCTACATGGTACCTGGCAGGCTGACAGAGGCTCGCCCTGCCTGCATTCCAGCCTGGCCAGGCACAAGCCAGCACCAATGCAGAGGACATGTAGCTGTGGTTAGTACAACCCCAAACCCAAGCTAACCAGCCCTGCAGAGGTACGGGGCTGGGGCTCAACATCCTCGCTCACACAGCTGTACAGCTTCCGCTGCAGGTTGGCTGGGATCCAGTTGGCTCGAAGCATGGGCAGAGCAAGCTGATGTCTGCTTGCAAAATACCGTGCACACCTACCTTCACACAGACACACAGACCTGACTTTCGCCCAGGAGGTTGAAGAAATGAAGAAAACTCACATAAAGCAGTCATTATGGATTCTTGGCTTCTTCAAAACCTGAAAACTCACACTCTTACAGCCAGCCCTGGTTTGCCTTCCTACCAGGCTCCAGGTATTAAATACTTAACCTCAACAAAATAAAATTAATTGGTTTTAAATCTTTCAGGTCCCCACTTTTTTTTTTAATTTATTTCACATGTTCTCAATTACAGTAAAAATTAAAACCCATTATTTGATCAGAAATGCTCCAGGATCTCCATGCCTAAGCAAAAATTGTAGATGTACTTCTGTCAAGCATTTCAGTTCTGACTATCTTGGGCCAAACTACTCTTACCTTCTGCAAGATAATTTGGTAACTGCTGACCTGGATTATGGGCCTAATCCAAACCCAAAGCAAACCACTTTCAACAGTAAATTCATTTTATGCCTTTTGTTCATGTAGCAACGTGACCAGACCAGATTTCTAGAGGCTGGGAACTTATTAACCAAGTTTGTGCCCAGGCCCTTTGTTTTTTCTCCTGACTGTAAAATGGTCCTACACACCTGTGAGGGCTGATTAGGAGAAACCACAAAGATGAACTAAGCTACACAATCTCAGGCAAGTTGCAGCATTTTTAAGGATTATCGCTCCACTTCTAAACCACCAAAATTCTATACTTCAGAGAGCAGAGCAATCAAGAAGCACTACACTTTCTGACCCATACATAGCCTAAATTCTTAGAAACCTACATGTCAACATGATGGCCACTATATGTAACAAAGCTGGACACTTTACCCTGGTGTTTTCCAATCAAACCAGATTGCTACACCCCTTTCCAAAAATAATGACTAATGAAATGACTAAGAGGGATGGGTAACTGAAAAGAAGAGGCTGCAGGAATGACACAATACTGTGAAGTATTAATTCTGTCAGGGAACCTGGCACTGTTTGACTATTTTTTTATCCTTTCTCTTTGGGAACATGACAATGCTAACTCAGCCTGGTCATTTTATTACATAGGAGAGGGGAATTCTTCCTTGCAGCAGGATCCTCATTACCACAGAGGGAAAAATAAAGTAATCCAGTGGAGAAACAAAATGTTAAAGTAAGCCTGTGCATTAGAATTTAAAGTAGGACTCAGAAAGGTGGCAAATGACAACTGCACCAGAACCTTCTCTTGCTACTCACAGTATAAAAGATGTAAGAAGTGAGAGAAGTGAGACAAGAGCATGGCAATTGCAAAAATGAATGGACTGTGCCAGACTTTCTCTTATTGTCCTTGCCAAAATGCCCTGTTGTCTCCTGAAATACAACTTAATGGCAGTCAAGGAGCAAGCAACCTGACCTAATGCTTATAGAATCAATAGCAGCTGATTCTCCGGATAACTTCCACAGACTTCATCTATGTCCTGCCCTGAAAGAGTTCATTTATTCCCTCACTATTTGATCATATTTCTTCTTAGAGTGGATCTCCATGGGTTCAATTTCTCTGAACATACAAGTCTATTCACAATAATCCTGTTTAGGTTCTTGCACTGCTTGCTTTATCCACAAAACTGTTTGCCTGAGATTAAGCCTCACACATCCCTGCTACAGCCACAGTTCACAGTGAGATGATGTGGTGGGGGCAGCAGCAAGAAAACCCAATTTCCACTGTCTTCCTAGTTCATCCCTTGAAATACAAAACTACCCCTGCTGTAATGACTTGGATTTCATTGTTTATTGTTTGCTCACTCCTCAAATTAGAAGTGCTCTGGGCTCCTTGGAATGAAAAGTTCTAGCTAAGTACTTGTTGTTGTTATCATTAAGATTATTCACAAATAGAAGTCTCAAGGTAGATTCAGAACAAGTTCTTCTGAGGCTCATATATCTTCCAGGCATCCATCCATGCTGTTATATAGTATCAAGGTGTGAACAGGGAAAACCATGTACCCAGTCAGTGCTGTGTTTAAGTGGCCTGCCAATTCCAGCTAATCACCAAGTTATTTACTTCCAGTTTATTAGGCCGAAACTGCCACTAGCTGTTGGCAGCCTCTAATATATACATCTCACTTTCCTGGGGTCTTTTCAAGCACTGCTGTAATAAAAAAGCCATTTCTTCCAGTTTCAGACGCAAGAATTAACACACAGAGCACCTCACAAGGCCAAGGCAAATTCTGATCTCAGTTACAAATGTGCAACCCCATTGATTTCTAGGGGCTTAATTTGCAATGGTCTTGAGCTGCTGTACCTGAGAGCACAATTTGATCCACTGTTTTCACAGAGAGGAGTAACAGCAGTACCTCTTGTACATTTGTGAGTATTTTAAACCCAGTAACAGTTGAATAAACATCAATCACTATCAATGGCCCTCAGACTAATTTACATCACATCCAATAAAACCCTGGATGAGCAAAATCATGAAAAATTAGCATAAATTATTTGTATTCACTTTATATACTTCTGTAGCTTTTTATTATTTTAGTATTTGAGCACCTCAGAAACTTCCACATCTTTATCCTCATATTACTCCCATCCAAGAGGGAAGAGTTGGAATTCCTTACTGAGTTTGTAGGAGGCTTCCCATGGAGAAATTAAAGATCTTTACCAAGATCACAGGGAAAACTCAACAAAGGCTTGGATTTAGATTTCCCAAACTGTAGGGAATAGGAAAGGAAATGTAAGAATCTTCTTCTCTTATCAGTGCTTTTCGCTGGATAACAATAAAAGCATACAGCAAATTCTCAAATCCTCTCGCAATATTTTTCAACCTGGATTTTCCTATTTGAGTCAGATTCAGGGTCCTTACATTGGGATCACTGGGGATGCCTGGACAAGAATGTTTTTTTTTCTCCCACCTGTAAAGAGAGCCTGTTGTTGGTCTCCTAAAGCTGCTTTTTCCAAGGAACACTCTCTGTGCGGTGTTTTCCTTTGATTTTAGACGCATGATTAAACCTTACAGCCATGCCTGAAGTTGTGTAAGGCCAACAGAGTATTTGTCCATGCAGAGCAAACATGAGATTCCTGATGCTAAGCCTGAGGTGTGCACTGAGCTATGAGCACCACGTGAAGTTCCCAACCCCATTACACCTTCCCACTGCCAACATGAGGGAGTTCCACAATTTGCCCAGGGCCAGGCACACCTTTATTCAGAGGAAAACCTCCTAAGAAGCAGCCAGAGAAAACCAATACTCACTCATAGCACATGTGTACTTGCTCAAGTGACTACTTCCAGAAACAATAAAATACTGCAGACAAGCCCTGTCCTGCAAAAATTACACACTCACAGCTCATTCCGCAGGCTGAGTTCACTGCAATGAGGAAAGTCACCATGTTATAAAAGATATCTCCCTTTAAACATTTTCTCAAAGATATTTTTCTCCTACTCCATGTAAAGATGTAGGAGCAACCAGACAGGAGACCAGATGAAAAGAAATTGTAACATATATTCCTGACTGCATGGTCAGCTGTGCCCCTTCTCTTGAGTTCAGTCCTGACTCTTCTCCACAGAAATCAAGTTTGCTGTGCACTACAGGCTGATCGATAATATCAGCTACACGAGTAACTCACCAGCTTAATTCAGGATAGTCATATTTGCACCAGTTCCATTTCCTCCCTATAAGAAAATAAGAACTAAGAAGAAGGTGGAGGAAGCAAGTGAAGTAAAGGAAGGTAAAAAGCAGATTTTGTTTTTCAGTAACTTGAAAGTATGCCCTGATAGGGAGAGAGTTACCATTTACTTTATTTTGGTCCACTTTTCGATTTCCAGTCATTTTGTGACATATATCAACTGGGAATTGTTTACATCATAGCACGGTCAGGTAGATATAGGTCAGGGAAAATCATCAAGAACAACCTGAATGGCCAGGTTTTACACCAGTAAAGTACAGTTACTTTAACTGAAAAACTCTCACTGCTCAGTTCAGTACTGCCTTAAAAAAAAACCACAAGGATTTTAACAGTTATTTTGGAATTAATGTTTTTATAGTTATACCCCAAATGAAAAAAACAGCTTGAAATAACTGTCTCTTCTCTGTTCTCACCTGGCTGCTGTATGGTAGAGCCCTACTGAGGTTCCAAGGGAACAGGAGGTCACACTGGAAGTACTCTTCTTTGCTGTAATTTTGACATGACTACAGTACAAAAGCTGACATAGACAGAGCTCTGGGATGCCAGCACCTGTCCTTCTCCATGACTCCAAGTCCTTTCTCTGTCCCTTTTATCCTCCATCTCCCCTCCTCTCTCTCTCTTTCCCTCTCCTGCCATACACACATCCCAGGTCAGCCTGATTTATCAACATCAAGGAAGAGTTATGTTGGTTTTACATCTCCATCTGTCCATCTGTGAAATAGTTTTCTTGTAACAGACATTACCTGAACAGCACTTTAACAAAAAGTAAAAATGCAAAGGCTATTCCATAAACAAAAAAAAAAAAAAAAAAAAAAAAAAAAACACCAAAGTGACTAAATCTGTTGTGTTTTCTCTTTTTGCTCACAGTAACAGTGGTGAGTATTTTAAAACTACTGGAAATATTTTTAATGAGGCTTTACAAAGAAAGTGCTCTCTGTTTTTTGGAAACACTGATAATCCTACTGCCACTATCAGAATTTCCTGCCCTTGGCCAAAATGTCTCCTCCTCCAATCACTGGCTGCTAACCGGCTGTTACACACTGGCTGGGAAGGTGAACTCCAGCAGCCCAGAGAACACAAGAGAGCACCACTTGTGAAAGGGCTGTAAAGCATCTTTACTAAATTGGAGAGGCCATGTGAAAAGATCCTGTCTGTACCTGCTTTTATCTAAAAAGCTGTTGCGCTTATTGTGTGCAGAGTATGTCAAAGTTGCCTGGATGATACAAAACCTGATCTTGTGCCCAGGCAATTCAGTCTTTTTCTCCTTTTACTGTCTGCTCTCAACAGATCTTCATGAGCTCAAGCTAGCAAACTATGAAGAGCATTTGGCCTGGCTTGCCAAAATGCCTGAGCACCTAGCCAGACCACCAATAGCAAAGACACCAGTATGAGCTTTGGTTTGGTTTTGTCAGGTGGTTTTTCTGAGTTAACTTCAGAATCAGCACTGTGCATGCAATGCACTAGAAACTGAACTTACCTGCCCTTGGACAGCATACCAACACTACTCCCTGAGTGAAAATTCAGAGGCAAAGTCCTTCTTGTCATCAGTTCACAGTGCCTTCCCCTGAACTGGAGCTTGTCAAGTACTTCTGACAATTTGAGGATAACACTGTCTTGTGTATAGATACTTCACAAGCAGAGAAAAACCTACCTGGGATACTTTATTTGTTAACTGTTCACTCTGCCCATGATAGGTGTGTGACTCTGAACTGTGTTTGGCATCAAACATCTCTCTTTTGATAGATAGAGGTCTCTCAGCAGCCTGCTCTCTGAGCCAGTGCAGGCAAGGAATGGGCAGCACACGTTCATCAAACTAACATCTGCTTTCAGTTCATTTATAGATATGGAATCCTTTCAACTGGACATTAATCATTCTCTACAGCAGCAATTAGATACTTGAGACAGATCAGAACAAATCAAATTAGCCTTATTTATTAAACAAAAAAATCCTAAGGAGTAAATAAAAAGGATGGCAGACCATCCTGTGTGCAGCAACACAAAAAGAAAATTAAGATACTGACACACAGGAGTCTAAAAGCTTTCAGGTGCTATTTTCAAAGCCTCAACTGTAACCAAATAGCAGAGGGCTCTACTGCAGAATGCCTCATGGATTATTTTAGCAATAAGGTATAATTGAAAGAATTATCATGAATGTAATGTTTCCCTTCCAAAAATTCCAGGAATGCAAAAATTAGTCTCATGTGCACTGCATGACTCATGTTTTTAATGCTGGAGCTTCATTTTCACTCATGAGGAATTCAAGCTCAGGGAAATGTTACCACAGAAATCCTCATTCAATTGACAGAGGAAAATCTTTCTTTTGCTGCAGTTAAACAAAGCCTAAGAATTGTATCTTTAGAGAGACTGGCTTGGTTCAGCTTCAGGCAATGGACATCCTGCACACCAAGAAGAGACACTGCCATCCCTGAGGGATCAAATGGATTGCCCTGAGGAGTTCAGATTCTACAGACTTGGCTCAAACCAAGCAAAGCAGCTTCCTCTTGCTGGATTTCCCCAGCTTAACATGGCAGACAGCTTTTAGCAAGCAAGGTGGGGGACACTGCCACATTTGCATGGAAATTAATAGCAAAACATTTGTAAGTCACAAGATGAATGGACTGATCACGGGGAAGGTGCACAGCTATCCACCAAGCACCTGATACTCTCTCCCTTTTTCCTTAATCTGCTTTTTTCCAAAAGTCACTTTTACTTTTTACTAAGGAAACAGTTCAACATATTCATTAGAGAAAACTAGCACTGCCTAAGTGAAGAAGAGTTCCCACCATCTAGATTACATGTGTCAGCAGCATTCCAGGGTTGTCTTTTACAATGGAAGCTAAGTGTTAAGCAGATGAGAAGTTTCATGAAAGAATATGTTGGAGAACAGGAAACAGAGTTTTGCCATCCAAAACCAAAATGATCCTCCTCTGCTGGTGCCATAGATCGTAAAGCTGATCATCTGCTCTCATCCAGAAAGCCCCATCCCACGCTGGGCTGCCTTTGCTGCTGGAGAGCACTAGGGTGGGACAAGCAGGTCTGGAGGAAATGTGACTCTGCTGCACGCCTTGAAAAGCTGTGCTGCTTTATCGCCTTTGTTCTCAGCATCTATTCAGGGTGTCTATGGGTGGGATGGAGGCTTGCATGGGAAGGAGGAAGACACTTTTTCCAGTGAACCCATCTGACCTTTCCTTCAATATCCAGAGCTTCTCATGCTGATCCTTCAATCTCCCTTCCTCAACTCTACATACACCTGACTAATAACAGCAGAGATACCATCTGGGGTTAGCTCATTACATGTTTATTACTCCTTTGTTTATTTCTTCATAAATATAAACTGTTGTTACCTGTGCAAGCCTGTGCATCCAGCCCAGTTCTGGTGAGCCTTAAAAGCCCCAAATTGAAAATAGCCTAAAGATGTGAGAAATCACAGCCAGCATCACCGCCAGTTAGCCAAGGTATGGAGAGAGAACCATTGCAACAAGCAACATGTAGGGTTGGGTTTATATTTAAGATTTCCTGGCTCAGAGGTACCGTGTTAGCTGGTTAGATGTGGTTATAAATGGAAGCACCTGCTGACATTAATCACAGTAATTTGGCAATGTGGCTACCAATGCAAAATTACAAAAGGGACAGGCACCTTGAAAACCTAAGTCCAGTTTATCGTTGGCCAGATCAATTATCAGCCAGAGAAAATAACCTTTCCTCTGTGTTCTGTGATGTCATACAAATAGGGATCTGAGGAAGAGAGGGCAGAAGGGGCCATGATTTTTTTATTTGATTGGATTTTTCATTTGGTTCAATGTAACTTTAAGAAATATTAATCTGCTCCTTCCTTTAGTTTCATCTGTACCACTGGCCAAGAGAAACGCACTAATTTATAAGTTGAAGCAAGCCTTGAGATAATGTCATCCACCATTCATCCAAATTTGTCACTAGCATCCCATTAAAGCCATAATTATTTTTTAATTAAAACGAAGGAAGCTGGCATGTGTGTGCCTACTTTATACATCTGTTATGGGTTAAAATAGCTTTTAAAAAATGTTTCTTTAGACCGCAGTCTTTTGTGGCCATGGCCTATGCCAAAGAAAACGCAAACTTGCTTATTTTCTCCATGGGGCGCAACACTGCCTATGTGTGCCTGAACAGATTCGACTGGCCGTGAAAAGAATTCTAAATAAAACACAAACATGGAATTTGGCAACACCACAGAAGCGAGCTTAAGACTAATTCCAGCATGCGGACGGCTCTCACACAGCAAGTCTGGCTCCACTATAAATGAAACCATGCTCTGTAAAATCGCCAGTAAAGTTTGAGTTAGGATTTAAAGAGACAGCACTCTTATTCCAAGGTTTAAGGGGGAAAAACACACACGTGCATGCACACACACATACCCCAGCTTATTAAGGAAATTCATGCTGGCTCAGTAAGTCTGTACATTACAAACTGTGTTTATTTTCAGCAGTCATTTCCATTTTAAAAAATGTGAAGATAAAAAAAAAAACATTAAAAAGAACAATTTCACTCTGGACTTATGTTTTAGAAAAAAAAAGGTGCTGTAATTATGACTGCAGGGACCACTGGCAGTGACAGCAGTGAATGAAGGACCTACCTGATTGAAAAGCTGAAATATTATATATAAAATAAGAAAGAAATATGCATGTCTAGGACAGAGCAGGGGAAGGGAAAGATGCAGATGGGCAGAAACTCCATGGCCAGAGTGGCCTGGGACAGAGCATCCTGTTCCCATCAGACAGCCAGCAAGCAGGATGGTGACTCACTGAGACTTGCTGGGAGGGAGCTATATGCAATACAGCTCCATGCTGCTGTGTAGATGGGGAAATCTAACCCTGGAGCAATGAAATCCCCTGGGAAATACCTCCCCAGCAGTGCCAGCCAGTCCCAGAGAGCAAAGATATCTGTGAAGAAAGAGTGAGGAGAAAGTGAAAAACAACTTTCACTCATCTTTACCTATTAAGGAGAATACAAATTAAAGAAATCTCCGTTTATAATCACAAGACACAGCCTGACAAACTTAGACAGAAAGGGCAAGGAGCAAATTATTTAAGTAGTGATGGTACTGTCTCCCACACTCTTGCTCTCCCTTATAGCTCTGGATGATACCAGGTCACTGAATTAAAATTATATCTCAAGTGCCCACCTCAAACCCTGACTGTTGGGTTTTTTCTCAAAAAGGGAAGAGCAGAAGTGAAGATTTGCTGGCTAGAGAGCTCTAAATATGGGAAGAGCTCAGACATTTATGAGTGTGCTCAGCTGCACTAATGAACGGTGACAGTGGTGGTAGAGGCAGGGGCAGCATGGATGCAGCTTTCACAGCTCTCTTCATGGAAAATGGGCAGGGAAAGTGTGAAGGAAATTGGGAAGGAGTTTACAACAATCTCATGGGATTGTTTTACAACTATTGTATATATCTATTGATAATGAAATGTTTGGCTTCAATAGACTATGGAGCTTTTAAGATTCTTCCTCAAATTTACAATGGAGGAATTAGCTCCATTTGAAGAGAAAATGATAAAAATAGAGAAAGAATGACTATCTTTTTTTTTAATAAGGCTTTACAGGAAGGTAAAGTTACTCACTAGTCTTGTCCTCACTATATGACCACAATGATCCTGTTCCCAGTTTAATCAACAGTTCGTATATTTTTATAAAAGATTTGGATTAATCAAGACATAAACACTCAGTTCTAATTTTCGGGCATACTTTACATTATAAGCCTATCTGTGCCATAATAAATTAACTTATTCTCTCCCTATTCAACCAAAAGAGATGAGAAAATAACCCAAAACTCTGTTAGAAGAGGCAAACTGAAAAAAAATAATTCCCCTGCAGGCAGAAGGCACTGGTGGCTAGGCTGAGGTCTTACAAGATTCCATGAATTTTTGGGTTTTACCCTGATCATCATGGACAGTTTTAAATTATACATATTTCCCATCAATATTCTGACTCTTGCTTAAATATCTGTACATCCTGGAATTCCACAGACCATGTTCACAGCTGGCAGAACAGTATAACACCACTGAAGTCAGAAAACACCTCACAGGAAGATGCTCAGCCAAGCATCCCCACGCAGCCCCTAACCCATCTCTCAGTGGACTGTTGGCATGGTACAGCATGCCCTGGGAGCACCATGTATGTCACGCAGCCGTGGAAGAGATGTAGGGACCAGGTTTAGATCCGTGTCTCACATGAAGTAATCTAGGTCAATACAGGACATGTAAGGAGACAGCCTGACACACAGGAAGGATGGGATGCTCCTCTCATATTGCCAGGGAATGTACTGAAAATAATACACTTACAGTTGGCTTCAAATAGCCAGGTGATCTTTAAACAAGAATAAAAGCTGCAGGTATGTGGTGCAAACCAGCTCTTCTCTAACCAGACATCCTTTACATGAATAACAAAGACAGCAATTTAGAAAGCACCATTTCATAGCATGATTCCAGCGACTGTGTCTCCCCATCTTCTTGCTTAGTGCCTGCATTAACCTCATTCCTGAAGTCCCAGGACCTCTGACTCATACAGCTGGATTCATAAAAAATGTAAGCCTTCGCTATGTGGGATTTTTTCCTGCTTCCTTCCAAGTGCATGTTTTAGTGTCTCGTTGAACCTGGCTTACCCAGCCTGTGCTATGGCAAGTTACATTAGCTGGAACAGGGATCCAGAGAAATGGTTTGATTTAGACAAAAACAAGAGGAAAGTAAAGATACCAAAGGCATGTACCATACTCTAGCCTACCAGATTTCTGTACATACTGCAAAAATGCCTGGAAAAAGCCTGTCCAAAAGAAGGCAAACAGCAGTACGTTACTAACAGTTGCTCAGCTGTTTACTGCTCATCAGAAAGAAGGACCCACATGCACAACACAGGAGCCCAGTGGGGCACACACAAGATGCATCAGCATGGCTTCTTTGACTCAAATCGCGTTCTGAACATAAAGCATCCTGTCTGAGCACAGAACCCTTCCTTTCATCTACTTTTATGAAGCACTCAGAAAACAAAGGAGCAGAGGTCCTCTGAATTAGACAGCTCTGGAGGGACGCATGGTAATTTTTTTGCAGTTCTCTGGCCTAAACCTGAGCCACTCCAGGAATTAATGATCCAATTCCTCTAAAACAAATGAAATAAAATTAAGTGATTTCACTACAAAATGTACAACACCTCATTGTTCCCTCCACCTTTCCCATTCTGGCTTGTGAACTAAAGAGCAGTTCTCATCACAACTACCTACGCCATACACCATAGCTTGCCCTACTTCCTTTGATACTGAGCATTATATTTGTGCATGAGAGATTTATCTCTGTTCTCACAAACTGAACAGGCCAATTCACTTCCTGGCTCAGGCACACAAACACATCCGCACGAATCTGACAGAAAGCGAGAAGAAAAGTGATGACAAAAAGCTACTGCTGAAGGGGCAGGAGGAAACTCCATCCTGAATATGCCAGGTGAGGCTGTACAAGTGAACTGTTTAGCATATGTTATGTACAAATGAATGGCAATTCGCTGAGAGAAAGAAAGAATAATTGCAAACATTTATGCCTTGTGCATGTGTATTAAAAAAAATAAATCAGCTCTTAGGAAGCTGGTGCATTGCCCAACCAAAAGGCAAGGCACCTGACAAGCACTACCCCTAATTTTGTCGCTTTTTAGGTGATTGCTTCCTTCCTTCTCTTCCTGCAGTTAATTTCTTCTCTTTTTAGGAAGTGTTCACCAAGAGGCATTCAACTCTCTGAAAATGGATGGGAAAACAGTGGCAGCAGGGAAGAGGCTGGTCCCATCCTGCAAACCACCCCTGGTGGTTACACTGCTGCAGAAACATGAAAGCCATCCTGTCCCTTTGCTGAGCACGAATACACACCACGCTACAACTTCAAAAAGAGGTCTGCTCCTCCTTCAGTCAACCAAGGTGTTTCTGGACATAATGGCTGCTGAGAGTCATGGTGGTGCCCAAACCTTGCCTACCGTGCCTAATTAAAGCAGTCTTCACTTATGCTGGTGTCTTGTGGCAAGTCCTGCACAAACACCATGAAAAAGGAAGACTCTAATTTGTTTGTGTCTTCTGTCAGAGCAGCACAAACCATGTCATCAGTGGTGCCTCTTTGTAACCAAGCTACTCTCTCCCTTCCAATGTTTAGTGAATCAAGGGGAAAAAATAGGGGTTATTACTAATGGGAACAACAAGGCATAACAAGGCACAAGAAAGAAGCTCTGCAATAAAAAAAACCAAACTGTTCAATGAGATAGAACAGAAATGTCCTTCCCTTGCTTTCCCATAAGCTCCCCTTTTGCCTCATCTCCCACCTGAAACCACCAAAGCCTGTTTGTGCTTTAACAAATATGGATCTGTGGCTGTGTTCTCCCCTGGTCCTTACCTATGCTCTGAAGTCACCTACTCCTAATCCAGTCATCGCTCAGCAAACTCCAAAAGGACATAAATTCATTCATTCCAATAAGCAAATTATAAAATCACCTTCATCCATCTTGTTCCTATATTTTTAAATTTGATTGTGGCCAGAGAATTGCTGGCTGGGAATTACCCTTCCCCCACTCTCACATACACCCTTTAAAAATGCAAAATGTAGCCCTCTATTTCAATATTTCTGATGTCAGTGACCGGTGTCGGCTCTCCCCATACAGTAACTGCTTTAAAGCGCTGCATACAGCACTGCATTAAAAATTAATTACACATGCTATTTTATTGATAGTGCATAATGTAATGAGCACCAGCTGTGCTAAACATCCAAACTCCTTTTTAAGACAGCCATAAAAAAAGAAAGAAACTGCACTTCCAAATGCTTCTCCTGTCAGAGGAGAAAAACAGCAACATCTTGGATGGATTTGAAACAGGATTCTTTGATTTAGCTCTCCATTTGGAGCTTTTGAAGAGTTCAGACTCTCGGGCTCAGTGTAGTGGTATGCGATCGAGTTAACTCTGTCAATGTTGGAACCATTGTCCTTACTGCAGGCAACGTTGCCTTGAACCTTTTTGTCCCAAGACTACCAGATTCAGTTCCACCCATTAATATTGCAATTAAGGGCTTTTCTTTTTTCCTAGGATGTCTGGAAATGGCAAGCATCCGCTTTAAAGCACCTTTAAATATCACTATTGCTCCTGCTGGTTCTTAACTTGACATAATTAGGACTTACAAAGTTATAGTGATCAGCCATCTGTCTAGAACAAAGCCACAGCCATGCTCATATTGCCAGTGACCCTGCCCCATGCAGCACCCTCATTCTAGTCACCTCTTTGCAATCTTAAGGTCTCTTTGCTGCCTCTTGACAAACACAATATTCAGTCAAAAAAATCAGTCTGTGTTAGATCCACCTATTTTGAGTTTGGATCTGATTTTAATATCTAGTGAGACAGGGAGCTGCATAGACAGCAGGTCACATATGATTTTAATACTTGGATAGATGTATGAACACACAGATTGATAGATAGGTGTAAAGATGGATGTTTGCACTCAGACTGATGCATTAGTCTTTTTAGTGTATACATCTCTCACACATCCCTGCACTCTGTAAGCACTGTCCACAAAGCCAATTCTACCGTAGCACGCATTAAATATTTCACTAAAATAAATAAATACACGTAACCATTACTAATAGGGACATCTTTCCTGAATGTTAGCCAGTATTTTATGCAAACCTCTTCTTCATGCAGCAAAATGAAAAGATACATTTACAAAGGGTCTCAGGGAAACTATAGACCTTTGTTTTGTCCTCCGACACTCATACGAAATTCCTCTTTCTCCTCTCAAAGAAGCACCCAGTGCTGAAGAGAAATCAAGTTTTATTGTACCATTTGTTGGGGGTTTTTTTGAGACTCCATTCAGCAAAAAATGAACAGCAGAGTATCTGCCATTGTCCTGGGACATGACGAGTTCGAAGGTTTTTGCTGGATGAGTTTGCATTCTCTGCTCTGATTACTGTTTTGTTTTCCATTGATCCTCCTATGTTAATAAAACCCAGTCTGGAGTGAACAAAAGCTTGTTTCTTGTTCAAGTAAGAAATGTGCCGAGTGCATACCATATCATTAACATAGAAGTTTTTGAAATAATACTTCTTTCTAGACAGACTGTATTAATTGCATCAAGCTTTTTACAGCAGGGTGGTCTAATCTAGCTCTTCTCATTGGCTGACTCCAGTTATAAAACCAACATAAAATGAATACGATGATATAATAGATGGAGGAAAAAGTATTCTTTTAAAACCTATGATTTACTTACAGGGACTGCTTTTATCTTTACTGTCACCTTAACCTCTGCCAAGAAAACACCAGACTTGTTAAATGAAGCAGTAAGTAGAATTTCAGTAGCCAAGTAAATTGATATTAACTTTACAAGATGACTGTGTTTTTCAGAATGTCCTAATGACTAACACAGCTGATTCCTTGAATTAGCAGGAGCTTGTTCCTCTCTTCTGAGATATGGCGCCATGCCTTCCTCTGTTTTAGACCTTAAATTTCACAGCCCTGTCCATTAATCACTGCTGTCCATGCCCACTTGCTGTTTTTATACATGCAACTAAGTATCGTAATTGCTTTCCACCTCCTTCCATCAGCCTACATGTGGGAAGGAAGCAGTTTCACTGGTTAGATGAATATATGTGTACTGGACAGATTTCATTATCTTTACAGGGGTATATAAAACCCTCACTCATAGGCCCGGGTCCAAAGAATTTGGATCAGGTATATATCTGAATGCAGGCACAGGGGATAAATTATTCTCTGTGCCATTACAATCCCCTTTGTCTTAGGCTGATTACGATCCTCTTCCTGGGGCTTTTGCACCATAGTATCTTCAAGGCAGGGACTTTTTTCTTTGGAGAGCACACTGTAAACTGCCATGCACTTCTGCGCTGAGACTTTCAATGCTCATTTCTCGTTAACTTTAATGGGAAATGGGCATCCAAATCTCTTAGGCAGCTTTGACAATTTAAGCCTTAATGTACAATATTAATAAATCAGCATCGTAAAAAGAGCCTTATGAAGATGTATTGTGAAAAAATAGCCCCACAAAAAGCATTGCAGTGTATGTGTGCATGCACACAGTCATATACTTTTCTTTACATAATTATGTCTCTCAACAATCATTTGCATGTCTCTGTTATGCAAAAAAAAAACTGTGTGTGTTTTACAGTTACTCTGAGCAGTTGCAATTCATTGAAATGAAATAAAAAGCAGGCTCAAAAAAAGCACCCGAATCTGGCAAGGGGTAAAGCACAATGAATGCTTTGCCCATTTATATTTTAGATCCAAGCTACACAACCCTGTGAATTTCATTACTCTATTCCAACTTCTAATTAAATAGGCACTAAAAACATTTGAACAGGAGAACCCAATTCAACTAACAAAAGCTTCTGGGGTAAAAAATATAAATAAATAAATAGACTGAGAGAGATTGAACCAGTGGTAGAGAATTTTTTTTAAATCACATGAAAAAACACAGACCTTTACATGCAAATTCCTCATCCTCGGGTGTCCTGAACACAAAGAATTGAACAAAGACAGAGGGGACCATGATCAGCACCGGCTGAGCAACAGAGTGGACATCCAAGCAGACCTCCCAGCATCATTTGCTGTGATTGAAACTATCAGCAGCACGTTTTCTAAAGATCGCTAACAGCTCTGGATGAGGCAGCACGACTTCCTCTGTGCATGACTGAACACTACTCAGCATCCCAGACAATCACTCTTATCTAAGTCAGAGATTTCCAAACGCAGTTTTTCACATATATGTACCCCAAATCCCACCGGCAGCCAGACGTTTGGATTCTCCAGCACAAACTGCTGAGGGACTCTTGAGGGCCTGGTTTGTGAGTGCCCAGCAAAGATTTTGGAGTACCTGCAACTTCAAGCCATCAGAGTTGCAGTCTGCTTGAGAACTGCATGGAAAATCTCCACGTTCTGAATTAAATAAATGCTGAAAACCAGGAAAGGTAAGAAATTATGAAGGATGAGGGGAGGCGGGAGCTGCTGATGGCTTTTGTTCAAAGAAGTAACCAATTCCTCAGAAGCAAGAACAGGGCTGACAGAATAAAAGGCTAATCAAGTCAGAGAGACAAGCTGATCTCTAAAGCTGGAGCAAGTGACTGTTGTAAATGTCTATATTAAAAAAGAGGGCACAATGCAGGGATTGTCACTAAATTATTAATCAACACAAAGAACTCACTTTTCTTTCACTTCCACAAAACATTTTGGGGGACAGAAAGATCCCATAACCCTTGCTGTGGGGTTTAAGCCATGCCTAGGCTCACATACAGTGAATACTATGGGAGCTAAGAAAGGGTTAAATAGACATAATATCCTTTTTCAAGGGAAGAAAATGTTTCTTTCAAGCAGACCTTGACTAACTACTGTCATAAACATGTAGCATGCACTTTGATAAAACCTATTCTCTAAGTGTTGCAGACTGCAGCAGTAATTACAGGAAGCCATGATAACAGGTCTCTCTCTCCACAGACCTGGCATCGCTCTCCCAGCAAACAGGCAATTCTGAAAACTCACAGCACAGAATTCCAAAGTGAGAACTCCAAGTACGCAAAGTACAAAAGCCTCACCTTCCCCACATTCTTTAATAAGTTTTTCCTTCCTTCCTCTTCTATTTTTTTGTTGTACTTGCTTCCATTCCCACTAGCTGCTGGCATCAGAATCAAGAGGGAACCAGGGCATCCAGTTCAGTGTTACAACTACCTGCCTCCCGAAGGCACGTGTGTGCATACTACACCACTGAAGACAGAGGACAGCAAAACATGAGACAAGTTCCAGTTTGGTTTACTAGTTCCTGGGAGGAGAGAAGGCAGGACATAGGGAAGCTTTCTGACTTTCTGATCCAATGCTCACCATTTGCAAAAGCCTGTCTGGACACCCATCTCAGGCCAGTTGGTCAATCTGCCAAGGCTGATGAAGCAGAGTTTGATCCCCTGCCACACTGCACACAGCAGCTTGAATAGAAAATTTAACCAGATCCCTAATTTGCTGACACCACTCACCACACAGCACATTGCTACAAGCCCGGAGCCTGTGCCCCAGTGCAAGTGGATGAGTGCAGGCTGAGCATCTTCCAGGCAGCATGGGAGCCTTCTCTGTGTGCCCTGAGCTTCAGCCAGGATCCACACAGCACCCTGCAGAGTGCTCTTAGCCTCCTCCTGAGAATATTTTATCTTTCAAGACCCAGGGTTTCCAAGATACAAATTCAAATTTCTTGCAAAACTTTGTATCTCACTTTATTACATCAATGAGAGATGTACAGGAACATTCTCATGAGATACAGCATATTGTAGCCAGGTGGTACCACTGCTTGTGGAAGGAAAAAGCTAGCACAACAAAGTTTTGCGAGCTTCAGAGGGAAAATGAGGAGCCATTTCCCAAAGACTTTACTCCTGACAGTCATTGCTGTCTCTCTAAATCCTTTGGTCCTCACACTTTACTTATCCAGCATCATTTAGGGAACTCCCTATTAAAACTACATGCACATTATCATGAATGAGAGCTGTGGGGTTTGGCCCACCACAGTGAGAGTCCATAAACATTTGTGGATTTTGCCACATCTGTATTTTCTTTTAAACCCTCCCCATTTTCACCTCGCCAGCCCACAGTTCAGTATAGACCAAGTCTTGCAACTGAGCCATACTGAGAAACACCCACTGATTTCAAAGAGATCACTGGGTCTGAAATGATGAGGTCTGGTGACAATATGTCCGTGTTCTCTTTGGCTAGCTTGGTGTGCCTTCATTTTCACATCACTTTCCCCTCCTTGTGGTGACAAAAGTCAGGCATCCAAAAGGAATAAAGGAAAAGAAAAGCTGATGGGGTAGAGGCCAGGGATGCATGATGAGTTACCAAGGAGCATTTTCTCAAAGCAAGGGAGAAAACAGCATGGAGCACATGTATCCTGCTTGCACATGGATGCAGAGGAGAGCCTTTAATATGAATGATTGAGGAAGAAGGGCAAAAAGGAAGGAAATAAAAATACCTCAGATGTTAAATGTTATCCAATTAAGCTTAAAATAAACAGCCTAGAGAGATGAAATCTTGATACTGGGGTATCACAATCTGTGAGGAGTCTCAGACATTTGTTCACAACATGGCACAAATGGCCCTGCAGTGGCCACAGGTGACAACTGAGGGTGGGCAGGCAGGAGGGGAGGGATGGGGAAATGGAGGGAGTCACATGCCCTTTCCCACTCCCCGTCCTCTTCCAGGGTGGAGATGGAAGGAGGAAGGGAAATGGGGGGGTTTAGGGCATTTTCTCTGCCTTCCCCATGTGACCCAGCAAAGGCAGCTCTCCCACAGCAAAGACATCACTTGGCAGCACTACTGACCTTCAGATAGCAACAAAAAAAAAAGTATTTCTATTACCTGACAACTGACAATGACATCCAAATGTGCCTGACGTCTCAGTCTGAATCTCAGTCTGAGTCCCGCCAACTGAGACTGCACGTGCACCACAGCAGGGCAGGCTAAGGCAGGGCGGGAGGGAGGCCAGTGCGCGGAGAGGTGACGTGATCACGGATGTGTGAGGGTGGGAGGAGGCAGCTATGGGAGCCCCCGGCAGGTTTGCAGGCCTGGACGGCCCTGGAGAAAAAACAATAGAAAAAACTGTCAGTCGGATCTAAGTTTGAAGGGACAGAGGAGGCATCAAACAAGCGACGTGGGGGCTGGCTGCCTAACGCACAACACGCTTGGTCTGAACCCCTCTCCGCATCCGGCTGAGGCTGGCGGGCTCTCGCTGGGTAGGGGAAGAATAAGAAGAGACCTGGAGGACCCGTGAACCCAGGCTGGGGGCCTGTGTGGGCATGGAGCGAGGTGAAGGTGAGAGATGGCCAGCCCTGGCACAGAGCAGAGCGGAGGCGGTGGATGTCGCCACCAGCACTTGCTCAGGGACCAAATCAAAAGGAGGATAATTGTTTTATGGCTGTGTTAATGCACTGAGCCGACACAAAACTGGGCAGGCTTTCTGCCGAGCCACTTCTGAAGAGGGCTCCGCACACCAGCCCGGACAAAGTGCGGTGACTCAGAGCTCAAATGGCTTCAGTGAGGTGCCAGAAGCCGAGCTCCCACAAGGAAGCCTTGGCGGCCATGCGCTGCCTTCCCGCTTGAGCTGCGGCCAGTTGTGCATTTTGCGTGCCCCGATTATGCAGGCTGATTCCCTACTGAGCCTGCGAGGAAGGGAACAACCTTTTTCCTGGTAGCTAAAAGATGATATTGTAACCTCCAACCGTATTATTTATTTTTAACCCCTCTAGGAATCACCTGCCATTTAAAAGCTGTATTTAAGAGTTTTCTCCTGCTCCACTGGAAATGCTTGCTCCTCCTGGCACTAGTCCAAACTGAACTCTGTGGCTTTGAAAAACTAAGATACAAGTCTTAAATATCAACATACACCTGCACAAATACAGACACATACACACATAGAATCATGTAGGAGTCACGTTTTTGGCGGGCACAAATTAGCAGAGTTTAAAGGGAAGCTGAGTGAACAGTACCACTTTCCATCCATTGGGAATCCCAATCCCTCCATTTGAAACTATGCCTGCCACTTAGTTATTAACTAAAGCGTAGCTGCTAATCAAGGCCAGTTTCTAAACGAAGATATGTGATGGAGTAGTCGCCATTAAAAAGCTGGCATTTGCCAACAGTTACCACACAGTGGTAGATCAGAAACCACAGTTTCCCCAGTATCTAGATCAGGAAATATGTGTGCTAATTGTGGGGTACCTTCTGGCAAATGCTTTCTTTCTAAAAAAATGGTGGCATCTCTGGCTGTGCATGAGTGTGCACCTTGCAGATAGAGGCAAACGACATAGCAGCAAGAAGAAATATCTATCTGTGTTCCCTCCAACCCTAGAAAAAACAACATTTCCTAAAGGAACCTACACTGTGGCAGCAAAGAAGAATATTTATCCATGCTCTGTCTGACCCTAAACATGCAACATTTTCCAAGGGAGTCTCTCCACCTTGACAGTCCCTATTTGGAAACCAGGCCTGCATGTTGATCTGACAGCTACACATGTGAGGAAAATGGGGATACTTCATCCTTGGCACAGCATCCAGCGCTCCAGTCTGCAAGGACTGCATTTGATTTTGGCGTTTATCTTAAATGGCTAAGAGACCACCAGTGCAAAACATTTGTGTGAAGCTTTTGCCAAAACCACAAGTGAAGAGTCTAAATTCCCTGTGTAAATACTTGAGCTTCAAGCATCAAGGATAAAATCTGTGCTCTTTTGTGAGAACTGGTTTTAAACAGAAGCCATCTCTGTGGCTTGTGGGACAAGGAAGGACTTATTTTTATATTGGGAGCTCTATTGTTTGACTTTTGTAACTCTTTGATCTCTCTGGAAGTACTATACAAGCAGGTAATGATAACTGCTATACAGATCATACCTACATTGCATTTTTGGCAAGACAGTGCACTATGCATGTGGAAACTGATGTTGGACATGGATTTCTGTGTGTAGGCACCACTCTACTGCCACTGTAACAGATATGAATAAGTTTGCTTTTTTCATGGAATAAGCAAAGTATAATACAGATTCCCTCCAATGACTTAATGATTGTATCTTATATTCCTAATATAATAAAAATACCTAAACTGTGTTGAGCTGCCTGGGCATTTGTCCTTGCTTGGAAAGTCATGAGCTTGTAATGGGGATTTAGAGTAGAACCACAGGGCAGCTACATCTCAAGTTACACTGAGATGTGTCTATGGTCCCACCATGACTAAGGGCACAGGTCTTGCAGTCACTTGGCCCTCCATACATCATGATGCCTTACTATGGGTTTTGAAGGAGGTAATCACAGAGAGAAACTATGAAGCCCACCAAATGCACCATCCAACTCCACTGCATGGGGTTTTAATGTGGAGGTCCGTGGGCCCTGGCACACAACACTACCTGAGAATAACAGCCTCCTCTCTAGCCCTGGTGTGTCCCATATGTCTACTGGCAATGAATTTAATGGAATCTGCACAGCCCTGAGCTGTGCGAGAAGATGCAAAAAGCTCTCACCATGTGGGTACAGGGAGGCCCTCCCGGATCTTACTCAGCACATCTCTGGTGTGGAAAGGGAATAAAGGTCTCAAATAGGAGGTTTCTCACCATCTGGTCAAAGAGATCCTGTAAGAGCCTCCCAACAGAGGTACTGGGGGCAAAATAGCAATCTGTTTTAACAAGGTACCTAACAATTTTACAGGACTGTGTGAACCAGATGCCAGTGAATGGATGGAACTGAACCTGTCACTCAGAAAGTCTTTTTCTTGTCCTCAGTCTGGAGAAGAGAGGCTCTGGGGTAACCTTATAGCAGCTTTCCAATACCTGAAGGGGGCTGACAAGGGAGCCAGTAAGGGACTTTTTACAAGATATGTAATGATAGGACAAGGGACAATGGCATTAAACTGACAGAGATAGGTGTAGATTAGGTTTTAGAAAGAAATTCTTTACTGTGAGGGTGGTGAGAGACTGGAACAAGTTGCCCAGAGAAGCTGTGCTCAAGACCAGGTTGAATGGGTCTTTTAGGTGTCCCTGACCGTGGCAGGGGGGTCTGTTCCAACACAAACCATTGTGTGATTCTATGATTTGATGTATATGTGAGGAAATCTAAAAATTGTTAACCTAGCATCACAAAAGAAAGTATTGGTAGGGGAGAAGAAGAGTGGACCTAGAGAGACTCTGGCAGATGATCAGGGATTACCACCACCAGTCCCGAGTCCAGCACTAAGAGATAAATATGCAGCTGCCAGACCAGGAGACTTGAGTCTGCCCCTACAAGCGAAGACAAATCAGGTGATTCCTCCTCCTCTTTACTACCACTTCAAGGTTTACTTCTTTGTTACTAATCAGGACAGTCCTACAGAATCAGATCAAGTGGAAAATCATGAAGAAGGAAATCATATCCAGTGGCCTCAAGAAAAGGCAGAGAGAAAAGGAGGGGTCCACCATTAAGTACATGATACCTCTTCATAGCTATAGAAAAAATAACAGCTGTGTTCAAAAATACTCAACTTGTATTTGCTAGGAACATATTCCCATTTTATCTCTTCAGCTCCTCTCTCTGGGATCTTATGTGCGATTTTTATCCCATAAAGGATCTATTTAAACCTGAAAATGAACATGGAGGCTCTTCAACTTAGCTGTTAAAAGTGACAAAAAACAAAATGAACAAATATAAAAAGATAGAGGTAGATAGAGAGATAGACAGGATCTTAAGGTGGTGCTGGGAGTTTTTTGCTCAGCGCACACAGCAACAGGCACAGGAGTGGAGCTGATCTCTGGAATTCTACATCTGATCGACCACATCACATTGCACAGAGGTTTCAAAGAGGAAACACACCTGCGAGCCCCTGACTGCCACAAAGGGCACAGACACAATCAGCACTAAAGGGAAAGCAAACCACAAGAACTGCAGTGCAATCTTAAGAGGCAAATATCCCATCTGGATGGGGAGAGCAGGTGAACATGCAGCACTGTGTCCCTTGGACATCCCTGACACGATGTGTGAGGCTCGATTTTCCTCTTGGGTCAGCACTGGGAAATCACTCACCTGCACTGCAGATCTCAATTATATATTCTGCATTCATTCTGCACGGATGCGAAGAGGAGTTTTGCACGTAGCATGAGAGTGAAACACACACAGGGACTGTCACCATGTAAATAAAACATCTGCATTGCTGATGGTAAAGGAAGATTTTGCTCTTGTACTTTAAACAGGCTCAGCATATCCTCAAAGCCTGTACATGGCAGTAGCTCACAGGTAATGTTGACTCCCATGCACCACTAAGAGTAATTCTTTTTCTCTCTGCTATTTTTAAACTCACAAAGAAGAAAATGAGGTAAATTGGACATGACCCCAGATGGAAAATGAACACAAAAGCCTAGATGAACCTGACAAAAGCCACAATCAAGGCATAAATTGCATCCTTTTGTTGCCCCTCTCCCAGAGCCTAGGCATGACTGGCCATATGATATGGTGTATGTAAAACACCACGCTCCTCTGGCACATCTGCAGAAAAGTCTCCGAGCAAAACACAAAGATGGAGCCAAAGTAGCATTCACACTGTCCCACCTCAGCATGGCTTAGACCAGGGGAAGCAACCTTAAATTAAGAGACCTGGTTTTACATCTGATGTCACATGTAACTGCAGCCACACGTAGCTGGCATGTCCCAGGGGTGTCGTGTGCTTGGCTGGGTGGGTCCCTGGGTGTGTATCTATGTACAGGCAGACTGGCAGGTGCACAGGCAGACGTGTGAGCCGCTTAACAGGGCACGAACCAAGTTTTTCTGTGTGTTTCTCTGTGCCTGTCTGGTGACAGAAAGTCCAATCAATAGCTGGTTAGAGAATAAAGCTCAGCTCCACTATTAAAAAACTTTCTTTCAATAAAAAGAAAAAGCATCTGTTCAAACAGTGTACAGCTACAAATTTGGAGAGCAGGTTAAAGCCTCATCCCTGACCTGTGCCCATCATGTTCAGGCAAAATACTGCAGATGTTCTGAGATGGGTTTTACATGAACCATTGCAGCAGGTTTGAGCAGACATTTCCAAAAGATAGACAAATGTATCCACTAATCTCTCCAACAGATTTTTTTCCAAGCTTTGTCTGAAATAAGTTGTCTTATCAGTATCACACCCTTTCCTGTGGACTGTTCCCACCTGATAGCACTGTCTTTCTGCCATGTCTCTTTATGCAGACACCAACAGGGTTGGGGAAGCAAACGCACCCAAGCACACACGCGTACACACACAGAGACACACATGCACAAACACCTCCAACAGCAGCCAGCAGAGCACTGCCCACACACCCTGCGAGGGGCAGATACACACAGCATCCCCCAGGAAAGGCAGAACGACTCCATGGTGAGGGCAGACACACTACTGTACACACACCCAGAGTCCAGCACTCGGCCAGACACACCTGCACACCAGCCTTCACCTCTCCCCCCAGCACAGTGGTTTGGGAGCAGTTTCCCCACACTGATTATGATGCTTAGACTAAAACTTCGCTCAAGCTGGAAATGCAAAAGTAGCACCGGGGAGAGAAGAAGGAGGGCAAGAAGAGATTTCTTGTTGTATTTTGCTCAGAGATTTTTTCATTTTGGCAGACAAGGATTCCCTTTGAATTGATACATTTCTTTCTCCCAAGAATTTCGAATGATAATGCATAAATGAGTCATAGATCAAGAACAGCGACGTGGTGAGCAAGGAGGAGAAAGAGTGTGAGTGAGGGGCACTGGCACAGAAATTTGACAGTACCCCAACTCCCCCCCTTCCTCCCCCCATGCCAAGACATTAATTCTCACAAGTCGGAGAAAATTACTATGCATGAATGCAAAAAGCATGATCAGGAGTAATTAACATGGCTTCATATGCAAATTTTATTAATGCAGAAGTACAAAGTCATTATGCAAATGAAACTTACGTCAACTCTCTTGACAAATATTCATCTCTAAAGCTCAAGTTTCTCCCTTCTAATTTTTTTTTAATTTTTGGTGTAAAACCAAAAAAAAAAAAAAGTGATGAGGACTGCTTGACAAGTTTGCAAAGTTGTTTTTCAACCGGAGAAATTTATTCTTGCATTGTTGATATTTTTTTGTTGTTGTTGTTGTTGGCAGGTACACGACAGCTCATGGAGGAGAGCGGGAGGATGGGGGACGCGGGCTACCAGCAGCAGGCAGCCAATCAAAACGCCAGCGGCTGTAATGAGCGCGATTGATGACTGTTTGGCTTTACTGCAGGGTAATGAACTAGAATCCAGTCTGAGGAGGGAAAAAATATGAATATTCATGAAGCTGTGCTCCTGCCTTTGATGATTAAAGAAATTTTTAATATTCAAATAAGCGCTTGCCAAGTGATTAACAAAGAACAAGCACGCAGGAATATGGAAATGGAGCTGTGGAAGATTTGGGAGTCACAGTCTGTGCAGAAAAGACAGCACAAATTTCATAAACAAGATAGGCAGATAACCTAATTCAAATCTGAGCAAATAAAGGGGGAAAAAAATCACCTTCTTTTTCATCAGTTTGGATATTGTATCAGTCATTTTGTTTTAGAGTGCAAAGGAGAATAAAATCAACCGATGCAAAAAGACGGGGGGAAATATCCAAACCATGAGAAACCAAACCCAGCAATTACAAAGTAAGAATCCTGGGTGAGAAACCGATAGGAAAATGACGGCTAAGTCCACCGTCTGCTGTGGGCTATTGCTTTTCAAAAGCAGGAGCCTGCCTGATGCTGAGAGCCTACTGGCTACTGAGAATCGCCAACTTGTTGTATACAACAGGCAGGAGTCGTAAGTATCCTGAAATAACCAAGACCAGTCCCTGCTGCTAAATCCCTTTCCTTGGATAAAGGGCACACTGCAGGGCTTGACTGCTGTCTGGGAGAGGAGGGAGTGCAACAGAAAGAAGAAATATTATTGCCAGGGAAAAGAAAGCAAGAAAAAAACTGAAAAGGAGGGTGCAAGGAGGTCTCAGCTGCCCACCCTGGTAATCAGTTGGTAAAAAATGTGTTTTCCATGTCTGAGCCAGAAAGGTCCTCCACTCCCCACAGATTTCTGAACAAGGATACAAAAATTCAGTCGCATTATAAAATGTCTGGTAAGTTCGGGCTCTCACAGTTTAATAGCTTCACTAAGGATTCACACTGAAGCACATAGTAACAATATTAGCTGCTAAAATGACTTTGCAGTTAAAATACATCTAATTAGCAGACAGCTAATTTTTTTTGTGTCTTTCTTTGAAAAACAGTTAACTTCAGGGCTACATTATACCATAATGAAATGTAGTTGAGGTCTTTCTGTTACTCAAAAGCCAGAGCAAGGATATCTTCAAACTCTTAGGGCACTGGAAAATCAACTCACCTTTTTGTTATTAGATCCTGGGGTTTCACAGGCCTGTTTGCCTTTTCTGCAGACCTTTAAAAACTCTGGTTAATTATTTCTTATTTTAAAATCTAAAGAAAGCATAGGCTAGGTACCATTTAATAATTAACTGGTGTCTTCAGAACGTAAAATTTCAACTATACTTAAAACAAAAATGATAACAGTAACACCATGAGGAAAATGCTAAAAAATGCAAAAAATGGCCATGATCAGAACATTCAAAGTTGTCATGAAAACACATTATGTAGCTAATGAGATATTTCCCCCTATATCTGCTCCATTTTTGGAGATACGAAAATACTCACTATTGATGTAGCACAGGAAAGAACAGAGGGGAAAGGAAAGGAAGGAGAGGGAAAAAAAAAAGAAATGCCTAAATGTAAGTAAAGATAAGGTTAAACACCATGCCGGGGTATTGCTGGGAGTCTTTGCTCTGAATAATGCCAAGACCTTTCGAAGATGTCTGTTGTCTCTGGGCGCGTGTGGGCGGGTGAAGTGTGATATTACATAACACACACGCGGCACTGGCTGTGCACAACCGTACTGATTAAAACGCTTGACTGTGAAACTCAGATCTCCATTTCCTGGGCTGTTTGCAGCTCGTGTCAGACCCTTGAACACCGTAAATGTTATCCTTTGTCTACAAGATTCCTTGGCTTTATTTTAATCAGAGCATTTTCTTTTTTAATGACAGAGGAGCAACTACCAGCTCCTACAGTTGGTTGCTTTGAAGCCCTTCTTAAATGGCCGTTGAATTCTACCACACAAATGTGAATACTTCAAATTTATGCCATATTTTCATTCCTTCTTTAAAAGTACCCCATTTACATATTTCTGGAGAATAATGATACTTTTGCAGGGCAGGTGAACACACATTTCTGCACATGGAGTCAATGGGGAAAAGCATTAAGAGTCCATATTGTAAAAATCAGCCCCTAAATTTGAGTGGCTTGAATTGAGCATGCAGCTGTGGTTGCCTGTCAGTAGTTAGATGCTGTAATAATAATAACAACAACAATAATAACAATAATAATAATAATCTTTTCATTTCTCTAGTGCCTTCCACGCAAAGATCTGGAAGTACTTTACAAAGATAAATAAACTGAGTTTGGAACACGCCGTGTGGTTAATAAATATCCCAATATATCTAAAGAGCATGCAATTCCTTTCACTGTGTAAAAATTCACATTATGTCATCCACATATTTGTGTATGACATTTTGGAGGCTTGGACACCAAGGACAAGCTGTGGAGAATTTTACTTACCTTGAGACCATGTGAATTCACAGGAGTAGCCCACACTATGCCTGCAGGACTGTTTTTGCAGTGCCAAAACCCCTCTTTTATAAAACAGTGGTGTAGATTGTCACTGGCCCCACTCAGGGGCCAGGGTGGGTGGTCCCCAGGGGTATCCAGGTGCCACATGGTAGCACTGGCAGCATCCCTATGAGCCAGGTCTCCACAGGGGCTCCTGCAGGACCACCTGTACCTCCCTCCCACCTGATGTTCATCTAAACTTGCTCTTCACCCCTTGTCTGTGCTATGAAAAGAGAAAAACTGAAACATCTTGGCTCACCCCAATTAAACAGACAAGAAAAAGGACTCTCGCCTACCCCAAGGCTGCATTCATCACATCCTCCTGCTGCGCCCTCTGCCCACCCCACCAGCACAAGCCTTTGTCCCAGGAGGACCGTATCCCTTTGCTATGAGAGCAACTGGGGGCAAGAGCAAGGGAAAACAGGGCAGGATTTGGCCTGAAAACTTCATAAGGCATGAGTATATATGACATATCAACAGATGTGCTAAAAATCTAACACAGGATACCAGGGAGTTTCCTCATCTCGGGAGGGTGGTCTTGCAGGCCACTGGGCTGGAAAGGGGGCTGGGGTGCACACCCCAGGGCATGAGCCACGCAGGCTATGGCACATTCTCTCCTGGACCTCAGCTTTCCCCTTCCCACTGACTGCCTGTCTGGTCTGTTCAGCCCTAACACGCTCTCAAGCAGAGCCCAGCTCTCACTCTGGCGATGCAGAGTGTCTAACACAAGGGTGGCCTGATCTGAGCAGCAACGTCCAGAAGCTACCACAATAAATTAACTAATAATAATAATAATAATCATCATCATCATCCTGACTTGTGGAGGGTTTTTTTGTTTGGGTTTTTTTTTTCCAAAAGGCATAAAGGGTAGATAATAAACAGTTCATCAATTTTCCCAAGTTTGTTCTCCAACTCTTGTAATTAAGTCCTGGGGAGTTTCAATGGTTCTAAAAATCCTTGTGGGAACTAGAAATTTTAGTCCTGATTATATCATTAATATTTCTATCTACCAGCAAATATTTCTGATGTAATTGAAACATATAACTACCCCAGCAGACAACTGTAGCAATTTAACAGGCCCTCAAATTAATAAAGGAACTCAGTGGATGGAAAGAGCTGCTTGTATGCAGCTAGAGCAAGAAATGCCACTACAAATAACCAGAGGGCTTGACCACAAGAGGATGGTCAAAAGGTTAAAAAGAAGGAACTGAAGCAGCTAGGGCAGAGCCACAGATAAGCAGGAGTCATTAACACCAGTGGACTTCTCTGCCTTGGCCATTCAGAAGAGTCCCACTCACACACTGGCAGATGCTGCATTGCAAACATGTATCCTCAGGCTGAATATGGCCTCTGGAAAACAGAACAGCAGGATTTGCTGCTCGGGTAAGTATCTCTGCCTCACTCTGAAGTCTGCCTTCTACTAATAGTTTTAAATTTTGTCCCTATCTCTCACAATAAAAAATAATAAAAATTAAAAAAAAACTTGATGGAATTAGGCAAAATGAGGCTTTAGCAGCTCTTCAGCTGTTTGGCAGCAAAAACGATTCCTGGAATGGGAGGGAACTTGAGGAAAAAGAAGCAGATGAAGTCACTCTGCCCCTCTGTGCCTCAGTCTCCCCATCTGTGAAAATCGGCTAATGACATCCACCTGATTTAGTTAAATGTCCTGGAAACTAAAAAGACTCTGTAACAGCAATATATTAAGTAGCAGCACTGTTAACTGCTTCACTGCTGGAAATGCGAAGGAGAACCATCAGGTGATGCTGTGTCCCTGCACAGCACAGATGGATAAACTTAATATACAGAAACAATTAGCTTTGGGAGAGAATCACAGCTTCTGGTTTTTTGGCTCACCCCTTGCCAAAAGCAATGTAAGTGTAGACACTTTGTAAGTGCTGAATTTCAATGTGAAAAATAGTCTACCTGCCTAGTGTGAATGCACACATCAGACTTAAAGTAATATAACTTTAAAACAAGTGGGGGGCGGGAGGGGCATTAACAGGCACACTTACAATTTTCAAATTTTTCCTTGTGCATGGAGCACTTTCACACTTAGAAGAGCAATTCACTAAAACCAAGCAAACCTGAAAAAGCAAAGCAAAGGGAGTGACTGAGGAGGAAGGGAGCAGCAGAGATTTTTAAAATGAGGGTTCCCTTTGAATTTTGGATCTCTCAGGGGAAAACTACTCCAGCTATGTGTGTATGAGTGACTCAAGTCTGATAACTGAATCTGTCAAATTAAATGGGCAGAGCAATCGTCTAGAGATGGTAAAACAATCCAGCAAATGAGAAGAACACTAAGGATCTAAAGATTCAGTTTTCAATTCACTGGAAAACAGCACAACTAAGCAAATAATGCTCTCTGAATAGAAAAGAGGCTAGGAAATTAACTAGCTTTTAAATAATGAAAGAAAGCAGATAAATAAACCAGCAACCAGGAACTTAGTTCAGACTATAATGCAAGTCAAAAAAAAGGGAATAGTGAAGCAGCATTTCATTTGCACAAGGAAGCATGCTGGAAACTTGTGCCCAATCCCCCTGCTACAGAGAACAATGAAGTTTTACCCAAAGACTTGGATCCAAACAGAATTTGCCGAGTCACACGCACTAATTAGACAGGATAACCAAACCCTGCACCAGAAGAGGTAAAACACAAGTGCAGTATAATAAGAACCCTGTAATCCTTTCACTCTGACACAAAACTAAGAGCAAAGTACAAGAAACCAAGAACCATTCTACATAAAGAATTTTTTTCTGAGGTATATATTTTCTGGACTAGATCTCCCTGTACCTCTCAATTTACCCATTATTTGTACAGAATAGCATCTTTCTCCATAACATAAAAGCATAAGACAAGAAAAGGCTTTTTATTATCAAGTCTGCTTGAAACGGAAGCAGAATACACTTACCCAGGAAAGTGTATTAAAAAAAAAAAAAAGAAATTATGAAATAACAGACATACTGTACAAACAAGGGGAGGGAAGAGAATTCCTTCAAAAATCCATGGTCAGGATGAGGAAGCAATATTAAATTCAGAACTATTACCCCAGTAAAATAAAGCTGAGTAGACTTTTGTTTTGTTTCTGATGAAAATATCAATATACTCAAATGACAGCTTATTGCTGCATATCACAGTCTAACCAAATCTTTCTATAACCTCTTGCGTTACGAGCAAAATCTCTAAAATGTCACCAACTGAAAAACTGAACCAGCCTGTAATTAGTTTCAACAAAGTCATCCTTTTAACCCTAATTTTCTAGATGTAGATGGTATTTCCATAGTAAGCATTATGAACCTTCCTTAAGGACAAGTGGAATCAAATTGTAAAATCATAAGCAGCGATCTAGTAGTTCTTCCTTGAAGCAAGCCCTTTATTTGCCTGTAATAAATTCAAATCCAGTCTTCAGTCTCTTAATAGGTGATCAGAGAAAATATGCATGCACACCTAAATCGCTACAACAAACCTTATTTTTTAAATAACACTTCAGTCGCTAATATAATAAAGACTGTTGTAACCCGTTAGCACTGGTATCATTATTCCTTATGATTCAATATTCTAATGACTGGCTGTAACAGAGGTTTATGTTCTGCAGAGGTTTATACCACTATTTAATGTAATTAAGCAAACTGGCAGCCAGTGCCTCTATGGAAATATCATTTCTATCACAGAGTATTCCCACCAGAAATTCAGAGGGATCATAACATACAAACTTTGATTCTGTTTATTTTTTCCCCTGTTCTGAAACTGATCTGGCATTTCTTGGACTTAGTACTAAGTGGAAGAAGGAATTAATTTGGCTTCTGTAGACGTGTTATTATTGACAATACTAATAATCTATGACAAATGGGCCATCCCCACTCCTCTCTTTCAGCAGGCACTGCAGCCTGCAACATCGCTTTGCAAAACCCCAGAGCTGGACTCTTCTGCTGCCGGGAGCCCTGTGAGTGTACCAGCAATGGGGTTTTAAGTAAGCCATTAAAATGCTAATATTCAGCACGGGCCAGATCCCGGTTACCACTGAAAGCAGAACTAAAGCTTCTCTGGAGACAGGATAAGGCCCTTCCAATGTGATCAAAGAGTAAATACATGCAAAGCTCTGATGGGAAAAAGGATCTTTTTTCTAATTTTAAAACTAAACAGGGAGAGTCCACCAGGCTCATAATCCATGTTACAGTCACATCTGGGATCACTGACATCTGGGATAACAGCAGTGAGGAATATGGGTCCAGGCTAAAAAGTTGTCACCTAGGGTCAAAGAGGAGCATTTAATACCCAGGATTCTGTGAAAATTGAGTTATTTATCTTTTGGGCTACACTCCCCTCCACTCAACATAACTCTGCTGATGACAGCAAATGTGCCACACGATATATATTTGGTTTATATATATATTTGTGTATATATATACACATGCACTGTGCATTGCTTTTTCACATTTGCATTTACTCCATCTTGCAAAGGAAGCTCAGCCCCTCACTCAAGCAGGGGGTTTACAGGGCCACCCAAGTATGTAGGGTCAGGAGCAGAATTCAGACCGAAAACCAGAGTTCGCCCTCTGCCAGCAACAGCAGAGCCAGTTTAGTTAAATAAGGGCTTAGTTACCTCTCCTTCCCAGCTGTAAAGTTCTCTGTAGAGGGAAGGAAGAAAAAAAGAAAAAAGAAAAAA